>JAOXNO010000001.1:133032419-133053517 GCA_028565335.1 Limnodromus scolopaceus
ACACTAAAACAATTAGGGAATTAAAGCTAGGATTAAAACTGTCTCAAAATTAGTTTCTTGGCGTGATTTTAATTAAATTATAGAGGAATTTTTAATGAATCTTCCATTGAGAAAAGTTTATGGCTCGTGCTTTTTTGTGTGTCTGTCATATAACAGTTCAGCATTCTTTTAATTTACATAATTAACTTAGATTTGTGTTGCCTTCTCAAGATATTTTTCTAAGCCTTGAGGATGTTGAAATACAAATACCATTTTAATTTGTTTAATCTATTAAAAATGTAGGCATTCTTTCTTTCTTTTTTTTTTTCTTCTCCCCCTTTATTTTTTAACCAACCACAGTTAAAAATAACTTTAACTGTGGTGTTTCCTGCCTCAGATCTCCTCCAAAAATATGACATTATCTGGTTCTGACTTAAACTCATCATGTAAGGACTCTTAATTACCATTTCATCCCCAGAATTTATAGAAGAAAAATGCTTTTTTCCTGATGTAGTGTTGTGGTGCGTGGTGAAGCCTGTGAGACCCCCGAGCAGAGGCAGTCCATGGTGGGGTGATATGTGCTACCACCGCCTTGCAGGAGGGCTGATTTTAGGGCAGGGGGAGGAACCCTGAAGCTTAATTTTCTTCCTCTGCTTTTCTGTAGCTCAGGACACATGTCCTTTTGGGACTGAGTCTGGTGATGGTGTGCTTTTGGCTGGTGCCCAGCCATCCGGTACCCTGGAAGAAGAGAATGAAGCCTCTGCCACTTGGTTTTGCTGCGGTAACGCATGCAGCCAGATTATTTCCAAAACGCCGAAATCTAAAAGGATAGGCTCTTCTTCGCAGGAGTCATCTTCTATGTGTTGAAAAAATCCTGGTGTGCTTGTGGCTTGAGGTAGATATTACGTGGACTTTTGTTTACTCACTGGTTGGGTGCTCAAATTACACAAGGTGGTTCCTCCGTTAGATGGCACTGCTTGTTTCAGCCGTGCCTTCAGTCACTCCCACTGTGTTAAATTGAAAGTAATTAACTTTTAGGAGGTGTATTTGTTATAAAAAGCAGCCTCTCCATGTGGGCGTTAGTTCTTTGTTCTTAAACTGGGGAAAACTGTCTGTCTTGCTCTCTCTTCCCCCCATTTGAATAGCAGTACTGGAAATGCAGAGCAGTAGAAAGTCTGTGGGGAGTTCAGGTGAGAACAAAAACTGTATACACCTCTCCCCTCCCACTCTGAAATCAAAAGGTGTTATACCTTCCTATAGGTGATTTAATTTGGGTTTCTGTGATTTGAGATGCCAAACATCTGGACAAAGTTATTCATTATTGATGGCCGTGTTACAGAAGGAAAACTCCTTCTTTCCTTAAATCTGGAAGCACACAAAATTATAGAGCTGGCTGTGGCTCCCAGACCTATGAAAGAGGTGTGGATAAATACCTGGTTTCTTTGTGACTGAGGAACCAAGCTATTATCTTGAAGCAGTTACTATTTGGTTCGTCTGTGTCGTTAAAAGAGAGAGATCAAGGGAAATGGCCTTTCTTTAGCTTGGGCAGAAATTCACCTCTGAACAAGGGGCCAGCAGGAGGCCAGGGCAGGTCTCTGCTAATGGGGAGAGTCCCTGGGTGCTGGACCATAAATGGAAATCATTTTGGCCCAGCAAACCAGCACTGTCTTCCATGTTCCCAGGCATGGTTTGGGCACTAGGATGAGCCAGGGAAAACCACTGTAAGGGGTTATATCTGTGGCCACCCTGTTTTGGAGGGCAGGAGAATTTAACAGTGTGAATGTGAGTTATTCCATGCGTGTTGGCGTCTGTGCTGGAGAACAGTCCCAGGCTCATTTAATTGACTCATATAATTGTAGGCCCTGTGTCCCAACAAAACGTTAAGCAAACAGAGGAATTTATCCTTTCTGGATTTTTCAGCCCTGGTGAGGCAATGAATAGCAGTGGCGTACCTGGCGAATATTTTACTATACAGGTTTTTGAAAGTACCACTGCTCTTGGCTGCACCTACAGTGCTCGTGTTACAAGAAGCTGCAAAAGTTATCCTGGTCAAGAAAAACAACAGCAAGTGGAACTGGAGGTTCATGTTGCATTTAACCTGCAGGCTGGACGGGGTGAGGGAAAACCGTGGATCACTGCATTATTGACTCTCAGGGTGTCTTTGAGCCAGCTACTTCATCTTCACTATGCAGAAGTGAGTAATGGGTTTTCCTGCTAGCTGGACACACTTCTTTGTGTGTCATAATTCAGTCCCTAATATGGTGGCCTTCCATGCACTTGAGGTTGTAATTTTTTTTTAGACTTGAGTCTATAGCATGGGACAAATAATAATGGCACTTTTCCCCATCCTTTTTCTGTCTCTTCCAATGTACTGTAAGTTTCCTGTAAGCATAACTGCTTCTTACTCTGTGTACCTGGTAGACAGTAGTGATCCAAAATATTTTCCAATCGTGCTTGCAACATGTTTTTGCTTACAGAGTATACTTCTGGTACTTAAAATAGTATTCATGTTATTTATATTAACTATATCATGTATTTATATAGGCTATGCATAAAAACCAACACAGAAATAATGAAAAAAATTTAAATTTGTAAAACAGACTTCATAGGGAAAGAAAAAACAAATGAATATTTTAATAATACGCTTTATACAACAATAAACTGTTAACAGCTCAGCTTTTATAAAGGATTAGAAAGGAATTCAAGCAGGTGTGGTAAATTATAGGTTGAAAGAAAAAAAACCCTATAAAAATACAGACTTCTTATTGTATAATTTCTACTGAATTTCCAAAACTTGAGTTAAGGCTCAATTTACAGTTTCATTACAAGCCATTTCTCAAGATCTTATTGAGTAACTTCAGGCTGTAAGTTAGCAAGTAAGTTATATGCAGGTATGATTTTAATTTTGTAAATCTACTTTAAATGAGAAACTTCTAGCCAGTAAAATTCTTTGTGAAACAATGACTGTGATAACCTCTAGAAAGTCGGAGGATTAGAATTTTTGATAGTTTTTTCCATTAGTAAAGGGAATTTTTCTAGAATTTTGACTAGAATTCAAGTGTGTGCATTGTTGCTACCTGTAGTGACTGTCAGACATCACACTTGTGTGAGAACCCTGTGTGGTACCCAGAGCCTAAGAGGTGGATGGGTGGCAGTCAGCTCCTCAGTAGCTTGGAAATGCTAGCTGATTACTTGCAACACTAAATGCCTAGTTTTGTGAAGCCTCAAAATGGTATGTCTATTTTAGTTTTTCCTAGAGTGATGCTTATTATAGCTGCAAGTATTTAAAATCATAACAACTTGTTGTATTGGCTTGTATAGGTGGACAGCCAGAGACTTGGTCTAGTCTTCTGTAGATCTAGGTGATAAAACTGTATTGACTATTATGGGCCTGGGTGCAATACAGTTAGTCTAATTAAAGTGATCTTTGCAAATACAGTTTGTCATGCTTCTGTGTTTGGAGCCTGATCTTACATTCCTCATCTACCCTGTCTTAAATTAAATTCATTGAAAATCCTAACTAACTATGCAAAGAATAGAAAACGTAACGTTTTGAGAGCAGTGGTTCCCTAATAGCAGCAAAACGCATTCTGTGCTCTTTTTTTCATATGATGTTTCTCTAATCATGGAAAAATGAAATCTGAGAGATTCTCATCCTAGTCTTCATCTATAAGATAGCAGTGGCAGTGCTTAGTTACATTTAATTGGAAGACTTAGTATTTGTGGAACAACATCCCAGTTTTCTCAAGTTAATTTAATGTAAACTTGCTGGCCTCATTATCCTCTAAGTGCTCTTCCTAAATCCTCATGTGGAATAGGAATTCTTGCGCAGCAGAAAGCCATAACCAGGAAATATAGCAAAGCAGTGAAAGAAAAGAAGGTTGTGTCCATGCAATGTAAGATAATGTAATGAACTTTTGTCTGGATCTGTGGTAGGGAGGAAGCTCAGCACAGTATAAAACCAACTCAAGTGTTCCCTACATGCTTTACATTCTATAGCTTTTCACATCCAAACTTAGTCTGAAGTGCGCTATACAATTCAAATATACAGGCAGGTGCCAGTGTCTGCTGAAATCTGTAGAAAACAGTACTACAGAAACAGTTGGTTAAAAAAATTGTAGAAATGAGTCACAGTAACAAAGACAACAATTTGTATAAGAAAAAAGGAAGGAAAAACATGATTGAAAGGTAAGTCCTTAAATTTGTGACCTAACGTTCATGTCCAGAGTCCTTGGAGATTATTAGTGAGTTCAGAAGGAATCTAATTTTGTCCATGAATCGACCAAAGAGTGGGACCTGAACTTAAACAGCAGAAATTGAGTGAAATGGGGGACCATGAAGAGCATGTAAAGTGATGGAGTGGTGAAAAAAGGAGTGACAGGCACATCAATGTGTAAAATTAATACCTGCAAGAAGGATAGGAATGAAGAAGTTCTACAATGTCATCCAGAGTAAGTCCATGGAAAACCACTTAGAAATAGATGGGGATTCAATGGAGGCCCATGACAAGAGACAAAAAACATAGGATGAGATGGGTCCAGCAGGCAACAGCTCCAAGATGCTGTTCTCTGTCTTCTAGCCCATTTAAATAGCTCTTCTGGTAAAACAACAAAGGAAGACAAAGATGTAATTGCAGAACATCATCTCCTTTGCATGGATACATGTGTAACCCTGACACTGTTAACTGAAGTGAGGAGTGATGTAGTTGTACATCTCTCTACAGGTAAAAAGAAGAGTGGGCTAGGTTTTGCTGCCTTACAGCATATAAAGACAAAATACTAAAATTTTTCTCCTGAAATAATTTAAATCATGCTGTTTACAGCTCATTTGCTTGGGAGAGAGATATTTTTCTTCCTTCAAGAAGGCAAATGTCATGATGTTATTATTTACCAAGAACATAGGGCAGACACCAAATTTGTGCTCCTGAGCAGTATGTGTCTGCAGGACATCTTTTGCTGGTAGATGCCTATGGGGAAGTCCCACGTCCACATCTAACACTTCCTGCAAACACAAATAAGATCTACACAAGCTTGTAAAAAAGGGCAAGGTTTTCCCCCCTTCTCTGCTTCCAGTGGGGGACTTTTTTCTAAGACTGTGGGTTGAAAAAGAGCATAACCAGATGGGAGAGCTATGGAGCTCTAAACACCCTGTTTTCCATCACAGTGCTGTCTCTTGCTGGAGTGCCCTGTAAGCCCTAGAATTTGCACAGCCTACCCTCACTTTCAGTACACTAGAGATAGTACATTACAAATTAAAGTCAGGTAAACACTAATGGAATGATCTGAAGGAAACCATGAAAGTTTGCAAGAGTGCTCTGATATTTTTTTTTTTAAATAATCTCAATATAACATCTATTTTTCATAAAACACTTACTTTTGACAGGTCTGAAAATATTATTATTTTAAAAGGGTGACTAGACTTACTGTTGGCTTGGGCTGTCATTTCCTTTTTATTATTGCAAAGATAGTTCTCTGCCTTTCTTTATTAAACTAGCTTAATTGAGAACCCAAATAGCACCCTTGAGACAAGCATAGGGGCTGATGGCAGCTGCATATTAGAGTCAAAATCATCCTGTTATCAAAAATAAATCATGGTCTTTCTCATTCACAGGGTTTCTTTCCAGTGTTTTCTCTTTTATTTATTATGGCTTTTCTTTTGTATGAAGACTTGACAACTGATAATGAAAATCATTTATAGTTCACGTTGCCTGGAGAATGAGAAGGAGACAAAGCTGGCTGCATTTTAGGAATTTAGTGTTTGGGACAGTATCATGATCAAATGCCCATATCAAAATCATACTGCACAAAAAGGTGATTTTTTTTTTATTATTTTTTTTTTTAGAAGAAAGAAACAGGAAACCTATAAGAATCTTTTTATTGAAGGTTATGTGTAGCATGCAAAAGGCGGTGCCAGCTCAGTACAGCTTTTGTATAAAATAACTGACCACTACTCCTGTGATCAATAGAAATACCGAAACATTTATAAAAAAGTCAAATGTCACTGGGAAGCTCAGACCTCTGTTTTCAAAGCAGAAGGAACTGATCTTACAAAAATATTCTCTTTCAATGAATTCTTTTTAAATAGCAGTGTTGTGGTGTGAGGTGAGAAAATGACTCTTGCAGATAATTCATTGCCAAAGTGAAGTGGGAGGTTTTTTCCTGCTCAAACTGTTCATTGCAAGTACTATTATGAGTCTCACTTCTACTATGCCAGAAAATGCTTAGTTTTGTAAATGCAAATAAAAATGGTTCGACATCAAGATCAGCATGATAACTGTGGAAAACTTATTTTCTGTCTCTTTAAGGACTGTGAAAAATAGCTATGGGTTATTGGGCCAAATATTGCTATTGTCTGTACCATATGAAAGAGAGGAAAGCTGCTCAAGAGGACAAAACAGCAGGTGGGAGGAGAGGCCCATGTGGTCAGGGTCTCTCTGTGGTTGGTATTACCCAACCATTTCTCAGTGGGAATGTATTCTGTCCTGACTGTATGGAGTTACCCTCCTGAGGAGTCTGTACCTTTTTGGGACATATGTGGGTATACACGCACCCACCAGTCATCACATGTAGAACAGTTCTGAGATGCTGCAGAGAAGAGGGGAGGCTGAGCAGCCCTATGTGGAAGGATGGTTGCACTCTGGATGACACGGGATTTGGGGAGCTGGAATCAGTTTCCTCGCACAGGCTTTTGGTGTCTGCTCCCTCTTGCTCCTTCATGTGGCTGCTGCCTTCCTTCTCTCTTACTGGATCAGGATGAAACAGATCGGGATTCTGCTTTATTTCTCCTCCATCTGCCCTGCCACACCCCCACGTTAGATGTGGGACTTCCCATTAGCATCACTTTATCCCACCCTGCAGTTGTTTTCAATGGGTGGAGAAAACATGTCACTGAGACACTGGTTGCAGAGAAGTGGGGAGCCTTCTGTGTCCCTCAGCTAGGCAGCCACTTTCTGGAATGTATATCCCCTGACATGGGAGTCCTTGAAAGGGTTTGATTATCCCTGCTTCAAGCAGGAGGTTGGCCCAGATGACCTTCCTGCCTAAATCCACCTATGGTCTGTAATTCCACGGTGGCTGTTGGGAGGAAAAACCCTACCAAAACCATGAAACAACAAGATAAAGATACATGAAAGATAAGGACACATAATTTTCAGCTGTTAAATATTAGTATGATGAGGCAGGATTATTGTTGCAGTACTTTCCCGGGCAATGAAAACATAGCACTCCTGGTGAAGGCTGCGGTGGGAAGCATTCCCAGCATGTCACACAATACTCCTGAGACATTGATGATTTGATTATTCTCACAACTTCAGCCACACCACGTTGCTTAATTAAATAATATAAACAGACACATGCCATATCTGTGCTCACCATTTGGGGAGGCTTTTTCAAAGCGGGTGGTGCTTGAAGTGGGAATTTTTGTCAGTGAGAATTCTAAACACGAACTGGGAAAAAGGTTACATTTTTGAAACATCTGTAATCATTTGTGTGTCACAAGTTAATTAGCTGTGTATGGATTTTAAGCAGTTGACTCCTTTTCTGTTATGTTCAGACATATTGTGTGTTTTGCATTCTTGAAACCTTCATAGTTTTTCTAAAGTTTGTAGAAACAAAACCTGAAATACACCTAAATTATGTGCAAGATTCAATAATACAGCTATTAGCATAGCTAATACTGCCTGCTTTTTTTTGGTGTTTTTGTTGGTTGGTTTTTGGTTGGTTTTTTTTAATGTGTCTCTGGTGAAAAGCAAAAAAGGGTATCCATTATAGGTTAAGACCTAACCGTACGGCTGCTTAGGTAATGCTAGCAAAACTCAGAAGAAACTTACTGGAGTAGCATCCTTTGTTTCTCCTGCGTGGGAAAAAAACCTGTGCATAGAGGGTGATAAAGTATGCAGTCCAGACAAAAATGTAAAACATCTATTCTCACTACAAAATATAAATTGGCACTATGACTTGAGGTCAAATTAAGCAAAATAAAGACCTTGTGGTACTAAATCAAGAGTGTGTGCCTACTGGGTTTTCCATACCTAAACTCAAATTAATTTAGAAATAATCTGTATCAAAATTACAGATTTTGGTAAATAAGAACACTATCTGCAGATAAGCAAAGGCTTTTTTTATTTTGTTATCCTTTCTGTTGGTTTATGGTCAATAGTAATAAATAATTATATTTTTTTGCTTTCCGGGGGTTAAAATACTTTCTTATTCCTCACTCCAGTCCCTTTCTCCTGCTGGTTTTCTTTTTTCTCTGCCTATAATCCTGTGCTGGCTGCAGTGAAAGATGTCTTCAGCTATGCCACTTCAATTTTCTTAAATCCTTCTTTCCCTTGCGCAGCCAGATGATTGATTCCTTCTCCTTAAATCTAAACTTTGCGGCTTTCCTAGTCTCAATTTAAGTACATCTACAGTCATTTTAAATAGAATAAAATGTGTCCTACCTTGGCACAGCATGGTCTTCTTCCTGAACCTCTTCTTTTATTCGTGTTTTAATTGGCAGTAATCTGAAACTAAACAGTTACGCATAGTGGGGTATGGGATCATATGCACATGGGCTTATGGAGTCTGGGAACTTGATTGTATTCAATGTGGAACTGTAAGGTACCAAGAGAAAAAATAACCCTGACAGCTAGATGCCTCATATGAAGTCAAGAAACAAAGCTGCTCATTGAGGGTTTCCAGGTTCCTATCAAAGTAGATTGACAACACTAATAAATGGATGCCTGTTTAGTGACTCACATGCAATATGTAGTTATGAACACTTTGCACCATTGTCCTTGCCTCTGGCAAGCTCTCCAGAAGGCCAAGGGTGTCCTGGAAATGAAAAGGCAAAGAGCTGATGCGCTGGTCCTCAGCTGGGTCTCAGGCATGGGAGCTGCAAGGTCTTATGGGGCCTGTGCTGCTACTCATCGGACTAGGCGGCTTGAAGGGACCCATTGTGCTGGGTCTCTGGCCTCTTTCTTGGGTGCTTCCAGGTAGGGTCCTGAACTCATTTTTCAATTAAGTTAGAAAAAAGCACCTTATTTTTTTGAAGTGTTGAGCATCAGTTAATTTCTCAGCATCTCAGGGAATGGCAAACTGATTCTATAGCTCTTCACTGAATAAATCTGCACTGGCTTTTGGTTAGGCCCATGTTTGCTCTCTCCATCAGTTTGTTCTGTATGAAATCAGCTCTGACACTCAGAATGGAAGTGTATTTTGTCAAATATTTTTTGTGAGTTTTCTTGAACTTTTTTAGTTATTTTGTTGGGTTTTTTAATGAACTTTTCAATGCATTATATGCAAGGTTGATGATTAGCTGAAATCCTAATATGCTTGAAGTCCCATCTGCTGGTGAGTAGCTGAAATTATGAGCAGCTGAGCTAGGTCTTCTTGCTGCCTGATAATTGACCTGGAATATCGTATCTGTCACCAAGTGTTTGCATTCTCTGTAGAGGCTGATGACTTTGGTAATACGACAAAATCAACCATCCAAAACATTTCAAACTATCAGCTAGAATTAGCGATTAGCCTCTGCACAAGCATAGCAATAAATCTGCTCTATTCCTCTTTGGTCTTTGTGACAGCTAGTGGCAAAAAGACCCTAAATGTAATTGTTATGACTAGTGTGTGTCCGTGCCTTTTCTCCCTGCTATTTGTTCATTAAAGATTAGTGCTTTTTCTCACTGAGATTGGTTAAATGTTGCTGCTTTCAGTATCTTACTGTTTGTATTTCTCATGTTAGTACTTCAAACTTTTACACTTTGTTCCAGTTATTAGCTCCTGTTAGAGTGTATTCTCAGGCAATCCTTGGAATGCCTCCCTGAATTAATACGATTTTCAATTTCAATATTGAAATTAGAGGTTAGGAAACCTAAATATAATAGTAAGTAGCAACTGAGTTTGCTCTGGACTCTCACGTAAATGGGCATCAGCAAGAGCTGGAAATCATTTCTCAGTTCTCTGTCCCATCTGGTACTTGCTCTCAGATGTTGTAGCTCATAAATCTCCGCAAGAACATAGGTGTTAAAGCATTGATGTTTACTTGCTAGCTTTTCAGCACTGGTTGTATTTCTTAATTTTATTTCACTGAAATGATGAGTCCCAAGTAAAATAGGTGGCTGGTGCCACCCTCTCCTCCCTGAAGGTTGAGCTGCTGCTCACATGCTGCTCATTGGTCCTGTAAGTGCATGATGATGATCTTCTGCTGAAGTGTTGTTTGTACCTTCTTGTGCTCTCTGCTGAAAATGTCTACTGGGGGCTCTGAGATGCCTGTGCCAAGAGAGGTCAGCTCTTTGTGTCTTTATGTCCGCAGCTGTCAAATGTGAAAGCCAATGGGAACACCTTCCTTTGGGAAGTACCCTGAGAGGTGAGGTGGAAACATTGGGAAGTCCATGGTGAGGCTTTCACAGGCCTAGTTGAGCACTGTTTCAGGGCCTCTCAGTGATTCTCTTCACACCAGTGAGATTTACTGGAGTTTTCATAGACTCTGTTCTTGGGAGCAAGAATGATAGAGCTATGGATCTGCTTGTGCTTTAAATGACATAATTGCTATCATTAACTTAAGTAGTATGGCCAAAACACATATTTGTATATTCTTAACATTTTTCTAAATAAAAATATTCTAAATAAATATTATTTTCTAAATAAAAAAATTCTAAAATATGAAGCCCTACCAGATGTATACATCCATGAACACTTCTTGCTGAAAGCAACAATTTTTGAAAAGAAAAAGGAAACACATATCAAACATTTTATAAATTATGAATGAAATTAATTGACTATTTTTATAATTAGTCTTTCAAAAATGACATGGCACTGAGGTAAGTGAGAGAACTTTTAGTTTAGATTGATTACAGAGTTTAGATGCATTGGTAGAAAACAACTCTTAGCTCTCAGAGGTCAGAATTAGTTGCTTATGGTGTTCTGTACTATATCTCCTAGGCAAAATGAAGGGTAAACAATAACACATTGAAAATAGATTTTTATTTGTTCCAGTTTTTAAGGTCTTTAGTAAATGATGCAAAAAATCCAGGACAGAAAAGTTGTATTTGCACTGTATTAATAATGGAACTTTATATTTATTATGAAGAGTTATTATATAAACTGATGGAAAGGCAGAAAAATGTTTTCATTCTATGGCATGAGAATACAAGCCAAATCTTTTGATAGGAAGCCTGCAGTTCAATAGCATGCTGTGCAAATTCAATTGTTTTTTTCAGATCTGTGGATTATTGTGTTAGAAGCATTCTTTGGTGTCAAATTGTGAAAAATGAAAATTCAAGGCCACAAGTGGAAGAACCTCTATGAAATTGAGTTTCCAGAGCCAGAAACTTTGAGTAACTTCTACTTTTTCATTGGAACAGGTGTTGGGCCCCAGCTTCCTTGCAAAGCCATCCACATGCAATCCGTCACAGAAAGTTCAAAGTGGCTTCAGTTTGTGTAACACTTCTAGGGATTTGTAACCTGCTCAGGAAAGGTTTTAACTGCTTATTTGGAATATGGATCTTTATTACAAAGAACGCATGTTATGTATTTAATGTGGCTGTGTGTAATGTGCTGAATTCTCAAAGGTGTGTTTTGCTTGGTCTGCGCTACTTAAGCAGTCCTTTTCCCTTATAATCTCAACCTCTACCGGAAGGTTAAGAAAATCCTGCTCCTCTCTTTCACCCAAAAAACCCAAACAAACTCCAAACCTTAGGTCAAGCATTTGCTTCTATTGGAACAAGCATGCAGTTTTCTCATAATGTAAATGATTGCTGAAATGCAAAATAACAGATGCTTTCTATAGTGCTTTAGCGCTGTGAAAAACATTATCAGAAGACAGATAACCTGGGGGATAGTTCCTCACAATAGTGAAATGTAATTTATGGAGCTTATTTGATGCATGCGATGATCTGCCCTTTTCAGAAGTGGTAACTGTTTTGTGACAGAAATGAAAGCCTTAGTCACAGGGTCTTATTTCAGTACCTGTACTTACACTGAGCTTATTCTTATATTTATCTAAGAATATACTTATAAATATATTTGTTTAGCACTCTTGGAAGAGAGATGGGCCTTTTAAAAGCAAATGGAGACTTTGGAATGACTGCACTGAAGTATTAAATATATGAAATATTATTATTGCGATTACAAAGATCATTTTTTGGAGGACTGTAATTCATAATGATTTAATTGACAGATAAAACCAGTTCTCTTTAAAGTGCACAAACACATAAACACACGTGCATGTCCTGATTTTGTTGATTATATATAAGTATTTGTAGTTCTAATGTAGAAAACCTATTGACTTATTAAATCACTTAAAGACTTTACAGATATAAGGCAGATGTGGATTTTAGCAGCATCTTATAATAATAATGGAGTTTAATTTTCTGACTGAATATTATTAAAATGAAATACATGGTTCATTGCCTTTTTCATTATGAGTTTGGTGTTAGACTGGAGAAGGTGTCTGCCTTTCTGCATCCCTTTTCTCTCTTGATTGTGGACACTGATCTGAATTATAGGCATATGTTTTATAATGAAGGTTATTTGTTTGTTTTCTGAAGCTTCAGTTAGGCTTTTTGGATGAGTGAAGAAGAATTGAACAGGTTGACAATTTTGCTTTTTCATTTCTGAACTTTCAAAGGAAATTTTGAAATTAAATCAATGCCTTCAGGAATTCACGGAAGAGAAAAAATCTTCTCTAATTTGGGTGAATACACAGAATTTTTCTTTAGTTCACATCTCTAACTCCCATTCTTTTTATCAGTAATTAAATACACACATTAAGAGAAGAATGTCACAATGTTTTGTTTCTTTGAGAATTTTGGCATGAGAATAGAGTGCACACTCATGACAGCTGGATATGTGACTGACCACAATAGCTGCAAAGGAACAATTACACTTTATTAGTTCAATAATTTTGCTGAGAAGCAAACATCCATTGTAACTCTGTGGATGAGTAACATACGCCAGATTCACAGCTTCAGGGGAGCACCATTATTCACATCAGCTAATGTCCAGGAACAAGAGCTACACTCTCCTTCTGGCCGCTATATTCTGGAAAAAGACGCTGGCATGGGGTAGAGCAGCGCTGGGAAAAGACTCTCTGCAAAGGCAGTGTGGAAGACAACATTGATGTTGCCTTTTTACTATGATGTTGCAAGGGAAAACAGTGGAAGTAGTGTGGTTAGTTCTTGTTCTGTAAGCAACCTACCTGGTTTTGCTAGAGTTAAGTTGCATAAATATAATAAATAAAATTAGGTAACAGGGTGTATATCTGTATATTGGATATGGGTAACCTTATGTGTTACCTAATCCAGATCCAGATTTGATAGGACAAGGGGTAATGGTTTTAGAGTAAAAGGGGGTAGATACAGATGAGATACAGGATTTTTTACAATGAGGGTGGTGAAACACTGGCACAGGTTGCCCAGAGAGGTGGTAGATGTACCATCCCTGGAAACATTCCTGGAGCCCCCCTGGATGGGGCTCTGGAGCAACCTGATCTAGTTGAGGATGTCCTTGCTCATTGCAGGAGGGTTATACTAGATGACTTTTAAATGTCCTTCCTAACTCAAACTATTCTATGATTCTGTGATTATGACAGTATGAGTGCAATTAATTTTACTGAATTGTAGCTATGTACAACTTAGGTGACTGGTTTCAGCTAGTTATGTAATGGCCTTTTATAGCCAGAGGACAGAGAAATATTTTCAGAGGATGCTGAATCTAGTTACAGATGGTTGAGTGGGAATGGTTTAGTTTAGGATGGCTGATTAATGCTTACAGCTCCTGGACTGGCTACTCTTCTGCATGTTCAGACAGTAAAATTTTGGGGAGAAGGGAGGAGGGGAGAGAGAAGAAATGCTTAAGGAAAAATGCATCTGAAACATTTTAGAGCAAAGAAGCTGCAGGAGCAGTGTCACCTATTCTCCTTGTCATATTCTGGAGATATCTGTAGCAGTTTGGTGGAACTTTTAATTGCTATGAATAGAATAAATATGGGAAATAGAATTCTAAATGGAGGTGTATTTTTTACAGTTTCTTGGGTTTTGCAATCTGAATCTGGTAAATGTTGAAATAGCTTGCCTTTTTAATGCTTCCAACATTAAGTGTTGCCTTGTGTTCAGGATGAAGCCCAAATCTGGCTTTTTCTAACAAGGACCCTGTCTATTAAAAGTTTGCTGTAAACAAGAGTGGTATTCTGTCATCTGAACATCACATACAACCTTCTTAGTTCTGGAATTATCAAGCTGGTACTGACTACATTCTTCCGCCTGCTTCGGTGTCATGAAAGTTTATATTGGTGATTGTAAGATAAGGATTAATATCGGTGAATTAGTAAGAGAGATGTGACTTACCAAATGATGAGTTTGCTTATGTAACTTAAAAGCATATGGAGAATTAATAAATGCAAGGGATTTTAGTCCTCAGGCCTTTTATTTTTTTTATTTAGGCATTTGTACATTTTAACTTACAATGAGGGGCCTCCTCTACTATTATTACAGTATTTCACCCTCAGCAAATGACAGGCGTTATTGGTACGTAGAGATATATTACACATTCTCTCACTGGAAAGCCTTCATTGCATGCCATTAGGTAACAGCATGTGCTCAGTAGCTGTGGTCTCTTAGCAACTAACTCTGTCTCTTTCTTTTGAATTCTCCTTTTGTGACCCAGAGGCAGGTCTTAGACATAAACCTCAGCCCACTTTCCTATTTCCAAGAGAGTGAAAACTGGAATCTTTTGGGATGTTTATAGGAAGTCCATACAGTGCAAGAATATGTACCTATTGCAGGTATAGAAAATGGAGATACATTTGTATTTCTTCATTTAAGAATTTAATGATGGATGTATTATTCAAATCCTTCCAGCTTATAGTATTGTTGGTAGTGACATGCCAATATATTTTAATATGAAATTTGGCCTTACAAAAATACATAATTAAAATCTGCAGATTTGGCAGTATTACATTTACATAGAAAATGTGTAACCCTTTTCACCGATGCAGATTTTAATGTATATACTTTTGGGGGGTTGGTTGTTTGAGCGTTTTTTTTTTTTTGTCACATATCTGGATTTGAAACAAGGATGGACAAAGAGGACCATTCCTTCTAGGCAGGAGATTATGGGCTATGCTTTCAAAACAATTAGAAGTTTAAATTCAGATCCTTGTGTGTATGCTCCTAAAGCTATCAATCATGGATGTTTTTCTAACGGGAGATTTTGTTTGCCTTTCAGTGGCAGTGTGTACTGGAAAACCTTTTCATTCCTAAGGAAAACCCCGAGATCAAGAAATATTTTTATTAAACAAAATCTTCTATTCATTCAATTAAGGAACATAAAAGAGTTACTCTGATGTGGTGGTGAATTGGTGTAATGAATCGTGGTCCTTCTAAACTCCAGATATATTTTTGTCTAGACAGGCCTGCAGTGAGGAACTTATGATTATAACAAAATATGTTAGAATGCACCAAAGAAATTTTTCATAATGAGCTCTTTTTTTTCCTCTTTTTTTTCTTGTGGGTTTTTTGGTTGTGGGGTTTTTTTTTTGTTTGTTTTGTTTTTTAGAAATCAAGGAACCAAGGCATGTACATTGTTTAGAAATCTTTCTGAAGTGATGATTCTGGTCGACTCCTCCATGTTAAGCTGATTAACTGTTTCTGACCTTTCAAAGTATGTCGTATATAATCCTAGAAGACCACCAGAGTTGAAACAATTCTGTTAGTTTTGACATTCCCATCAGGCTTTCTGTCTGCATCACAAGTGACCCTAATTCACTTGTTTTTAGTTAATTTGACAAGTCATTGTTAACATCATTACTAAACTGCTACAACTTACACGTGATTTGACAAGAGGAGTCTTCAAGACATGGCAATACCAGTTAATTAGAATAGAAGGAAAGTGCTTATTTCTTTTGCCCATGAACTGGATATCATCTTACTATTTCAGGAGTAGAGGGGAAGGGAGTATGTTTACTTCAGGAACAAACTTATTTCTGGCTGGCTGAAACCAAGCAAGAACTGAGATGGAAACTATCCTGACACTCATGCACATCATTGCATTTAGAAAGTTTCTCTTTCTGGTAGCTATTCATCAAGTAGATTTTGAGTGAATCACCACTTTTTTAATAGTGACTCACCACTTCTTTAGTAGCGTTTGCTACTTTATCTAGCACGTTATGACCAACATTTTTTTTTTCTGTATGTGTAACCAATTTTATCATTGAATGTGAAGTAAGAGCTCAACTGCTGAGCTCTTTCCCTTCCTCAGAGGTGAAAAGTTGAGAAGATATAGATCCTTACACAGTGAATGCAATGTAACCCAAATATGAGCCTCTTTTAAGAGAGAGATTCAAAGACCATCCCTGAAAAGTCTGTCAGGTAAAGCGTGGTTTAAGGAGTCATTTCAGTGAATAAATGTTTCAGGGCTGAGTGAGACTGACATTCATAAACAGCAAAGAAAGATAAAAGGGTGGGGTTATATGTTGTTTAAGGGGGAGCAAATTTCAACATGGAAGAGGAAATATAGCAGGATTTTTTGAGAGAAGCTTGTGTAGAGATTTCTTTCTATTCTGTCTATTCATCAACCAAGGAAGCATGCAAAAGCTACACTGGTCTGAAGCCTTAAAATGCAATACCTGATCAGTAAAAATGGTCCTATCCTGCTTTGAGTTTCCCATTTTGGTATAAAACTTACAAACTATACATGAAGAATAATTTGGCTTCCAAAAAAAAGAACAGAGCAAGTCTTCAGGAGGAACAAACTCACGGTTTGGTACTACACTTGGAATAAATTTCTACATGAGTCAGTTTTGAAGTGTCTCTATACAAGGCACTGAATCTAAGGCACATCCTGTAAGATGTTCATCCATTCCTATTAGACAAAAGCATTTGAAGAAGTCCTGTGTGACTGTAGCCTCTGTCTGTCACTGAAATGATCAAACCTCAAGCAAGCACATAGCAGCTCCCTCCATGCCTGCATGCCTGGCTTGCTTTCCACTGGAAATATCTAAATGTGTGGCAAAGAGAACTAGTGCCTTAAATCTTTAATGCAGAGAAAACCAAATGCTACTTTTGTGTTTATAAGGAGTAATTTGCACCAACGCTAAGCAATGGCCTGACCCCCTCTGCCTGTAGGAAGTTGATGGAAATGGGGATCCTGGCACAAATGTAGTGATGAGACTGGTGTGGAAAGCACCTGGGAGGTGAATTGGAGGCAGAGGGTCCCAGCATATCTACCTACAGTGATGAAACAGATTGCACTGGCCTTGGTTCTCTCTGTCCTGGAAGGAGAAAGAGCAAGCATCTCATATTGCAGACATTTTTTTTGATAGGTTTGGTAACAAAATTTTTGTGGAAAATGCTTTCAGACAGTAGGAAAAAAGCAAGCTGGTGGTTTCAAAACTATGTGATTCCATTCTTTGAACTGCAAGAAAATTATCCTTCTAAATCACTCATGGGATGGATAATAATAGGGGTTTACTTTGTGATGTGCTAGGCCACGTCTTTTCCCCGCCATGAGCTAGAGAGAGCTCTAGCTTATTCTGTTCTCCTTTCCTTTCCCAAGCCTGCTTTTCTTGCAATATGATTGCTTTCTAGTCTCTTATGTCTTAGTGTCTTCATTTGTCTGATGGTTAATTTTATTATTTTCAAGAAAAGCTGTGTTAAATTATATATCTTGATAATGTTATATATCTATTATACCTACACAGGTACACACCTACTATAATGTTTACCTTATAATATTTTTCTTTTAAAAAGGAGAAAATGAGGAAATTGGGGTAATGATAGAGCAAATAAGAAGGGGGACAAACTTGAATAGTAGCCTGGGCCCAGAGAGTGTGCTGTCATTTGGTATTTAAAGAAAAGAATGACTCTGAAGTTGCTTTCTTTAGGTAGTAAAGAAAATGCCAGTGCAGCAATTTCTCTAATCACAAAGATTGACATTTATGTTGAGATTGAGCCTGCCTGTTTGTTAATTAGCGTGGTGGAGTCACATTGCACTCAGTCCTGCATCTCAGCAGGCCCTGACTGCAAGATTTACATTTCACAGGGAGAAACAGTCTTGATAATGAAATGATGCTTTGCAGAGATATGTGCAGAGAAGCACAGCTGGATTATGTAAATGTGATTTATCCAGAGCTGTAGCACATGGGTCCTGTTGCTCAGATGCCGATCTATAACTCACTGATAGCTCTTGTGATTTCACATATATGTGCTCAGTGATTGGTATTAACTTTTAAGATCATTTATTTTTATGTATGCCATAAAAGGCTTACATCAAAGTTAATATGTATCCCCTACATCTCCCCTGACAATGTTTTGTGATGTTTATCATCTCCAGCTTTGTCATCTGTCACGGTGACATTTTCAAAAGAGGAAGATTCCTATTGAATGCATCCCATTTAGCATCAAAATTTAGTGAGAGATGCTCAGGAACCGAAATGTAACATGCAGTACCTATTTGCTCCGTTACAGTGCCAGTGTTCTCCTTTCAGCTGTGAGAACTTTTTGTATTTTTCTCATTGTCTGGAAAAAAGCAGAAGGATGGGAAGAGGAGTTTTGCAGAATGCTTGATTGGTACCACTGCAGTAGCAGAAGTTTCTGAGCAGGCTGAGAAGTACCAGAGAGCTGTCGCCTTTGTTGGGATTTGCTCCTGCCTCATTTGACCCATGTTGTGTTCCTTGTGCTTCACCAGTTACCCGTGAAAATGAGGACTCAGGGCTTTGTGCTTGCCAAAGTCAGGGGAAAGGGCTTGGCTTTCTGTCGTTTTTCTTCTCCTCTTTCATTCTTGTGAGGATCAGAACATTTTTTTTTTTTTTGCCTGGTTTCTGCGTTAAACCTTGTGTGCCTGATCATACTCTTTGCCATTTTCCCTGCGATACCCTTCAAAAGCCGATGGCTTGCTTCAGCCAGGCTTGGCAAGATGGTGCAGCCTCCTGAGGGGATTCATTTTGATGGGGTTTGTGAAGACTGTGCCCTGGGTGGAAGAAAGGGACCCTCACATCTTCCCTGGCAAAGAACAGAGAGATTGCTGCTGGCTCCTGCTCCTGCAGCTCTCAGCAGGCTCTGGGACAGGGATCCCTTCCCTGCCTGGGGCAGCAGCAGGGAGATCTGCCGGGCTGGGGTTAACGTGTGCCCCTGCCTGTGTGGAGGGGCACAGAGGCAGCAAAATGAAATCCCTGAGAAATCATCTTCAGCAATCAGCTTTTTAATTGCTGGCAAAACACAACATTCTTCCAAGAAAACCCTGCTTGCTCTTACCCTGAAAACTAATGTATTAGTGCAAGTAATGTTTCTGCTCCATTAAAGTGATCTGTAAGCAAGAAACAAAAGAATAAAACTGCGTTGTTTTTTTTTTTTTCCCCCAGCTCATCACTTTGGGGAATTTCCTGATTGAATCACTAAGTTCAAACAGAGAGAAAAACATGCTGACAGCATGTTGCTCTTTTATTCTGCTTCGTGCAAGTAAGAAGATTTGAGTATCTAAAATCCCCATTGTATTTTAGGAATGCAAGATAGGGTCAGGAATTGCAGAAAACAGAAGTTACCATTGTTAGTTGTTGACCTGGGAGCCTGTTCTGCTGATTTTTGAACAAGTGGGCAGGCACTGACAAGTCATTGAAAGGAGAAATTTGCAGATGGTTTGAAAACTGTGGCCAGAGGTAGAGAAAGCAGAGAGCTAATGAGGCTTGTACATATATGAAAAACTCCAGAACATAAGTACATATTTAACTGATACATGTATGTGTATTTCTAGTTGAAAAACTATAGTCCTTACGGAGTGATTTTAAATAAAATGGTTTATAAACATTACAAGATCCACTCTCTACCTTGTTTAAAAAGTAAAATAAAGCAGGATGGGATTGCAGCTTCTTCCAAACATCCAAAATGTAAAAATCTTCAGGCTTTAATATTCACCTCTCATAGGAAAAAATGCATTTCAGAATGGCAGTTGTGAGCTAGGATAGCATAACAGGACTACAGAAATAGATTAAAAAAGACTCAGAACAGCTCCAAATCTCATAAAACTGACATCACAAATGGTAACAGGAAGGATAGGCACAGGTTTGGTATTATCTGTTCTGTTCTTAGAGAGGCAGAGGCCCCAGATACCCCCAGGACATCTAAGTATTTACAGGCTGGTTCTCTAGGGAATCCCTGTTTGTGTAGTTCCAAAAGTACTTCTAAGTAGACAAATTAAGTGCTTCTCATTTTTCTTTGAACTTGAAACATCTTTCAGTTTGACATTCTTTCCTTTGAGAAAAACCTCAACTTGGTCAGTACTTCAGTGGTTGGTGCCTCAACTGAAAATGCCAATAGGGCTAAACTGCAGTGATGTTCTGGTGGATTGAAGGGCTGGACTCACAAGGGAAGGCTTACGCTACTGTAAACTCCACTTAAGTCTCAAAGAAAATTGCTTATACTGCTTATTGACTACAGGATAGTTGAAAGACATTCTGCTTTGCCTTCTTTCTCCTTACATCTGAGTGTTGAACAGCTTTTGCAGTTCAACTTCTTTGGTTTCTGGGAGATTAAGTGCTACTGGGCCAAGGACTCCTTGCTACATTTTTCACATACTTTTATGGAGGATCAGCTGCACTTGTGCACAACTATTCATAGGTTTTCTCGTTCTTCCCTTTCTGCTTTCCTCCTGGAAGAGGAAAGTAACTGAAAAATGTAGATGTAAAGGTCTATCCTTGCCAAACGGCAAAGGTCTCCACATGAAGGTCTGTACCTTTTTCTTCAAATGGAATAATGCAGTATCTGATGAACTGTGTCCAGTTCTGGGCTCCCCAGTTCAAGAAGGACAGGGAACTGCTGGAGAGGGTACAGCAAAGGGGCACAAAGATGATTAAGGGCCTGGATCATCTCTCCTATGAGAAAAGGCTGAGGGACTTGGGTCTTTTTAGTCTTGAGAAGACTTAGAGGGGGATCTGATCAGTGCATACAAATACTTAAAGGGAGGGTGTCAGGAGGGTGGGGCTGGTCTTTTTTTCAGTGGTGCCCAGTGACAGGACAAGAGGAAATGGGCACAAACTTGGGTATAAGAAGTTCCACCAAAACATGAGGATGAACTTCTTTACTGTGAGAGTGGTAGAGCACTGGAACAGGCTGCCCAGAGAGGTGGTGGAGTCTCCTTCTCTGGAGA
>JAOXNO010000001.1:133053617-133108215 GCA_028565335.1 Limnodromus scolopaceus
CCAGAGAGGTGGTGGAGTCTCCTTCTCTGGAGACATTCAAAACCCGCCTGGACAAGTTCCTGTGCAACCTGCTCTAGATAGACCCACTCCTGCGGGGGGGGTTGGACTAGATGATCTCCAGAGGTCCCTTCCAACCTCATATGATTCTATGACTCTCTTATTCTTCCCACACTACTAAAAGTCTGATATTTCACAGATGGTGCCAGTGACAGTAGCTGTTGTACCACACCTCTCTCTCCTTCAATACATTTGTCTGCTGTTTCCCTTTATTTCAGTTTCTGGTTGTACTTCTTGCTAGCAACTTATATAGCTAACAGTAGTAGATTCCAACTATTAAGTATACACTAATGTGTAAATATTAATGAAATTTAAAGTTGTTCCTGAATTATTAATTGATAATTTACATCATTCTAGTGGATGCTTGGAGGTTGCTACAGCACAGTGTATTGCTGGAAATTAAGTTACTTATTTTTCTTTTCCATAGATAGGTTTATCTTGAGGCTTTTGCTTTTCTTAATGCACAAAAATCCATGCTAATACTGTAATAGTATCTGCAGGGTATCGGACAGATCCTCAGGTGTTTTTGTCGTTGTCTCTTCATTGAAATGATTCCCCTGCACTGCCTTATATTTGCACAAGGTATAGACTGTGACACTGGACTAAAGCAATTTGTCTAATGCCACACTGACAGTCTGTGGTAGAGGGAGGAACTGATCCAAAACACATGCTTTTACTATTGAACTATAATTTCTCTGGTTTCTTACTATATCTTATTATGTATCTGCTTTCAAAATCATGTAATGTTACTAATAATCTAAAAAGAACTAAATCTGAAACATGATTAATTGTCCTTGGCACTACTTAAAGAAAGCCATTAGCGTGCGTATCACAGGCTCCGTCCAGCTGCCACTGAAGTTTCTGTTAAGATCTCCGTTTACTTCATTATGACCTGGAGCAGGCTTCAGGACTAAAAATGTATGCCGTCCATTCAGAGTAGCATTCTGGTTTAACTAAATGAGCTAGACGTACAGCTTTTAAACAATGGAAGAAAGAAAAAAAAGCAAAATAATTACAACAGACATTTCTCTAATTATCCACTGGTGTTCAATTTACAACGAGGAAACGAAGCTATTGGCTCAGGAAATCAGTAAATAACATGTGAAGCCTCAGGAGAGACACAGATGTTTAAAAAAAAAGTAAATCTTCTTTTCATTTTATGTCTGTATTTCCTGCAGACCAAAACCAAAAATATTAAATAATGTGTCTAGGATCTTCCACAAGAAAGAATTCAGATGAGCATGAAGTGCATGAAATTTTAGAAATTTTTAGCATCTGTGACAGTTTGTTGTGTGCATTGGAATAGAAAGCAATACTAAACAAGAAACATCTAGTTGACACACATGTCCCTCAAGTCACTAGGATTTCAGCTAAGCTAAAGCCTGGAATCCAGACATCAGAACATCAAAAAAAAAGAGACAGATAAGATGTCTTACAACCCTGTCTGGTTTTGCCCAATTCCTGGTCTTATTTTTTGATGCCAGGAAAATGAATGATAAAACTCTTGTTCCTGTCACTGAGAGGCAGCTGGGCCCTGCTAGAAAGTTGCCATCTGAAATTCTACCAGGAATGTGTGGGAAACAATTCTTGTCATGAAAGAATTTAGGATAAAATCAAACATAATGATTTTTCTTTGCATCTGCATTATGAAAAACCAAAAATGTCCATCCAACTGACTTGCAGAAGTGGCTTAAAACCATTAAGCTTCTTTCTGGCACCCTTGGTGTACTGAAACACTGAGTATTGTATTGCTCTGCGATTACAGCTAGGAAGCCATCAGCCACTTCAAACCGTATTTCTACACTTTTTATTATTTTTAGAAGATAGTAAGAAGTGTATAGAAAGAACAAAAACCCCAAAACTTTTAGGCAGTGATGCTACTTGCTTTGATGTTGCTATAGTGACCAGCTGGTAAAGTATAAGACCACCTTGCATGACTGGCCAAACCGCTCCTGCATGTTTTCTGCTTTAAACTGCTCAGCCCTGCGTGCTTTCTGTAGATTTGCAAGAGCTGAAATCCAGCTTTCTGCAGTCAACCTTAATGATCTCAGAAATGTTGCTAAAATGAATTTGCTTCAATTCTTCATGCACGCTTTGTTGTGAATATTTTCTTCAAATATTCTTAAGAGTCGTTTATTAACTGGCAGTATAAAGAAAACATTTCTGGAGAGCGATCTAGGGAGTAGGGAGGAAAAGCTCCTTTTTAAACTGTGTTTAAACCTTTGAAATTGTGAGTGTTAAGTGGCCATAGATCTTTTACTAGCTCTGGGAGCTGCAGTTGGTTTCATTCTGAGAACGAAGTATTCAGGCTGGAAAAGGATTTCAGAACAGTAGGCATTCAACATATTGCCTGAACAATAGCCAAGAGCAAAGTTGTTGGTCACAATAATACAAGAACAGCATTTGAATTCACTTGTATCAGTTATCAGCCTACTGCTAATAATCAGACGGGATAGCAGAAATGGTTTAGGAATAGGTTTGGAAATTGCATACAGTTGCATTGTTTCATTGTTTTTCCTCAGTATTTTTGAACAAAAGGTAAAACTTAAGGAATCCCTTGTTCAGTGCAATGTATCACATGGCTTCCCGTTTTCAGATTGAAAGTGCACAGACACTATAGCGCTCATAAATCAGGATCAGTTGTGTCAGATGTATATTACCTCTCGCTCAATTTAAAGGGAAGTGATGATCTGTTGGTGAACTCACCTTCTCTATGTCTCAGTAAGCTTAGTTCTTTGAAGCATAAGAAACACAAGCTTCAACCAATGTGATATTCTGGTCACTCATGGCTGTTTCAGTGGCACTTATCTTTATTCAACACTTACAGAGAGTAAAATATTTTAATTTCTTTTCAGCTAACTGTTTCCTTTAGAATTTTATGGAATTTTTGTCATTCTTGCTTTAATTAGATCATCTCAGAGCAGTGCACACTCTGAATAAGAACAGTCCATGTGACAGAAGACAACACTGGAAATTTTGGCATTACAATGACTTTTTTCTTCTCACTAAGCAGATATTTATGACTTTTTTTGAGGAAAATTGACCGTTCTCCATAATTTTTACTTCTGATTGTTTTCTCTTGGCCAAAAGAATCTTGCCCATGTTAGGTCCCAGTCTGATTGTTGGTCATTTTGCTTTTCTGTCGGTTTCTCACAGCCCAGCTGGCATCTCTTTAACCCACCACAAAAGATGTTTATTCTACTCAATTTTCAAAGTCTAATAAACTATAACATCACAGACCCTTCATGTTTATCTTCAGACAAGTAGTGTTTCTCTCATATCTGTGCACTGGCCTTACAATGAAGATAAACAACTCATTGAAATACAGTCCTGAAAATCAAGGATTACTTGTGCATATTTCTTTTTAGTACAGGCAAGACCAACATTTTCGCTGCAATTTTTTGATGTTTAAAAGGGAGAATATTTATTCATTAATTTTACTGAAACCCAAGCTCATAAATGCTGTTAAATGCATTCCTTTGCAGAATTTTTTTTCTGAAGTGGTTACAAAAGCAACTTTGGTTCTTGAATAAGATACAGTACTTACCCCTGTAATCCCAAACTTATTGTCCTGACAGCTGGGGAGCTGGAGAGGAGCAGCATTTTCTTTCTTTGTCTTTCTCTCTTTGGCAACTCTTACTGGTGCACGGTGGAAACACTGAAAAGAATATATCTTCCAAATGGCACTCTCAGCTCAGCCAAAAATAAGAGAGAAAGGAAATTCAGTAGATTAAAGGAAGAGACTATTTATCATAACTGCAAATGATTCTATTAGAATTTCAGTGAAGTTCAGTTTTTTAAAGGCTCAAGAAATGAAAGTTAATAACTTCCAGCACTGCTCTGAAAATTAGAAATCTTTCAAAGACCAAGTGAATAAGAGGTCATCTAGCAGATGAGTGAAAGCTTTAGAAGACTTACTTCCACACTGGGGGCTTGACATCACATTTGGCACTAGACATTTTATATTTTCTCCACAAGATGCAGATTCATACAAGCATGTGCTAACTCATTTAGTACTTAAAAATGTAGAATAAATTTCATCTGTAGGTAGCCTTGACTCTCCAGGGGTTCAGCTCTCACCTCATACCTGTTGTCAGCTGGGGCTTTTTCAGAAAGAGGTATTTTCAGTGGTAAGTGCCTACTGGTGAACCTATAACTTGCTAAAATCTATTAGTTTAACATTTAATTAACAATTAAGTTTTTAATTAAAAAAACCAAGGCTGGTCAAAAACAGAAAGTGGTCTTTAGCACAGAAGCTAGTCTCACACCTGAGTTGTGTCAAATAGTCTGGAGTCATTGCTGTGTCTGACTTCCACAGGTGTGTGAAATCAGATTGCATCCAACCTTAGAGATTATGAGATAAACAATTTGTCTTACAATTTCAAGTACCTACTGCACTTGCTAGCTTTTTCTCCATGTATCTGTCTGCATATTTACACGCTCCTTATACCTCTGTTTTTGGGGTACCTGCGAGATGTATAGAGGCTTGTGGCACAAAGCCAGCAAGTTCAGATGCCGTGCATTAGGCAACAATAACATGGAAAGCCATGGTTGCCAGGAAATAAACTAATTTAACTGAGTATCCACAATGGCACTTGAAGTACCAAATAATTTAGATTAGCGTAAAGCTTTTTTTTTTAAAAAAAAATTCTTATGTTTTTGTTTTGGTTTTATTATTTTCTAATTTGTTTTTGCATTTACAGCTTCAGAAAGTCATTTTTGAGAGAGGCAAGGAGTCTGTGGTGGTTCTCGGAATAAATTCAGATTGCCTGGCTGCAAATCATGTCTCTTGACCACAAAACTTTTTGCTTCTCAGAAAATCCAATTTTGCCCTGGCTTATATCGTTGATTATGGCTTTTTTTTTTTTTTTTTAAAGAATCTGCAGATATTGGTTTGGTTTGGATTGTGCCATATGATTTTTCAGAATAATGTCTCAGATGGACAATCTGTGAATATCAAGAGACAGTAATTATCTTCAATTTTGATGGTTTGGGGGGGTTTTGGGTGGGTTTTTTTCTAGCAATGACTACAATTATATTTCACCATTGTCTTTCCAGGATGTGGCTGATGCCATGACGGTTCTTTCATTTTAAGTCATAAATATGTGCATTTTTAAAAGATGTGGAGGTATTTAAGTCTGACAAGAGGTCCTTCAGATATCAGCCACCATTTAGATTTTTAATGTGTCATTGCTTGTGTAGGCAGTGAAAGCTGTGGAAGAGCACTCAATAGGCCAAGTAGGCTTTCATTTTTAATTGAATTGTTTTGTTCTGGGTGGTTTGCTTGTGGGTTTTTTTTTCTTTATTTTCTTTTTTTTTTTTTTTTAGAGGAGCTACTTTTGGCTTGTTATAGTTATGTTAGTAATGGTGTGTCTTTCACCTCTTGGTGAAATACTAGGAGGAAAGTGCTTCACTACTATCATCATCTTTCTGGATACTAACAAGTGGTTTTATATTGAAGTTCTCAAAGTCCTGAACTACATGAAATATTTTCAATACATAATACTGTCAAAATCTTCAGGTGCATTTTTAGAGTCTGCTCTCAGTGCAGAGTTCATACGTGGAATGATAATAACTTAAAGGAGTTGATAGTCTTCCTTTGCAGTTAAGCTTTTAAATACTCAGGAGAGGTTTAAGAACTACGCAGGTGTTTTTAGTTTTGCATTTCAGCGCTGTTTTCAGGTCTTGCCTGTTCTTTTCCGTGGTGCCTTACTCCTTAAATACCTGGAATTTGCTGTAAAATTGGAGCAATAATAATGGTGCTTTGCTCTTCTGTGATGTTCTGTCTTCTCAGTGCCTACTGAATGTTGATCTGACAAGTACAACAGTGAACACAGTGTCAGCAAACTAGGAAATATTATAGGTAGGATCCCAAGTCAAGACTGCCCAATATCTATTTTAAATTTCATGGTCAGAGATATGGTCCTGCTTTTCTGAGATGCTGTTACATAAAACACATTTTTCCTTTCAAGGTGGTCATTTGTATTCATATGCCAAAATGTGAATGCCTTGAAATGTGAACTTTAAAGGACTGCAGTCTTTCAAACATAAGCACATTTGAGTGCCCAACTACATTTGTGAACAAGTAGGAGATACAGATGCTTAGCTTTTGTAATGTAGCCACTACATAGTATATTTGAAATTATGTGTTATAAAAAATTAGGTAGAGAATCGCTGTTCTCCCAACTCCTAGGAAGTAAATGGAAGATCACTAGTGTATTGAGCTAGAGGGAGATAATTGACACTTTGTATTAATAAAGATATCTTAATCCCTTAATCTTCTTAGAATAATTACATTTCTTTTCATTTTTCCGATCTTGTTTACCATATTTATAACTGTAGTGTTACAGTGTGGGGCAGGCACTCTGCAAAAGATTCAGCAAAATGGTACTTCTGTTTTCCCTGAAACTTTTAGATATGAGTTCAGCATATTTTTAAGTCATTAGTACTGAGTATATAACCACAGCTCTTTCTGTGGTATGCTTACTGCTTAAGGCAGGTATTCTGTAATAATTAAGAGAGTGGGAGGGCCTGCAGTCTTCATACCCAGGGCAGTGTAGCATGCATGTACTTTTAGCCTCTTATTCTCTGGAGAACAATGAATCGGTTAATTGTTTTCTGTGTTGTATGCTTGACCTCTAAATTCACATGAAAATGCTGTTTAAAGTAAGGAGTTGAGTGCAAAACATCAGATGTAATTTGTTATCGTGTACAAATAAATGTGATAGAAATAATTCCCCTTAAATAATACATGGTGGATTCACGTGAGCTGTGGAAAATACACTAAATGTGCCCGTGAGGAAATGACCTCCATAATTCATTTGAATTGCACCTTTCATCCGTTATGAGCAAATTTGTTAGAGAGATAATTCTGTATCCCCAAATCTCCAGCATACCTCTGATACATCCTCTTAACTCTCACTTTTTTGCTTGTTTTTCTCATTCTGTTTATCTAGCAAAAGGAGGGACTTAGAAGCAGAAAAGCGAAGTATGTTTTGGATAAGGTAAAGGATGCAAACATTGGGCCCGTGATGAGGATTAGAGAAGAATGTAAATTGTGCAGGACAGGAGTTCCATAGAGTCTCTGTGCCTGCTTGTCTTGTTTCTGTTTTATTCAACTTTTGTTTATTTTAACAAAACCTGCTGTAATTATAGCATCACATTGTTTTATTACACACACAAGGATCAAGCGAGGGCTGATATGATTCTATTAACAATTTTTAATTCGTTGTTTTTCATCATACTTTACATTTTAACTGAGTCTAGGAGAGAATCTCTGAGAAGATAGGCTCACATAAAGAAGCTGGAAGAAGCCTCTGATTGAAACATCGCTTTCCTGCTTTTTCAGTGCCATGTACAGGAAAGCCTCTTCAGAAAGCTTTCTAGTATAACACTTGCAGACAAAAAGCTACGGCATCTTAGCTTCAGTCTTCATTAAATTCCTTTATATAGACTTGGATTATTCAAACAGGAAAATCCATTATTTCATAACTATAAAGCCTTTTCTCATTCAATGGAAAGGTTTTGTGGTTATTGTTAAATTAATTTATTGATTCCTATTCTTAGACGGTAATTTTCCGCCTTTAAGGGAAAACAGACCAGTCTAGCTCAGTCATACAAAATCCTTCCTATATTAAGAAATCTGTTCTGCAAGTCACTTTGGGTCCTCCAGACCTGCAGTATCGTGTCCTGATCACACATTCCCCAGTTTAGAAATGGGTTTCTATCCCTGCTCTGATTATACTGCGTGTTTTTATTAAAAAAAAAAAAAAAAAAACTGGAATCACTGTGTGGTCTTTCCTGGTGGCAGAAGGAGTGGCTGTGGAGAGGCTGTTGTAATAACCCCTGTGGAGCTCACTATCTGCACACTAAGCTCCTGCTGTTTAGGTGATTTGCCCAGTTAGCTGGAAGCTGCGCCGTTGAAGACTGCTGTAGGGCCAGTCTCAAATTTTGGTGTTGTTGAAATTACTCTGCATTTTTCTTTTTTTTTTTTTTTTTTTTTAAATTACATATAACCCAAGTAGTCAAGCTACTAGTTTATGCTTTTCAGAGACTTTAAACTTAGTCAGTTCATAGGATCACAAGGCAGTTCAGGTTGGAAGGAACTTTTGAAATAATCTAGACCAACCCCTTGCCTAGTTATATGCTATGAACCTACATAAAAAAGCAGTTCTTTAAGTGGGGTTTTTTTTCTTATTTCAAAGGACATATTTTTCTTGGATCCTAACTGATGATATAAAGCACCTTATTTAAGTAAGCTTACAAAACCCTTCAGCGAACATAACTTTTCCCATGTCTATAAAAATTCAATTTATGGTTGTGTGTAATTTAGCAAAGCTAACAATTACAAAGATTTGTTATATGTTTATTTTTTAAGTTTCATCCACTTGATCTTTTGTTCAAATGGAATCTTTTGTGTCTGATAACACCATCAGGGAAAAAATAGTAAAATACGACTTTGAAAATATTGTTCTATTATACAATGATGTGAAAACACTTATCCTAACCATTAACTACAGTAATGTGGTGGGACGTATATAAATTATACTTAAAGTAATGGATTTTAGAAGGCAAGGTGACTAGAGGGTAGAAATACATTTCTTTTGAGGGTGAATCTGTAAGTCTTTTTTTAGATGTGTTTTCTTTTACATTTAATGATTTTCCACTGAATTGTGCTGCTAGTCAAAAGGGTTAAGTAATGCTCCTCCTAAAAATAGCTTTACTGTAGAAACATGTATTGATATCTTCAGAAAGGCGTGGCAGTGCTTTTGATTTTATTTTTTGTCAAATACCACTGTCTCAGTAGGACACTTCAGGGATCTGCTGTGTCTTCTTGTATCTGAATATTTATCTCTAAAGACAGTGAAGCACAGATCATTACACATCTATGTTAATTACAGTGTGATTAATTCATCTGTCTGTTAATTGGGTGTGTGATGGGCCATGTTCCCTGATAGTCTCATAATTCCGTTAGTGCCAGATGTCTTTCCTGGAGCCTGGAAGAACTCTCTTTACTGGTGCTTAAAGTATCTGGTGTATCCACAACCACATTTCATGGATCTACTAAGTGGAGTGATTGAATCCAGCTGTTTGTGTTCTGTGTCTTGCTATTATTTGCCAGCCCCTCACCATGAGAGCTGGGCAGGAAACAATTTTTCCATCCCGTTAAAATTTTCATGGATTAAAAAAAAAAAAGGAAGAGTATTTTAAGGCTTTTCCCCAGAAGAGATCCCCAAAATAGCTTGTCCTTATGACAGTCACTTCAGATGAGGAGATTCAGATTCAAAACTCCAAGCTGGATATCTTAATGAAAAGTTTATCTTTTTGAATAAATATTTTGGAACAATAATTTCCTGGTGATAATCATTTAATGTCCCAAATTTCTGTCTATTTCTATGCATCAGAGACACTATTTGCACAGAGATCTGTTCTATCTGCAAAGGGTAATTTATTTTTTTTCCATTTGAGTGAATGCCAAGACTGTGGGAAAAGTGGACACTGCAAACTGATTTCCCTCTCACCACTCCACGTCATCCATGCTTCACATAATATCATTTAATATATCTGCTGAGAGTATGGATGGAATTTACTGCCTCTTTTTGCTTTGTAGTCGCTGTCAGAGACACAAATCTAATAGGAGTAGTAGGTACACGTCTGTTCTCATAGCATTTTTTTTGCAAAGGGGAGGATGTACACCCGTATCTGCCTCCTATTACCCACCTAAGTGTCTTGGCTTTAATTTTAGTGCTTCATTTTTTCATTCATAGCATCATACTGCATTATACACTATTATATTTTGAATATATTATACTAGAAAAGTACATTATTCTAGGCACTATACCAGCATAGTAGATGACTCTCTTTCACAGCCTAAAACTGAGGATCTCATGATTCGAAGTCCTACTGTATTTAACCCAAATCCCTGCTGCAGTGTATAACTTAAAAGGTCTACTCACTGGAAATTTTGACCTGACACATACTCTATGGTTATGGAAGTGCTGGCTTTTAAGGGAGAATGGGAACGGGGAAGAAAGGGAAAGAGTAACCTTTTTTTTTTTCCTCACCGAAGTTGCATATATGTATGTACTCGTACACCAGGTAACTGAGCCCTGCAGCTTTTCACAGTGCAGATGAGCAACTGATTGGACACTAGGACTGCTGCAACCAACTATCTAATGCTGCTTCAGGATATCCATGTGTGCAGGAAATGCTTTGGTGAATGCAGCGTATGCCTACTTTGGCACAGAATATGATTCTGTCCCCATTGAATGCAATAATAAGGCTTCCAGCTGTTTTTCCCATAGCTGAGATTTTATCTGTTGGCTCTCAGGCATGGGCTTAGAGTGTGTGTCTGTTCACTCCTAGACTTTTCTTTGTTGTACTACAAAGGCTGTGTGATGTTTGTCAAGAAGCTGCTAGTACTGGGCCAGTCTATATGAAGAAACTGTACTGGCACATCTGGCTCTTGGGCATCTGGCATATTGCAAAGGATTGGGTAATACTGCTTTACTCTGTCAGTGCGGCTCTTGAGCATTCAGCCCATCACCTTTCTCTCTTACTGGAGACAGTATGATTTGTTGAATGTGATTTGAATGTCTTATTAAATTTTAAGTGAATCCTTTAAAAATGAAATTCTTTATAGGCAAAATGACTAGATAATTTCTATGTACTATAAATCTCTCTTCTGATTTATGGTTATTTCTGTTCGTTTTTTTTAAAAGATCAGCAGTAAAAGGAACACAGCAACGAATAGCTTTTTTTGATACTTTCCTTGACTAGTGGTGTATAAATAATTTCTGAAAGATACTATTAACTTCCCTGGTGGGACAATAAAAATGCTAAATAATTCTAAAGACTGCAAACGGCTCTACCCACCAATTTATTTCTTATAATACCAATAATAGGGCCTGGTAGCTTCATGATTATTTTCTTTAAGTAATTCAAAAACAACAACAAAAAATATCAAGGTATAAGTGTGAGCTATAGACCTTGTAGGGTAATCTTTTCTCATATATATCTTTTATTTATAGGCTGAAAGGCTTTTTTATGATACTCCTCCACAGCTTAGCTGGGTATCTCATAAAGTTTAATGGCTTTTTCCTAACAATGGTTATCTTTTGAAGGAACAATATCTCCATTATAAAGACAGGTAAGGAAAGAACAGTGAGCTCAGGATTACCCAAGGTCACAGTGGAAGCACACAATAGCAATAGAGGTGGAGTGCAAACGTCAAAATGGTGTATTCATACCTAGCCTCTCTCTCCCCACAATATCCTTTCCACTGCAACACACTGCTTATTTATAAGGAGCATCGTCACATATTGTGAGATTTAGTTTTGTGTTAATGGCAAACATTACAATTATTTCTCTTCTTCCAATGGTCTTTGAAAATGCGTTCATTAGTGCGCCAAAATGTCGCCTGCGAGCCATTCTTGTTGTCACAGTCACTATTCACAGGATAGAAGCATACAGGAAAAAAAAGGTTCGTCTGTATGAAAGAGTCCCCACGATGGAAAGTTGACCTCCAACTGTCAGACACGTCGGGCTGGTTCACTGCGTGATCCAGCATAAGCAGGGCTGACTTCCAGCCTCCCAGCACAAAGCGTGATGTGTGGGGTCACCCTCTGGCTCCCCTGCCCCCTGCTCCCAGGCCACTGGGATGACCTCCTCCCTCGGGGAGCATGACCCCTGCCAGCCCAGCCGAAATGGGCTCAGCGGACTCCCAGCCAGAGTGCGAGGCTCAGAGCACGGCTTTTGGCAACAGAAATGGTAATGGGAGAAAACATTTGTCTTTGGAGGCAGTGCTACCACCAAAGAGTATATTCAGCTCCATTCTTATTTAAATAAGGTGCATATTCAAGACTTCACTTGTTTTAAAAGCTCTGTGAGATCTCTGAGGAGAGAAAAATAGAAGCATGCTGTCAAGCTTCCCCAGCAATTAAAAGAAAAATAAAGGGATGCGTATTCTGCTGTGATTTAGAGTATGTAATTTCAGTGATGTATATGCACATATGTATGTGTATATATATGCGTGCATAGTAAGTCCACAAGTGCAGAGGAAAAAAATACGTGTTGCTGTAGCTCACCATCAGCAAAAGACTGGGATGTCTGAATTATTTGGTAAAAGTAATCTATGGAATTAGAAAGTTTCTTGTGTGATTAATATAGATTCACTCAAGTAACCTTGTTGAATACAGTGGAACTATTTGTATGAATGAGAGGCGCTGCATCTTGTCCTTGAGTTAGTCCCACCAAGTGTTTACTGTGCGGGCTGAAATGACACACAATTGAAAACCAACAAATTTTGCATATTTTATATATAACTTGCTTCAAGCACTTCCGATATTGTTTCCATTACCTCATCATGTGGAAAACAAGTCGATTAGCTGCATTACAGAAAATTGGACATTTCCAGGGTACAATACTTAAAAAGTTGTTACTTCTTACTGTTACGTTATGCATGAGATGCTTACGGTTCCAACTAAATTTCACTCAGAAGAGATTTACAGCCTGAGGATTAGATTAGTATGTCATCCACATCCCTGAATAAGAGAACGCATGTAAGAAGCACCAAAAGGCCTTGAAATCTGACACAGTTTACTTCTGGACATGAAGGCCTCTATCCAGCAGATTATTTCTTGGAGTTATTGTGACCCTGGCCTGTGTAACAGCTCTGTGTAACTTTCTGTCTCTTCTTCAACCTCCACTTACATGCAGAGACCTGGGAGAAAATTTTTGTTCATCAAGATGGAAAAAAAAAAAAGAAAAGATGTAGCACCTTAGAAGAGAGGTAGGGAGATGGTCAAAGAGATGAGGAAGAGGTTGGTAAGTGCATATTTTCATAGTAGGGACTAATGCAATTGGATAGATTTATGTATTTACCTTATTCTTCACTTTAATAAAATTGTAGCTTATACCCAGCCTCGAAGAATAATGTGTTTTTAAATAATTTAACAGAGTGATGGCAGAGTAAAGGGATGGAGATGGTATGCAAAATTGTTTTACATGCTACACGTGAAATATGAGGTGCCTTGGCTGCTGCTGGCAATTACTTTTTAAAGCCCATTCCTCTCAAGGATTTTGTGATTTATTTTTTATGTTCTTTAAGGCTACACTCGTGTTGTGATGATTCTCCTAACATATTTGCTCATGTGTAAATAAATGTACATAGAACTATGAAATCATGAGGGCTTCTTATGTGTTTCGGTTTCTATTACTTTTTTGTCTCTTACTCTCAGAATCACAGGATGGCTGAGGTTGGAAGGGACCTCTGGAGGTCATCTGGTCCAGCCACCCCTACTAAAGCAGGGCGACCTAGAATCAGTTGCCCAGAACTGTGTCCACGTGGCTTTTAAGTATCTCCACTGTGGGAGACTCCACAACGTCTCTGAGCAACCTGCCTCAGTGCCCAGTCACCCTCACAGTGTTTCCTGATATTCAAAGGGAATATCCTGTGTTTCAGTTTGTGCCCATTGCCTCTTGTCCTGTCACTGGGAACCATTGAGAAGGGCCTGGCTTCGTCCTCTTTGTATCCTCCTTTTAGGTATTTATGTATATAATGAGATCCCCCTGAGCCTTCTCCAGGCTGAATGGTTCCAGCTCCCTTGGTGTTTCCCCATAGAAGAGATGCTCCAATCTTTTAACCATATTCGTGTCCCTTCACTGTACTCTCTCCAGTAAGTCCCTGTCTCATACTGGGGAGCCCAGAACTGGACCCACTGCTCCAGCTGTGGAGTGGTGACTAGAGGGGAATATTCGTTCTGTTATAACTGAGGCTTGTTCAAGTTTGCCTGAAAACTTGCAGTGTCCCTGACTGGTGGGTCTGCCCAGATGTCCCAACTGGTTTTACAGTGCTCTGCCATGGTTCTCAAACCGGAAAATTTTTGCGACAGTGACGGGCTGAGACAATGAAAACTGATTAAAAGTCAGCTAAAATTGTGTGCATATTAGCTGCTTTTACTAAGCTTTCTCTTCACATGCCACCCCTGGGGCCAGGTCCAGTACAAGCTGACCAGTTGAGAAAACATGCTGGTGAGCCAGGGGAAGACACAGAACAGGCCCTTAAGCCACCCAGTCATAGGTCAACATGGTTGGCATGGAAGTCAGTACGTATCATCCTTCTGGCTTTGGGGTGGGAGGGTTGGAACAGAGCCTTAATGCCCTCAGAAAGCCCAACAATTGTTGGTGTGTCAAAACTGAAATCAAATATGAAGTTTAGTTGCAGATGAATTGAATATTTATATGAAAATTAAAGGTGTCCTTTTTGTTTTTCATAAAAGCTGTAGTTGTTTAAATTCTCTGTGAAAAGCTGGTGTGTAGGACAAATGGGATTTCTTACCACATGATCAGGGTTGATTTTTATATTTCCCTTTTCGCTAATCTAAGATGCCTCAGAGAACTGTGTATATGTCGGGCTACATTTTATTGTAGAGCTTAATTGCTGCAAAGGATGATCTATCTGCTAGAATTTTTGTTCCCATTAATAAACTCTCTTGGTAGTTATATAAACATTTACGTAGTCCATTAATGAAAAGTATGCTGGCGCAGGTGTTGAGGTACCACAATAAAATTTTAGCAGTCAAGAGGTTGTTTATTGTACTCAGTCACATATTCTCTTGTACTCCCAGGTATTGAGACTGAAATGGAATAAATGAAAAACTAAGATTAGAGCCCTTTAAAATAGGAAATAAGTTAAAGGAAAACATTTTTAGCTCTGTGCCTTTTTTCAGTTGCAAAACAATACATAATTAAATTAGAGGAAATAATATTATTTCTCCAAGCAGACTCTCCATGATTATTTTTATTTTTTTTTACATAATGAATACTGTTGCCATAAAAACAATGGAAACCAAGAGCTCTTGACAACTCATTTTAGGTCTGGTAGGCTTGAATGTAAACTGAGCTGCCCAGAGAGAGCTGGTGAAAGAGTTTACTTGCTGTAATTGTAATAAAGGAAATTTAAAAACCACAATCTGTTTCAAGTCAAAAGCGAACAACTGAATATTGTCTTAAACATTTTTTTTCCCCTGTTCTTGGCATGCCTGTGCTCTTTAGGCAAGTGGCATTATGGAACTCAGGATACAAATGCCAGTTATTTTAGATACGAAAACCCATGTTGTTTCTGAACTCTTCAGTCCATTAGCTCAAAGTTTATAGTTTCAGAGTCTTTCTTTTACAGTGTGAGAAAATAAAACGTAAAAGCTAGGAATAAGTCATAAATAGGGATCAAATAATATAATCTATTGGTTTCTGGTGTTACACTTGATTTGGTAAACTTCACATGGCTAATGGGTTTGATACGATGTTAAATGCATCTGGATATTTTAGACAATGTATCTTTGTTATTTTTCTTTATCTAATATTTATTCCAGAAAAGTGGCCTCCTCTGACTGACATGACACTTTAACTATTACAATATTACAAAAGCATAACAATTTTTTTTTAAAAGAATGTCTTGAAGGAGGTGTGAATATTTGTGGCTGGCATTAAGCTTTCATTTGAAAACTAAGAATAACGACATCATTACTATTATATGATATTTTCATTATAATATCACTTTTGATGCAAGCAAAAGATAGATTTCTGGCCTAGCTTCTAGATGTCTTGCATATGTAATATCGGGTTTTTTAGAGTTGGGATGCTGGCTAGTGTATCTACCAAGTGACTTTATGCCTGAAGGACCCGTGATGGTGCTCACAGTTTTGCACGGTTTAACCATAGGAGGGAGCCTCTCCTCTTCCGAAGTTACATGGGAAGATGCAATCATGAGCATTTGGAGGTATCTTCCTAGCACTTTGCATTTGGAAGTGTAAATGCATCTTTTTTCATATGAGGCTGATCCACTGCAGTTTCCCAGGCAGGTATATTTATTTGGGAGTTATACATGCTAATTCCAGAAAGAGCTATGCAGAAACTATCAAACCCTGCTCTAGTTGCACTCTAGCCTTTCCCATGGCATCTCTGTTTTCATTACAGACAATCTTTACTGGACAAGTAAACAGTTTGGTTGTTGTCCTTTTATTATGATACGATTAGGTTTGACCTTAGTACCAAGTTTACACAGTTAATTTGTGTTTTAGTGGAGTTGATTAAGTGGAAGGAAACTTGTGTGTGAGTATATTTATATATGTTTGTGACTACATTGATTACATTGAATTGTATCAATAGACTGATAGAGAGAGAAATTAATCTGTTGAATTAAAAACCACGAAATAAAAGTGGAAGAGAAATGCATCATTAGAGATGAAAAATGGAGAATGGTTAGAGAAGCTTGGTCAAAAGAATGCCTTAAAATGACTGATTAATACAGCTTAATACCTAAATTAAATTAAATTTTAGGTAATTTCATTTTTTTTTAACCTACAAAGATGAGACCTAAAAGAAGTTACCCTTAAAGGTTTTATGTGGTCAGAAATTATTTCTCAGGTTACTTGTGCTTGGTGATTCAGCTTGGGTTTTCCCTTTGTGGTCAGTAGAGGTTTCTCTGATGCTTTGACCACCGGGCCTGCCCTCCCCTTCCTCATCTTACAAGTCTGAGCCGGGGCACTGGAGCTGAAGTGGCCTCATTGAGAGATAGTGATTGTTGCCGAGATGCCACAGAGCTGCATAATGCTTGCAGTTCCTGGAATGAAAGCTCACAGTAGACTCAAAGGGGAAAGTGGAGTCTCACTTAGATTGACCTGTTTCTCCAGCCTTGCAAAGATGTTTTTCCAAGTTTCTCCCCTCATTACTCTAGTTCTGGGCCATATTATTGCTTTCTCAATCCTCTGCCCACTCAATGTATACTCTGAAATCTGTCCTGGATAGCAACAGGTTTATCTTACATTATTTTGAACAAATAAAAAGAATCCCACATTTTCTCACAGCAAGAGCAGTGCATGGTATTAACTCAAGCGTTTCTCACACCTAATATTCTACTACTTTCCTTGCGTACATTATTGGATCATGTCCAGATAAAGTCATATGTTATTTTTGCTTGTCAGGTGAATGTGATGATAACTCCTAGGAGGAATCTTTAATGAGGGGGCAAATCTGCAACAGTGCTTATGTTACAGCTCAGCACTACAAATTCTTGTTCATATAAGTAGATTTCTTGTACGGACTCTGATTAACTGTAAGATATTGATGATGCCTGTGCTTGCAGTAGTTTGCAGGGCGGTTTCCCGTAAGCTATTTATACCATATGTCAGTATCCCACTTTATTCCCTACTTCTCCTCCCTCTTCCCAAATACACCCAAGTTAACTATATTAATTTTTCTTTGTTTTGGAAAAAATGGGCAATAATACCACGATGTAAATCATCGTGTATATGTTTTCACTGTAGTAATATCCAAAAGTTGGAATTCCAACTGTGCTGCAAATCTCTAAACTGCAGGGAAAATATATGCGTCTCCTCCAAAGAACTTAAGAGCCTGAGGCTTCAAGCCTAGGAATTTTTTATGCAGATGTTTGTCTTTAAATACTGAAGGGACTACAAAAGTCTTGATGGTTGGTCTTTCAAAGGCATTTCAGTCTTCTCAGTGCCTAAGTCTCTGTGCCTGCTCCTGTCAGTCTGACTGTAGCACAACTGTGATCACAATATCTGAGTATGCATGTCTCCTAATCCCAGGCTGCCTGCGCATCCCTAGGCTGGTGCACAGGGCTTCAGAGGATGCGCTGGATTATGGGTATTTTCTCTTGATTGTCCAGGAGCAGTACCCCACTGTCCAAAATGACAGTGTTGGCTCATTTCTGGCCAGTTCTTCTCTGACCAGTATGCCATATATGCCAAAGCCTCTGAAAAGGTACTTGGAATGTTTCCGTCCATTTCATAAAGAGCAACATGTGTCTTTCTCCATACAGTTTATGGATGGAGGAGGGATGAAGATCTAACCTTTTACAAGCCACAGGCTGTTCCTTCCATTTGCTGTTTCAATTTCAATTCTTCTATCAAACTTTAGGGATTCTGACACATTTACTGAAGTTCTCAGGCTAGATGCACCAGCATCTGCTGACATGCTTTGAAGTTCTAAGCCAGATATCCTCAGTTTCACACATACACTCCTAATGTAAACCCAGCTGCGCTACTGAATCCTTGCTTTCATGCAACTCAGACACAAAAGCAAAGAGAGAGTGGGGTTAGACTGAGCCGGTGGAGATCAAGCCTAAAGGGAATGTTATCAGAAAAACCTTCTCAGTGAAACACTGACTTGATTCTTGCTGGAGTGACTCTTTCTATTAATCTGAATTTCTTATTTCTTTTCCTTTTACCTGACTACCTTTTTGTACTGTGTTCTTCCTTCCTTGCTACTAGTTGTCCTTCCTTCTCACGCCAGGTCTCTCCTCTTCCAGTTTGCAGAATTGCCACTGCGTTGCTTACTCAGAAGACAGATCCTGTGACATACCTAAAGAATATCTCTGAAATTCAACATACATATGTTATAGGCTGGCTGAACGTAGATCATTCAACAGCCTTGCCTTTGAATGGTAAAATTTTAAAATAAATTGACTGTGTTAAAGAGCTGGTTAAGAGTTGTGCTTTCTAGGGCACCTACTGATTATTTATGGAACTTAAGCTTCTTGATCAAATGCTTGAAAGTCAGACGATGTGTGTACCCCTAAGATGTGCATTTTCTTCTGTTTATAAAGATATGCAGCCTCCATTTTCTACACTGCCTTTAAGAATTGCTGGGAGTTTCCTTCTAAGAGAAGGTAAGCAAACAAAATCAAAGAACTGCAGTGGATTGCACTAATCAGTCACACCAGCGATTCTCAAAGAGCTTAGCAACCTTTAAAGTTTAGTTTTGTTGGAATCTTTTCCAGTGCAATTGCCTGCACCACTCTGCTTGCAGAAAAGATTATTTGAAATGCACTTACGATTGCTATTAAAAATGCAGGGCTATTATCCAAATGACCTTACCTTACGCTTTTTGTTAATCCAAGAAACACAGAAAGGAGCAAATACTGTGCAAAAAAAGTGTTTTTGACAGATGATAGAGATAAAAGAGGACATGATTGTGAGCAAGTAGAGGAAAAACTACATACCAGAGTGTGTAAACCTGCTGATATTTCCTAAAGCTCAGACTTCCTTCAGGCATTTGTCATGAGTTAGTCTGAAAGTTACGTTCTGCTACAAGAATGAGAAAAATGAGCTCTTCCAATTTTTTAGTGCCTGTTGTTTTCAGAAATAAGTCCTATCGTGAGTTATTTTTTTCCCCTATGCAAACTAACTGGTTTCCAAGTACAAGGGTGGTTACTTTTTTCAAGTTTCACTCTTTCTTTGACAGGTAGAGCTCTTCTTGTTTGTGTGTATCATAGTTAACTACATGCTGGATGGTATGAAATTTTGTTATCCGGGGTTTATTTATTTATATAAAGTATATGAAGAGGTCTTCTCCTTTCTAAAACATTTAATGTACCTACTTATTTACAATGGGAATACTCTCAAAGTGTTAGAGTGACAAAGAAATGATGACAGCAGTCTAGAAGCTGTAATTGGGGTATAAATGGTTCACAAGTACATCTCTTAAAACTCCTTTTTAAGGTGTGAAATTCACACCACATGACTTTCACCATGCTAGACTCCCACCTAAATCCCTGAGTGGGGTCACTTGAAGCAAGTGAGTAATTCTAAGGTCGTTCTTGGAAAGAAAAATAATAAATAAATTGGAGTTGAATTAATGAAACAAGATAACTACAAAGTATTCCTCTGTATAAATCTGTTGGATTTTGCTTATTTTGGTATCAATCAATTTCTGGCTTCTGTTTGACTGTCTTTCAGTATTACCACGAGTTGTGTACCACCTCACAGATATTCTGTGGCTAGAAAAATATTCATAAATATAAAAGCACACAAATATCATAATCTGAAACAAAGTCAATTTTTTTTTTTTAATAATTAATCAGATTTGCATATTATGATAAATTTTTGTTACTGGAGAGACTTCATGTATATTTTTAGACAGAATTATGAATATCAAACCCAAACCTAGAAACAATAACAACATAATTTCTGTGAAAATAAATGCAAAATGTATAAGAACTTGACCTCAAACATAGGGTAGACTAGGCCTTAATCATCATTTAGCGCACAAGGATCACTGGAGATGGGGTGCAGTAGTGTGGAACAGCAGAGACTTGGCTTCCTGCCCGAGACATCCTTGGGCCAGGTCATTTGGCCTCAGTATCCACCCGTAAAATCAGAGATTTGACACCCTCCAGTATGATCATAATAAACCCATCTGATTAGATGAACAGGAAGAAACAAAGACATAAAGATATTAGCAACCTGTGCTCCTCTCTAAGGACATAAGAGGCTGACTTCACATGTTAATGAGCTCAAGCCTATGGAGGCAGAGCCTTACGTTTCAGAGTTTGTTCACCATCTTTCTTTTTCAACTTTTTCATAGAAAGGCAATTTCTTCACAGAGAGATCTGTGAAATCTGGCAGCTTTTATGTTAAATATGTTAATCTTGTAAAAAGATTTCTGAACTCATTTTAGCAGAGAATCCACATTCAAATACTGAATTTGCAGACACCAATTTTAATATATATGAATACTCTGATATTTTATGATAATTTTTAGGTAATGAACAAAAGACTTTGCATTGCAATTGTTTGCCTCAGGTTACTGTAGCAAGGCTTTTGTCCAGTAAAGAATTGTCCAAGATTCCCAGTTAAGTAACTAAATTAGTGCATTTAAGAGGCAGTTCACAAAATTCACAGTCCAAGTGTTCTTTGGTCATATATGAAACAAACAGAATTCCTTCTTTCCTTCCTTCTTTTGTTCTCTGCTGATGTTGCCACTTTCTTAACCTAAAATGTGTTTTGGAGTAAACCATTGGGATTAATTAATCGCCTTGGAGCCTCTTCATTATCCCCTTACGCCCTAACCCCAACTAAAGTGGAAAAGGATTCCCCCAAATTCCCAATTTTGAGGTAGGAAAAAAGTGTTCCAGGCATTTTTTGCACACATTTGGTTCATTTTCACTGTTAAAATGTCTCTGTGTGGTGGAAGATCCTCCTCTGCTCCTGTCTCCTCCTTCAGCTAAGCAATAATGGGGAGACAGAGCCGTGAAGTCACAACCCATATTGTGAAAAAAGATCTCATCCATCAAACTGTCACCTCAGTTTTCTGTCCAGGGTCACAGAGGAACAAAGTCAGCTTGTGTCAGGTTGAAATAGCATTGGTAAGTGTTAGTGTCTGTGAAGCTGGTGGTTTGAAGTCTATTTATTTTGTTTGAAAGGCTCAAACAGCATGCTGCCGAGCAGAGGAACAAGCAGGAGGAAGTCTCCTTATAAATTATTACTGGAAGGCTCACAGCCATCATTTAAGATGTGAAATTATGCCATCTGCTTTTCTAAGTCCTTTGATTTACTTTGTGACAGCTGTCTGTTTCTGAGTTTCTGCATCTCACAGAGAGGTAAAACTTGCGTTAAAAACTAATATGACAACAGCATTTCTTTAACAAAGATTTAATGCTTTCTTGAATACCAGAGAATATGCAGGGGATGTTATCTCAATAGCTATGGCATGCTTTCAAGACAAATTATATGAAAAAAATGCTGTCTCTTTTTACATGAGCTGGGAATGTTCACGCAAAGTAAAGTAAACGTAAGTAAAGATAGAAATCTTTTTTTGTTATGAAAAATGCAATTGCTTGTTCTGATTTTTAGCTATCAATAGCACTTCAGGGAGGCACCAATGTGTTTTTTATATTGCTTTTAATTCTATGATTCCTCAAGTTATTGATTTCTTGTATGTTGGAGTCTTTTTTATACCTTTTACTATTGATTTTCTGGGGCAACACCGTTGTTGTGATTTTGTTGTTTGAAATATTTAAGGTTTATTTACATGTTCTTTGTTAAAAAGAAAAATCTCAGGCCCAACAACAGCTTTAGGAAGTCACGAAGCTAATTTTAAAGGAACAAAAATAAAAGCCTAACTACTTCTGTGTGGGCTAACCGAGATGCATACGGGGAACTCTTGCAAATACCCAGGGATGTTCTTGTTTCAGAAATTAGTGGCTGAGAGGGTGATGAATGGAGATGTGCACTTTTCCATGCCTTGTCCTGACATGCTTTCTGTGTTTGGGGTGTGCTGCCCAAGTGCCCGGCAAGCTTGTTTGGATACCCTCCCTGAGGATGGCCATGCGGCGGGGAGGGTGGGGGGAGCTGAGTGGCAGCAGCATCTCTTCCCCCACCCCCTGGGAGAATCGCTTCTGCTGAAGTCATTTGGTGTGTGCTGCTTTTTCCTGTGCGAGGATTAGGGAGTAGGAGAATGGCTTTGTGAGGAGGCTCGGAGAGAGGGAGCTGAAGAGAGGCTGAACAGAGGGGCCGAAAGACTTTAGCCTTTCATAGTTCTTTCAGTCAATTCATTCTGGGAGACCAATTGCATGCGATACGGCAGCTGGGGGTTTTGTTTTCCTTTCAGCTATATACTGTAGGAGAAGCTGGTAAGGTTATTTTTTCTTTTTCCCCTTGTTCTACTGTTCCATGATGCTATTGTAATTGCTTTATCGAAGTGACTGTTTGGTGAGGAAGGGAAGTTGGTTAATGATGCTGAGGGTCCCCTGCATTGTCTCTGCTTTGTGCAGCTGCAGAGTTTGGGGAGAGGTACTGTTTACAGTAAAGGGGCTGGTTTCCGTTCAACAACTTTGCTGTTATTTTTCCAAAGTTGTTTCAACCTTTCTTTTGGTGAAGCTAGGAAAATAAGCAAATAAACGGACTTGGCTGTTTAGAAATGGGTAAATTTATAGACGCTGTAATTTGTTGAAAAAGCTGTTCTGCTGAAATCCCAGTTTCAGATGTTCTGCCTTTGATGTTATCAGATTTGTCACTCTGCTGGCTCAACTCCAAAACTGGGTTTTATGTGAGAACCTTCTCTCACAGATCTTTTCTTCGTGTTTACAGCAGGGACAAGATAGGTCACTTGAACTGATAGCCAAAGAAAACAAAATAAAATGTAGCTGTGGAAGGTGGAAATATTTGGGTAAAGGAAAAATCCTAGGAGAACTCTGGAATTAAAAAATAAATGAAGGATCATTAATTCTTGGCACAATGCTCCTGATCAGTGAAATAGGAAGTATGTGGTTAGGCAGAGAATATAAATATTCTTTTAGAAGATTCAAGATGCACAGGTGCATATCCTGTCTAACTGCACCCTTCCAAAGAGAGTTATCAGATTTATCCCCTTTGAGAGGAGGGTAAAGGAAAAAAAAAAATAAAAAAAAAAAAGGAAAAGAAAACCAGAAGATCCTGGCTATCCTGTCCCTTTCCCCTCTTCTTGTTATTTTTAGAATAGTGACTTGTGTTTGTCAGAGTCTTTTATTTCCTTTCATATTATCGTGGGAAACTTTAGCTTGAATTGGTTGGACATACGTGAGCACAGCTTGGGGCATACCATGTCTATTCCACAGGCAGGCTATGAAAATCCTGCCTGTGACTCAGATGAATTGTAAAGACCATAATTACCAACAAAAGTTTCTTTTGTGGCCATTCAAAAATCACAAACAACGTAAGGGGGAATGATTGACAACAGTTACACTATTGATTGACAGAGAACCAAAAACTTGGTCCATGACTTAGTATGTTAGTTTTTCAAGAAGTGTTGACCCTTTTTAACTGTTATTCTGTTCTTTCTGGTGGACTATTCCCAACCCCCCTATTGAGGCTAGAATGTCTATCTAAAATGTGTCTTTGTAATTACTGCCTATAGTCTGTATGTCTCTTTACAATTATATGCTTATTTGTTGATGCTGAAACAGAATTGAGAGATGCATTGCAATCAGACCTCCATGAAAGAATGCGTATCTTTTATACGCCTCACATGCTTAACTATTGATTTCAGCTACAGATTTCACTCTTATGAAGTAATGAAGTACCACATCCAAATCCTGCAAACTTATACGCATAGTTCTAGCTCTTAATAATGGAAGGCCCAAGGATATCAATGTGGTTACTCATGTGAGTAAAGATTTAGAGACTTATTTCCCATTCATGAATGAAATGGTTTAGGAAGTGCACAGTTACTATGGTTCTCTTTTGGCTTAAAAGCAAAAATCTCCATTAAAACAACCACTAATGACATATCTTAGAGGGGCCCAAGGATAGACAAATTCACTGATTTAATATAAGAATGTGTTATACTCTTGACAGGAGTATACCAAGAACAATGATAAATATGTTCTCTCTCTTCAGCTTATTAGCAGTTTTAAAAACATGGGAAACATAATTCATCTCTTCATGCTGCACCACAAGATATGGCCATGACCCTTGAAATACCACCAGAGCTATGAGTTACTCCTCCCTTTGAGAATAAAAGTTAATTTAATGTGGCCTTTATCACACACTCCCCCCTACACCAGAACTGTCAGTTCTGGCAAATGACAACAAACTGGTATTTCAGGTTAGGCTTCTCCTGGTTTTCCGCAGACAAAGGTAGTATTGCCAGCTTGCAGTGTTTATCACTTTCACATCCTTAATTTCATTGCAAGCAAACAAGGCAGGATGTGTTCCCTGGTTATTGATACACCAATTAAGGCTCCTTAGTTCTCTAATGGAGAAATTACTTTAGATCAGTGTTTTTAAACTGTTCAACAGCATCTTTTAGTTCATAGAGATAAAGAAATATATTTGCTGCTATTTCTTTGCTAGTTTTCATTAATTAAATATTTCCAAACATGATTTTCTAACCTGATCTAATTTAAAAGAACTCACAACTAATATTATATCTATGCATGTGAATGGTAAACGAACTACACTAAAGTTGATGTGCAAGAAACCCCTAAAATTAACTGCCTGAAACAGAAAAGTGGCTATCCGTTCTTATAAAAGGCAGAAATACATATACTTTTATGTGGCCATTATTGTTTGAAAAAGGGCCTCTAATTGTAAACGAAAGATCACAACCAATATCACATTTACACATAAAGAAGTAAATCTTGGCTACAAATGTCTTTTATTAACTTAAAACAAAACAAAATTAATTCCAAAGGTGGAGGGTAACACATATAAATAAATTTAACATCCCTTTACTCATAAAATTAGAGTAATCTAAGCATATTCCAGCAGTCATTAGCTACCAGCTATTTATCACAACTAGAAGGTTTAGCCAGATTAAAACCGTAATATTGCCTCTTGAAACACATACACAATTCTGTAAAAGAAATTGTGAGGTTGGAGCTGCCATACTGGTGCTTTGCTACAATTTGATGAAATTTTTGCAAGCTTTTTCACATCTCTTAATCCAGATGCCACATAAAGACTTTATAACAAAAAAACCCAAACACAAACAAACCAAAAAAACCCCCAAACAAACAAAAAAACCCCACCAAAACCAACCCCCCAAAAAAGTGTCTTCTATACTGTATACATACATTCTTATATATGCATGTGTAAACATTTATGGCTATTTATTAAATGCACTTGGTACACTGCAGATTGTTTTCAAGCTGGTTTTATTAGTATTCTCTTACTTGTATTCTTGCTTGCACCACTGTAAGATTTGTTGTTTGAACAAACCTGTAAAGATACGTGCTGATATCATACATTTTCTACGTTAATTAAACACTTTCTATGATCATTATTATACCAAGGATTCACAAAGCCTATGCTTATATCTCATGGCTACCCATCTTCCTAGAGATAACTTCCTGAAGTGAGTGTCACCATAAGTCACGCTATACACAGTGTAGAAAAGTTGTACTTTTCTTATCCTTAACTGGAAGAAAACACATCTGGGCTCTCACGGGAAGCTGCCGTTTTACAAACAGTAAGCAGCAGGAGGTCCAGTCTGGTGGAACAGGATAGAAATTAGAGAATACAGTTCCCACTTGACAAAAAACAAGAGATTTTGAATGTTGCTTCAAAATCATCTTCATTTATTCTTATTTTTTTAATTGCTGTGAAAGTAGTTAGATACTAATTCAGTGATTTTTACTCACAAAGTAACAGAATATAGAACAGGCTGAGTATTTTTGTCATATATATTCAGATGATGCTTCTAGTTTCTAAATACATCTATGCAATTTTCAAAACCTTTTGATGAAATTCTGCAGGATTGCTGATGCATCTTAGTTACACACAACCTCCAGAACCTTAGAAGCGCAGCGTGCTCCATAGCTCGGGATTTGCTCGTGTTTTAAATACAATGTAAACAGAGAGAAATGTAACTGCTGAGTAGGAGATCATCCGCAGGACCATTGGAGAACAAGAATGGTGGGAGATTGTAATGACATATGGCTGAGGTTTGCAAAGTTTACAAGCATCCCACTACCTTCCCAGAATGTGTTTCAATGATGTATGTCCATATCCCTTCATCTTTGAAAAGCTTGAACATTTTCAAGCATGTTGTTCCCTCTGGTTGGATGTAGTAGGTATCTTTCATCTTAGAAATCTTAGTCTTTTAGAAAAGCAGTATCCATTTCAATGATGAACTTCCAGGGTTTAAGAAATTGAGTTGTGGTTCATTATAAGTTAAAATTCAGCCCACATGGTGTGGCAGACTGGGCGGGATGCTGTCTGTCAAGGTCTCATAGTTGATGCAGAATGAAATTATTGAGACGTGTGGTCTTATCCAATTAAAACTCTGACTGAAATGTTAGTGGTCTTTTGGCTGACACTTTGGGAAAGACCACCAGTGATTTCCTAAGGGGAAAGAACTATTAGCTTCCAACCATACCTGAGCCTGTCCAAGCCCAGTACATTATTAGCTGACATCTATGTAGATTTGTAAGAGCTTTTGAAGTTTTCTGGATTACGTGCAGACAGAAAAGAGATGGATTATTTTTTCTTCCATTAACCAGAGTATCATACTTCAGTGCTAAATAAAGGAAGCTAAGGGTCAAGCTGTCAGTCAAAACTCATCTACATTAGAAAAATGTGTGAAGCTTTTTTTCTGGACTGGTCCTTCTTATCCAGTGCAACCAGCTGTAGAAGTGGTGTAAGCTGAGACTCCAGGACTCCAAGGGCTTTCAGAGCGTTCTCAGGTAACAAATGAAGAAACAATGAATTTTGACTGCCTCTGTACCTCTCCCAAAGTAGTTCCAGTAGGCACGTTGGTGGGGGTGGAGCTTATATTAGGACTTGGATCACAATTTTACCTTCTGGCGTTTTTTGCTCTTGAGTTTAACTGGGTCATATTTAGGCAAATAGTGATTGCCCTTTGTGACCTGTTTTCTTCCAGGTTGTGGAAGAGATGAATGTACCCTGTTGATACTAGTGTAGTGTCCTGCAAAGAGACATCATTCATCTTTTGGAAGCTCTATCAATGACTTTTTTGCTTCTTGCAGTTTCAAGGCTGTGTATTAGACTTTGCACTGGGTGCTATTCGCTTTTATAAGACTGTTTATCTACTCTGCTCCTTTTTGCAGTCTAAGTTAATAAATTGCCTGGAAATATGGTTTTGAAATGTCAGTAGATGCTGTGAGAATGATATAGTGAAAGCTGGGAGCTCATACAAAGCAACTTGAGTGGGATTCAGTTCCAAATAGACTCTAAAACTTGGGCACCTATGTGCACATGTGATTTAGCTCAAATGACAGCTCACACCTATGGTTCAATTCAGTTGCCCACACGCGGGCATTCAATGCCACTACAGATGCATTAAGGTACCTTAAACATCCACGTGGGACTGAGAGGTGACATAGGACATGTGGACACATTGTCTTTCTGGAGAAGTGGCTCTACAGGGCATCTGAAATGACACTAGGCAACTATGTATAGGCCCCTGAACAAGTAGCCTATCTTAGCTGGCCAACTCAATAGCTCTTCAGGTTCCACTGCTCATGTTGACTGGCTGATGTGCCAGCTTGCATAGTTAGCTTGTCTATGGACTCCTACCCACAATTTGAATAACTGCTGATTTTTTTACATCTTTTTATTATGTCACTAATCTTGAAGAAAAAGAGCTGAGTTATTTGTTTGTGGACCAAAATTAAAGTGTTCCTGTCACTATGGTAATAGGAGGAAGAAGGAAAGCAGGAAAGAAGGGGAAAAGTGTATTTATCTTATCTTCTGAAGGCATCTATTTTGAATGCTAAAGTTGGGACACTGGACTGCTTTGTAATCAAGAGAAAGCACGATAGACCATATCTGAATTATTCAAATTCTGGATAAATCCCTAGCCAAAGGGAGACAAAGTCTCCTTGCACTGATTCAGGTGGCCTTGGTAAGATGCTGAGCTGGTAACATCTAGGACTAGTCAATAGGGAACATCAGGCATGCTCATTATAGCTTAGGTCATCTGTGAATATGACATACTTTTCCAACATTATTCTAAGTTCTGTTAATATGTCTTCAGACTAAAAGAGATTATACCCAACAAATCTTTTCAAGATATCTATCATTCTGTTCTATTAATGTAATTTGGCATAACTGCTATGTTGCATGATTTGAACTGACTTCTAAATGTACCTACATCTCTTCATCAACTGCATAGGGCTATTGCCTTTCAGAAAATAATCTGAGGGAAGAAACGCTTTCCTTCTGTTATGTACTGCTTACATTAAGTCCTTTTGCTGAGATATCTTTAAAATTCCACATTGTTTATGCATATTTATAGTGTTTGTCCAATGTATTCGTGTGTATTTTGAAACAATATGCACATGCACTCCACCTCACAATTCTTTCATGCGTGACAGAACATAATTTCCCCAACTGGACAATCCAAATTACAAGTCCAGTTATTGTCTGTTTTGAGGCCCATAATTAGAGCTCAGGTGGTAGGGCAATTGCAGAAGAGAGTTTATCAATTTACATGTTAATTGAACATAGTCTGATGGACCATGATTAACATTAGGCTCAGTCAACATCTTAATTAGCCAGAAGCATATCATGAGGCATTGGTGCCTGTCTTCCCACCCCTGAGATTTTTTTCCAAGCAAGTACAGGTTCCTCAGTAGCTGTTTTCCATAGCATTGTTAAAGCTAAGACCCTAATAATTGCTCTAATGAGGGAATTTACTTAAAAACTGTTTAGCCTTGTGTAGAACACCTGAGGTAGCATAGCATTTTCATTAAAGAGCAAAGCCTGGCCAATTTGTAACCTGTATCAGGTATGATATTAATAACAGATTTGTGCCAAAATCACATTGAGCACAGAATATGTTTTTTTAAGAAGTGTGGATGGTTTTATCTGATTGATTAGTTCCACATGTCCACAGCCCCAGGAATCTCTCCACAGGAGCTCACATGGAATCAGGATAAGCACAATTTAAGTATGCCTTTGTAGTTGAGTAACCTGCTGAGCAGGACTTCATCTCTCCTAACAATGCCTCTCCTGATATTTTGTTTAAAGGCTTGCTAGTCTGCAGCTAATTTATTTTACAAGTAAAAATCAACTTTCTCTATACAGATATGTTTTAAAATTCCTTGAATACTATCAAATCTTGTTTTCAAAAGCTAGCCTGTCTGAGGACCAATTCCCAGTGAGACTAGGAGATGTTTAGAATTTTTGCCCATTTGATTCCTTGCTGTACATCTTTCACCGAGGCAAAATATACACAGTGATATTTAGATGGAAATATTCAGTGTATATTTATTTTTATTTTTAAAAGGAAAACACTGTTAAGAAATGTTTGATTTTAGTGGGAAGAAGTTCCTTTATTGATGAAACCTGAAACTTTACCTCTCTGACATTATATGTTCCCACTATCATGAAAATGCAGAATAAAAGTGCAAATAACATGTACACTGTGTGCAATTTCTGTCCTTTCTGTCATGATAGCTGGTGTAAGAGCTGCTGGTGGTGACATGGAGAAAAACATCTGTTGTGTTTTTTGGACTTGACTGTTGAGCAGAACAGGGAGTGATTTATGACCTTATATTTTCTATTATCTTCGGGCATAACTTTGTGATTTTCTGCTTTGTTTCTGAGGAGAGGTATAAACTGTGTTTAGTACCAATACCAGTCACTGCACGAGTGTCAGATACTACCCTGGTCTTCCACCCAGGGGACTGGTATCACAGCCTCTCATATAGGAAGTCTCCCCTCATTGCAGAAATAATGGAAAGATTCTCTGAGATCAAAACCACTTACAAATTACAGATATCTCTTGCCAAAACAGAGACAATTTATTAGTGGAAAAGACCCAGGAAGCTTCCTTGGTCTATTTACCTGCCAATGCCTTGTTATCTCTTACATCCTCTCAAAGGCTTCATTATATTCAATACGTCCTTGTAGGCTTTAGCAGCAGTCCAGCCTCTTATTTAGAGGATTATTTTCTTGGTATTAAATGTTCGCTTAACTTCATGCTTCTGTTTGTAGTACAAATCATCCTGCTCCCTTCAACTCAGGTCTGTACTCTGTGCATAATTATAAATACATTTTTATTACATTTCTGAATATACTGTAAGTTTCAGATGAATGGTTAGAATTTGTGTTGCAACTGTTTGTGAAAAGCTAACCTTTAAGGTTATTTGAGCACTAATGCTTGTCATCATAAAATAAGAATTTCATACCTTGAAATACATAGTGTTAGAAAGTGCCTCAACACGTAGTACTTGAAATATCTTAGGCTAAAGATGAGTAATTTTAATCTTACGGAGCCATATATTTTAAAAAAATGCAGTGGCTATCTGCAGTTGCCATGTTGCATTAATGTGGATGCTACCAATATTTCTTAACCTAAGTATAAAGAAATTGATGGGTACAATCTTTTTTAGCCTAAGCACATGCTGACAGAGCTGCCGCTGAAGTTACTGCAGTCTACAGATGTCATATGGTAACTGAAAATGGCTGTTTGGATGCGTAACATCACTTTGTCTAGGAAAACCCAGTTTTAATGGCTGAAAAACATAACAGAAAGCAGCTTATAAATTACACCTGTATTCATTGATTCTAGAGGTAGTTTTGGTATTTGAAATTTTGATATTTTACCTTTATTTTAGCTATGCACAATAGCTCTGAAAACTCTTTTCCCTCTAAATCCAGAAGGAACCTTTTCTAACAGCAGGTTGGAACCTACCCTGGAACATCAGTGGAGGTAACTGTGCTTGGTCTCTGTTCCATCTTTGGGTAGATTTGTATTATTAGTATGTTTTGTATTATTCCTCATTACCTTACCTTGTGATATCCATCCTGGATAACTAATTAAAATGAAGATTTACCTATGCTATCCTCCTTGAATTAAAATGCTGGATAGTTTCATAGTTTTTCCTAAAGGATAAGTCTTTTCATCCATGCCTTCTGGAGCTTTGTGTCTTTCTCCATTATAGCTGAAGCTCAGGTACTTAGACAAGTGAGAGAAATCTCCTTTAATGATTTAAATCTAGTGTCCTCATAATGTTAAAGTCTGAAGACCTATCTTGACATTGAAAGAGCATAAAATACCATCCCTACACAAATTGAATGCAAAAGTTTTTGAATACAAGAAACATCAAAAAGATCTAATTACTACTTGAAATTAACAGTTAACAACAAAAAGTGTTTACTAATGTATAACCTCTTTTTCTCTGGAGAGATCTAATTGCAGTGTCTATTTTTAACAGTTCTAGAACATTATTTTTCTAAGTGTTTTTTGAGTTCTTAGTCTAAATGCTGAATTCAAGTGAATGCAATCAAGAAGCAAAGCGAAATACTGAAATATGGTGAAGTTACAGAGTAGAGGTTTTTTTTAGGATGCTTAGCTTGCAAGTATGAAGAGCGAACAACTGTTTTCTACAGTACTATGATTTTCCGTTTAAGTGCTTACAATGTAAAAGCCTAAAAATATCTTGTCATACACAGAATTCATTGTGTTGATGTATCCCTATAATCAGTCATCTTCCCAGAAGTATTTAAGTAATAAGACTATAATTAACTTGTATTTACACAGTGTTTATCAGTACAAGGAAAGTTGTACGAAGTGCTCCCATTTTACAGAAAGGAAAACAAAGACAGAGATTCAGTGTTTTGATCATGTTTCTGGTATTTCTGAACCAAGAAGGTCCCTAGTGTTTGTGACCAGAGCACTGGACATCTTTCACAGATGATCCTCTCTCCCCAATGAGAAGATATTCTCCTGGAATCAGTCCCAGGGAGACATATTGGAGGAGCAGGTGGAGATTTGTTAAAAGAAGACACGGTTATTTGAACACTATTGTAATCATTAACAAAGCAGACCATTAAGCTGACCATACACAGAAAGTAAATATTTACATGACTCTTGATCTAGCTGGAAAAAATGGAATATAGGACAAAAATGCCTATGTTTTAATTTTGTTTCGGTTAGGTGTCTGACTCTTTCTGTTATGCTATTTCTGTGCTGTCATTTTTCTATACAGCTGTAGGCTTGGGAAATGCTAGATCAAATTGAGAAATGTAAAAGTGAACAAAAAAAAAAATCAGTTGAAAAAAACCAACCAGCTGTAGTCAATACTGTTCAGTGTGAAAAACGTGATGTTAATTCTCTGTATTTTTTTTTTCTGTAGGAGATCATTACAGGGCTTTATGGTCTTTCCAGATCAGTACAAAAGACATTCTATATCTTGATGTGTCTCTATGAATTTGAAAGATGTGACCTCCGTAGGGGATACTACTGTTGGTTTTACATCATTAATGTTTCCCTTCATTTATTTCTGCAGAATACCTGCACTGTCTTTTAAAGTGGGAATTGCCTGGGGTGACAAATTGAATCTTGAATCTTTGCACCTGACGCCATGTGAGCCTATAAATTAGTTATGGGCAAGGAAGATATAATCCTAAATGTTTCTATTTCTCATAGAAAAAATGACCCTTGGGGTCACTAACCAAAGAATGAAAAACCTGGACTCGTTAACAAGAAAGCAATTAATTATTTACACACATGTGGGTATTTTCCATTAGCATCTTTAGAATTAGAAGTCCTTGTTCTGCTAGAATTACTTCTGCCCTCAAGACTCTAGTTGTTAAAGATGGGGTTTAGTCTGGAAATATGTACAATGGAAACTATGAGTTAAAGCAGGGCTATATGTGTCCATTGCTTTTGGTCTTTCAAAGGAATCAAAGATTAAGCTATCTTATTTCAAAGCTACAATAGTGTAGAATCACCAGTAGTAACTGTAGCATCACCCACATGGAGGTTTATTATTCCAGCACATTCATGGCCAGGATGAAGCAAATAAATTATTGAGTGCTGTGGGTGATTTCATTTATTTATGTAGGGATGGATGTCATTGTTAGAGCAAACAGTAGAGAAAAATCTTGCATCCTAATATGACTCCCATGGGGAAATCTTAATGTCATTCAGCCAGGTGGAGCTTCTATGGGTTTTTTTTTTTCCATTCACTGCCATCCTCCTATCCATCATAATGCCCTGAGCACTTTTCATCCATGAAAACTTGCTATAGCAATATATAGGCTTTGTAAATAAAGTCTGGCACCCCTAAGGGGAACAATATAGACTTCTAGGAATTCTCATATATTTAATCTGTTTTAAGGCCTGAAAAGTATATTTCTGTAATAAAATATTTTAAGACCTTTTTGTCCTGGGAAATTTCTTTTCCATGGCAGGTGACCTTTACAGCTCCTCTCTGGCTACATAACTGCTACGGATATGAACATATAGGGGTTTCAAATGGATACAGTATGATGAAGGTATTTTTAAAAGATTACTCCAAGGCTAAAGCGCTTTCCCCCTCACCCAATGTTTGAGCAGTTTGAAAGCATCAAGGCCATGTTATCCCCACAGACACATGCAGAAAGGTCCCAATGGCTACAGCCAAACCTGTATGTGTACATCCAAGGGCAGTGCTTTGGTTCTGAAAGTCAACTAGGATATGAGAGAATAGAACTGGGGTTTGTACAGCCCCTTTCATATTTGTTATGGCTCAAATCACATTACAAGGAAATAAATGAGATACTACTAGCACAGGGATCATGTGGGAAGGCTGAAAAGACATTAGGTGCTTAGTAGATCACATGGTGTTTCGAAAAGCAGAGCTTGATTTATTAAGAAAAGTAATAGAGGCCAGAAATACTGATGATTTTTTTTCCTTCCTCCTCCTCCTTCTGTTTCTTACACCCACAAAAGATGCCACTGATTTTTTAACTTTAGAGTTTTTAACCCACTGTCTTAAAACTATTGACTTTTTCTTTTCCCTTGGCCTTTTCTTCTGAGCATCCAGCAAGACCTGGGTGTTAGGTCTGAGAAACAAAATGCCTTCTCAACCTCAGCCATACAGAGTTAAATGCTTTAGTCTAGCCACGTTGACATCACATGCATAGCTATGCAATATGGTAAGTGCAGTTGTTTGGAGAAGACACTCCTAAGCAGCTAAGCAAGGTGGGCAGAGTTTTCCAGTAGCTTCTTTAGAGCTACCTGTGCTGCTAGAGCAAAGATGTCTGAGCTGGCTCTGTCTCTACTCAGTCAGGACTCGGGGATATGCAATGCAGCACAGCACCTGAGCTGACAAATCATACGGGACCTTAAATCCAGAAGCAATGTTGTCTCATTTAGCTTGAGCAAAGCACAGGCTAGTGAGTGCTTCCAGGCTACATGTATCAAGCTCCATGGTGCAATGAAGACCTGCCATAGGGACCTCAATCATATGGGAATTGCTGAGCCAGCAGATTCCTCTACAAAGCCCATTGCAAGATTTGGGCTAGCTGGGATGATGCAAGAGCTGATAAGCCACTGAGCCCAAATACTGTTATGTTTCGAAGGGGAAAGAGTCAGTTTGTCCCAGATACAATGTATTTAGCCTGGTGTTTCAAACACCACCAACTGAACAATTTTTCAAATTTGCGGCTCCTCATTATCTGTTTCTGATGCAATGTGAGAGTTGCACGTGCCTGTAATTTCCTCTCTAAATCCCATTGTGAGTAAGCACTCTTGCCGTGACTGCATAGCTCTCACTGCTTGGAACAGTCTGAATCTATATTACGAACATCAGGGTTGGATTTATCTAATGATATTTCCTTAATTATTTAATTTGTTAAAACATTTAATAGAGCATTTCTGGAATGATGAACTCAATATTTTCACCATAAAAATGAGCTTCAACATGTGTATCTGTCTGCTACTACGTTTGAAGTGGTAGGATTTGGTCTTGGGCAGTGCCAGGAACTTGCTGCTTTTTTAGTTTGGGTGGAATAATTTGGATGCAGTCACAGATTTTCTTGATGATTATTCTCTGCCTTAGAGTAAGCAGGATTATGGGAGGTGCCCTTAAGTAATGATCGTAATAACAGGGTATTATATACCAATAAGCATCCATACACACATGCATGTGCTACATGTATACTTTATTTATATCTGATTTTTTTAGCAGTTCTACGGTAATTTCTTAGTTGAACTTCCCCCCTTTGTTATATACATATATATATACATATGTATCTATATCTGTTAAGACAAACTTTACTGCTATTCCCTTTTATATGTGGAGGCGAGGACTTTCACTGTTGGTGCAGAACCCAGGGTTTTTCACCGCGTAGTGACGGGGACCCACTTTGCCTCATTAACTCATACAAAGCTCCCTGTTAGTCTGCAGCTTTGCATTTTGGTGTTGCGCTGGTAGCTGAAGAAGAAATAATATGAAGTAGTATGGTAAGAAGGCCAAAAGCTCTGAACTATAGTGTATAGCTAGAGTTAAGGGAGCATTTCTCTTCCTTTTCAGATCATGCCAGCAGCCACAGGCAAAAGGCATCTCATGAAGGACAAAATGGAGCGGGGTCTGGATGCTCATCCACAGGGAAGCGTTGGGAGAAAGGGAAAAGCTGGAAAGGAGAGCCAAGGCAAGAGCTCTGGGAAAAGGGACTCGTGGCCGCTCCAGCTGCTGAGGGAAGGAAGGGACATGAAGGGCTGAGTTGTGGAAGCCTGATGGCAAGGAGCAGCCTCCCCCTGGGGCACAGCCGCCCCTCTCTGCCTCCTGTGGGGCACCCACTGGCACCCACCGCCTCTCGGCAAAGCAGGCAGCAAGGTCGCTGCCGCCTTCCTGCCCTCAGCAGCTGGCAGCTTCCATTACCTGTGCCTGGAGCCGTCTGGCGCGGCTCGCATGGTCTGTGCAGCACTGGTGAGAAAGGGAAAAAGAGAAAGCCCAAAGCTCTGTACACATCTACAGTTATACAGAAGCGTTTGCCAGTGCCTGGCTGCAGGGGAAGTCAGGAGGGCAGGTAATGAATCTCAATTAAAATGCTGATAATGTTGCCTGTACAATTAACATCTTTTTTTAAAAAGGTAATGTATAGGTAAGCAATGTGGTTAGTGCCTTATTGATACTTGCCCTTCCAAACAGCAAACAGGTGTGGGAAACAGGATAGGTTGTGGGTTGTCTTCAGAAACAAAGATTTCTGTAGTCCTTTCCGCTTAAAGAGATTGCAAAGGCTGAGCTAAAGCTGATGAATGACATAGAATCAGAAGGCTGTTTAAAGCAACAGGTATGTAACCTGAAAGTCGGAGTGTTTTACGCAACCTCCTCTGCATCTGCTCTGCACAGGAAGGGAGCTTGCAGCAGCCTGTCTAGCTGTAGCAGGACACATTTTCCCCTCCAGGAACTCCTTGCCTGGGCTGCCATGAGCACGAGGGGAGGTCTTTTCTTACCTGCAGAGGATGGCCAGCTTTCAAAAAGCATTAACCTCCTACCAGGCTCCACCTCTTTCACAATCATAATATTTTAGCTTAAAAATCATAACATGTTAAAGACAATTCTGCATTCCTTTTCTCTAGCCTCTGGCTTTCAAATCCCGGGGTTATATTCAGGTCAGACTGTCAGCTCTCTCTCTGCAACAGTCTAAAGGCTAAATCCCTTTTAAAAAAGAAAATAAATCTTCAGTTCTCACATAATGACTTGGTATCTGGAGCTGAGGCTTCACAGAAAAGATCAAATAGCCTGAGCCTTGTGACAGAACTGTAAGAAATGGTAACTCCTCATTATCCTATAGAGTAACATCTCAGTTATGGTATTAAAATGGACCAAAAGGGCCCCTTGGGTCTTTGAATGTTCCCTGAGACAGATGATCAAGGATATAGTCCCTGTGACAAGAGCTGGTACAGCTTCCACGCTGTGTGTGTCGGTGATTGTCACTGGTGCTCCAGAGTCTTATGTTGTTGTAGCTGCTCACTCAAGTGTTACATGGGCTTAAATTGGATGGTTGTGGCATGCAAAGTGGTAACGAGATGTGGGATACTGTGGAAAAGTTAATGACTCATGGGCACAGATGGGGGCCAAAAGTGGTTATGAGCAGCTGCCTGACACTAAACCCCTAGAAAGTCTGAGAAGAGCAGAGGTGGAGGGACTATACAGAGACCAGCTCGTTGTCCTTTGATGATCTTTCCTTAAAAAGAGAGTAGGATCCTTGCCCCATTTGGACCCAACCATGAGCTCGTCTCAGCCTGCGCACTCTTCTCCAACAGCTGCAGCTGCCTTCCAGCAGCCTCTGTGCCTGTGCTAATGGGATAAAAGCATTTCCATATGCTCTTTTCATTCAGAGGGAGTACATCTCTTCCCACAGCCTCCAGTGTATCGTCGTTCCCTTGAAATGGATTCAAATATTAAAGTCTGTTAAGTTTAATTGTTGCTAAAAGTCTGGGAGGAAACAAAATCTTATGGCCACTTTAAACTGTTTCAAAACAGGTATATATAAATCACAAATGTGCAATCACTTGTGGGAAATTCAGAAGCCAGAATAAAGCAGTAATATGCACCAAAGAGACCGACCACAAAACTTACATGGTCTTCTCGACCATGTGTGTAGGGTTTTGCAGTTCCTGGCCTGGTGAATATCATTCCTTAGTGAGGGCCTCTCACAGTCAGGACCTCCACAGGACAAACTCGCAGCCATGAGGCACAACATGGTGACATGCCAGAGATACCACCTAGCTTTCCAGGCTTGCATAAACAAGCCCACGAACAGGTAGATTGCTACCGGGACAACTTTGTGCTTTATCCTGCAAATTGTTAAATCCCCATGATTTCAAATGAAATCAAGGACAAGAGCTTGCCTTCAGCCCTTTTACCAACCATGTGCAAAACAAAATTTTATTTAGAGAGATTCTTTTCCATGTTAGAGTATAGAATGAGGCACACATGGGAAAATTTTCCCCATTATTTATATATATGTATGTTATAACCCTGCTATCCCCCTGCTATGCTTCTCCCAATACAGGGGTTTCTGATTGTGGGCAAATCCTACATTATGTATGGAGAGCAGATCAATCAGTGGATGTCTACTCTTTGATCTGAATGAAGTTTTGTATATATATACATTTCACAAAGCTTGTGTCTGCTCTTCCCCTCTCTCCCTCTTTTTTCTAATACAAAGTACAATTTTCCAATACAAAGTACGATTTTCTAATACAAATACTATTGCTTTCATTAAGTTACGCTGTAGCAAAACAGCACCATAACAAAAAGTAAATCATTCAGGCTACCTTGAGGGGCTGTGCAAAGAAAGCAGTACTGGTAGATAGCTGTTTTTGTGGAGGGGCTGAAGAAAGAAGTATATTTCCTTCTTCTGTTGTGGGGCTGACTTCAAATCAAAGTTCACAGGAAATCTCAGTTTACAATTTAGCATCGTTCTCTCTTCTCCCATTAGAGTATCCATGATGACGTCTGGCAGCCGCAGCAGCAGGCAAGCTCTACTATCGCTCTTTTAAAGAAAGACTTACATGTTTGTTGAGAAGCAATCTCTTAATCAAAATAGAAACAGTGGCTTACTTTCAGTTTTGCACAGGTGTTGTATGCTTCTTAACAAGGTCATTTTTATTAATGAACTATTTCAGTTTTCTTCTGATGCATAATTACATTACTCTTTTCTCTTGTACGAAACTTTCCTGTAAAAGTTTAAAGCCTCACATTTCTGCTGGAAAAGCCTCCTGTTTTTCTGTTTCTAAAGACCTTTTCTGATCTTTAACTCCATGTCATACAGGAAAAGAAAGACATTACTAACAGATCAGGGAGGTATCATAAAATGTTTCTTAAAAGGGGATGTAAAAATGCATATATCATGTTTTGTGGAGGATACTGCACCTAGTACTGTGGTTGGAAGAGCTGAATTACTATTTTTTCACATGGACATGGGATTGTTCGCTAATGTCTGTTGACAATGTGCATTGATGAGGCTTGTCCTCTAGGCTGAGCTCTAGCAAATGCTGATAAATTCCAGACTCTAATCAAACATTTTCCAGAAACATTAACATTTGTTAAATAAATATGTTTTTATCTTCTCTGTTACATGTAATGGATGTTTTTTAACATCGTTTGCCAGTCTTTCTACAAAGTGTAACAGATGGCCATTGCTTCTAATGAAATAATAATATTACCTAACTCTTCACTTGGTAAAGAAGAGGTTTGGGCTGGATTTTTCACTGTCTTACCTTTTGATTTCTTTGAAGTGTCTCACATCTATCACTAGTATTTTCTATTTATGACCCTGATGACAAAGATACAAAGAAAATTTTGGGTTGAAAAAACTATCACCTGTTTGGAATGAAAGAATGGCTACTTCTCTTGGTATTGCTTTTGCTCACCCTCTCTCTTTGTAAAATGTAAAACAGAAAGCTTAATCCAAAAGTCTGTGAAGAAAGCTGTTAAGAGCCAACTATCAGGGTGATGTGGTAGATCTATACTGCTCCCAGAGACAGATCTTGGGAGTGCTCAGAAAACACCCTCTTCTCCTTGATCTACCCATAACTTGTTGACACAAATCCTTAAAGGATTTCATGTCAATACCCTCTGGGGGTATTGTGTGTTTTTTGGAGACATGCTCAGCTAGCTGGCTGGGTATTATTGAGGTACTAAACTGGCAGATACGCTTATGTATGCAAGGAGCCATATGTAGTGGAAACTGGCCTCTAAAATAGGTTGGGTTCAAGCTCCCAGGTCCAGTGTTTGTACAGACAGAGATGGAGCCTTGAGAATGGCCCACCGGCAAGGTTAGTCTGCTCCCCAAAGACATTTGTCCCGCTGAGAACCTGAGTGCCCTATCAAAACAGACGCGCTGGGAGCATTCATGAGCGTATTGGCAAGATGTGGTCTTTCTGCAGCATGATCCCGCCTGGGCATGTGAATGGCAGGGTGAGAACAGAGACTCCTCAGATTCAGAATACACTTGATTCCTAAACATTTCAAGAAACTATTTGGCCTTTGACATTGATGACATACCATAGATTGGTAATAATAGCATGCCTGAACTTTTGTTAGAAAAATAAGCACATGCCTCAGTAATTCCCACAGTCCTAAGTTAAATCACCACAATATCGTATTAATGCCAGGGCTGATGAAATACAGAGAAATAGTAAAACCTCAGCCGAATAAAACTTGTTCTCCTTTGAGGGGTCTTTTTTATGAGAACTGAAAATAAGAACAATAAGATGTCAGCTAGTCATTTGTCAGCACCGCTGCTCTTGGACATAGATAGGGGTGACAGGATGCTCTTGCTGTCCCACCCTCTTCACAAGTGTCGAGATCTTGCACAAAGCTGCTGATGTTTTGCTGAATTATTATGGCAAATGCAGCTTCATTAACTACCCTTGAATAAAGGAAGCATGAGTAAGAGAAAGAATTCACTGAGTTAAGATAATGGAATTCCTGGAAGGAAACACTATGAATAGATGAGTTTGGAAAGGAAGCTCAGTCTGAAGGTTAGGTTGTATTGCTTTTGTTTGGTTTTTCTGTGATGAATAAAATCTATCTCCAAGAGGGGTTCAAGCTTGGATATTAATTTTAGGTCTGCATGTTTTCTGAGCACAGCGGTAAAGACTCAGCCTGTTCACACCCACAAATACTATGAAACTGATTATTCACAAAGGGGGAAATAGTGGGATTTATGCCAAAATTCCCCTAGTACTTGCTATTCGTGCAGCTAGGAAGAAATGAGTAACAGAAATCAGTGAGTGCAGAGAAGGATTAAAGTTTGTTTCATTATGAAGAGACCTGTTTTTTGTGTGATCTTGGAGGATGTAGTAATTGACAGACTAATACTGTTTCCACAAAGTCATTATATATAAGATAGCTGCCCTGGTATTAAACTCATTTCTCAACTGCCTGGAAATGACATTCAAAACTGTGTTGTTTGTTTGATACAAAAGTTCAGTGTTTGAGTTTGCTGAGTACCTCTTTTGAAAGCAAGCAAAAAGTATGTGTTAAATCAGGAAAGCGAGAAGGAATATGAAAATGAGCAAGATGAATTGATATCCACATACTTTAAGTGGAATGGCTTGAGTTATCCTGAGGTTTACTTGCTGGTGTTTTTATCCCCTTGATGCTGACTATCAGGATATCCTGTTGCTATAGGCTAACGTGGAATGCACTCTGCTTTAATGGTCAGAGTTCAGTGGTTTCATCGTATTTTCACAAGCAGAAAGCTGGTCCTTAACAAAAATTTTGTTGTCCCAAGGGCCCAGGCATATCCTGGGAAAAAAATGTATCACAAATTTCAAGTATGCAAACTCTCATGGGCTTTTAAGACTGTAGCTACAGAGAAATTACAGCATAGAGACTTCACGGTGGTAGTTGTGCTGCGGCGTAAAGTGTAATATAGCATACTCCTGGTATGCACCGATAGTGTACTTCCTTTACAATCATTCAAACTAGGAGAAAAATAGTTGCCATTTGGAACCTATGCTGTCTTCTTTTTGCATGTAGAAATCAGGTTTATGCATTAGAAAGGTTTAGAAGCAGAGCTCACATCACACTCAGGAACAAGAGGAAGGTAGCTTACAATGTCATAGATGGCATTATCAGCAAGAATCAGTAGAACTGCCTGCTCTATATGTTGGTTTTTTAAAATTTATTTTAGCATTGCTGAATTTGGACCTGAAGCTCATTTGAGAAGCAACTGAAACTGCAGAAATTTAGCTTTTCCCTGCAAATAGAAAGTTTTTTGCAGTTCCTACAAAGAAACTGGTGCCTTGGAGGGAGCCCCCTGAGCGTCCCTGTTTCTTTCTGAGCTGCTTGGCTTAGGGGTTTGCAAGTTGTCCTCAGCTGCGTGGGCCAGGAGGAAGGGGAGCCAAGAGGGTCTGGTGGCCATGGCCAGCAGGGGCTGCTGTGGGCCTGGCCACGGGGGCTGCTCCTGCCCCCCCGGGCTCCCCTGGCAGCCTCTGCTCTCTGGTTGGTTCTGTCTGCTGTCAGTTGAATGCAATTGATCACATCCATAAATAACCATCGAAAAGTCAATCCTAAGCCAACTCCTTGCTACCACAGGCTTTTTTTCTTCCCCTCCTTAGTTGTACGTGAGTGGAGTTTGTTCTTGAGAAGTGTCTTTCTGATCTTCTGACAGCTTTTTGAATTTTTGTGAATTTGTGAGTTTGTTGCTCTATTTTAACATAGATGTGCATATTTGTGTGGAAAACTTGCAGTTCGTTCTTTTCCCACTTCTCTGTCTCATCATTTATCACCCCATCCGCTTTTTTGTGCTCATTCCTACAATCATCACTTATTCTGTAAGTGCCATAAGTACCTAAATACTGAGACCAGTGACAGAATCATCACACTAGATGATAACTGCCTTGGTAAACAGAGCTGTTAAAAAAAAAAAAAGCTGTAGGTTTGGGAAGGTTTTCCATAACATTGCTAAGCCTTCATGTGGCTGACTTCACCATCACCTTCAAACTTTGCAAGTCAGGTTGGTGTGTGCTGAGGAACCAGGAGGCAACAAAAAAACATTTTCTCGCACCTCAGAAAGGAACCCAAATACAGAGTGAGTATGGATGCGTTATTTTGTGGATAACAGAAGTGGCAATTGTAGGACAAACATGACAATTTTACCTCTGTTAACTACAGCACAAAAATGCTTCTTGCTGAATGCTTATTATTGTATTTGCAGATCGACTTCATATGTACCACATGTGCTTATTGTTGTTGCGTTACGATTTCAAGCTTTTATGAAGTGATAAGCCACATATTAATAGTTTTAACAGAAGGTGCTCTAGTTGTTAACATGGTAACACCTTGCAAGAACAATATGTTATGTCCATTTTTGGTTCTAGAAATATGCAACATTCTGCACTTCAAAATACACAAGGTAAGGGCCTAGTTGGTACTTAGATCTGCTTAATATATTATCTTCCACAAATTCCTACCCTGTTGCTCAGTCCTGCTATAAAAATTTGCTGCCTCAGACTGCAAAAGATTAATTCATTTCCCAGGGATCTCTTTGGGTACAAGCTGTGAAAGCAGACCTGGAAGTTGCAAGCACATTTGCTCTTGCTTAATCTTACTCAAAGCTGAACTGATTGCTAACACTAGTATAGTAACAGGTGCTCAAATACATCCAACTAAGTTATTACCCTAGCTTGGAGGAATCTTTTTTTTCTCCTGATCACAATAAGGTAATCAGTGGCATATGGATAAAATTCTAGTCACATTCAGCTCAGTAAAAATTGTGCCATTACTACTGTAAATAAGTTTTATAGTAGCAGGATTCCACCCTATGACTGCAGCTGATGTCAACAAAACCTTTCAAAATAAAGTACAAGGCATACGGTGGTCACAGTGGCCCAAAGAAAGCAAAACAATGATGGTTTGATAATAATAAAAATTAGGGAGCTTTATTTTTGTTTACATTCTGGATATCTTAATAAACAAGGTAAAATTAAAAAGTTAGAGTGTTAAAACTTTTGTTTAGTTGCATCACAAAGGCGACAGACAAGGATAAAAGTACCAAATTTGGTGTCTTTACAGGAACTCCTTTCAACCTGCTCTTCTGAGTAGGCAGTGCATGAAAGCATTTGCCCATGAGTAATATCTTATTAAACTGTCATGATTTGATGTGACACGTTTTTCTCCCGATTTGCATACCTGGTAATAGACTTCCTAAATATCACCTTCAGGTCCACTGGCAAAACAGTAACCCAACTGAAAGAAACGTTGGATCAAATGTTGGTGATGGGGCAATTTCAGGGCTGTGTCTGAATGTGAGACAAATTGTGCAGGCCATTAAAAGCTATATGGTCTATTGCCATGCTAATGTTGTGCTCTTTGTGTAGTGTGGGCTTCTTGCCTCATAAACATGTTTCCATGACTCATTAAATCCTCTGAAATAAAAGCTCTTACAATTCTAGTACAGTGGAGCAGTCATTTTTGGATTTAATTATAAACAGGCTAGATAATGAGCTACCTAACTTGTCCCCTTTTCTGAAGGAGGAGAATGGTTAGTAACCTCTTCTTTCTCTAAAGAGTACCAAAATCCACTTCACCTGAAAGATGAAGGAGCGAAAAGTCCTTGACAAAATAAAGGGGGTACATAAGCAAATGGGTGACTAATATTTTATATAACAAGTAAGAATATATATTTTGTGAATCTATTTAGTATTCAGCTTAAGAGAATATAGTAACCATAGCAACTCCTTATCACCTGTTTGAGACCCTGCAACAGCTTAACAAAATATGTGCCAAGTGCCCTGCTAATATTTGTAAAATGCTGGTGATATTATCTCTTGGAGACAGCTACACTGAAAGACAAGTGTGTAAAAATGCTTGAGATTCACAACTCCTCTGTCTACTATCTGCTTTCTCCTTGCCATTCTACTTTGCTTATATAAATCAGTTTTATTTATTAAAAGCGAAAGATTAATGGGTACAAGGAGTCACTAGAGGGAGCAGGATGCTGGACACACATCACTTCACCACAGCATGCCCATAATAACCACCCTCAGTTAGGCACTCTGAAGGCTTTAGTGGTTTGTGGTGGCCAAAGAGAGGCAACATAAAGGGAAAGGTTTCTCAAAAGGGTTGAACAGGGGAACTCACCAGGAAGGCATGCAAAATAATGAGGAAAGTGTAGATCCCTCCCCTGAAGCAGTTATTAATTTACAAAGACACTGGTGCCATTTACTTTATTTGCAGGCTTCTGAATCACATAAAGCTGTAACAACAAAGATCTTTCTGGCTGTAGGGACAGATTCTGCCATTTTAGACTTTGCATTTCAGGTGTTCTCCCTTCCTTGTCAGCTTCCAAGCTGCAAATGGTCAGACCTTTACAATTCTGAAGTCTAATATGTGGGTATAGCAGGTGAATTTTTCTGCAGTGTTATTTTGATGCTCCACAGCCCTAAAGCTAAGGACACTAGGGTGGCCTGCAGAGCTCCCCTGCTGAAATGTCGTCACCTTTTCCCAAAGGACTCTGTGCTTTGTCCTTTTTTTTGTGTGTGGTGTACTTTATTTTCCCATTCTATAAACTACTTAGAGAGGCAGGTGCTCATCAGTTATCTGAAGATCCCAATGAGTTCAGAGTTCCTTTGATAAAAGATATATGGAAACCGTGTTTAAATCATGAAAGACTTTCATTTTGAATTCTCAGTATGATTCTTCTTTCTCTCTCACTTCAGTGTGAAGTGCAGTGTACCATGTATATATGCTTCCACTCCCAAGCGTGCACGTAGAAGGAGGGTAGCAAAATCAATGATTACCAAGTGATTTGGTAATCGAGCAGCTTGGCTGCACAATTCAGCCAACTCCTCTGTACGTGCTGAGGCATCTTCATGTCTGTTTTTGGTCTGCAGCAGCATGGAGTACCAAGTCTTTCACTCTTAATTGCAGGTGGTAGATGGGGAACTCAGAGCACTGAAAGCGTGGGTGGGGGAGCTGACAGGATTATCAGGACATCATTCCCCATTCACATAGAGGACCTTCTTGGTGCCCAAGAGGTGTGAAAAAGGCCTGTATGAAATGGGAGTCAGGACCTTTGCATACCATTGCAGTTTCATAGTGTATTACAGCAAAAGACCAGCTAAGGAAGATGTTGGAACATGAGAGAGAGACAGTATGAGCATATGTGACAAAGTCTGGCCCTGGGGATCAAAAGGTACATGAAATACCTTAGAAGACATGCATTAACCTTCACTGTTGGAGTAATGTGTAGTAGCAGCTACTTCTTTTTCTTGCTGCTGGTGCAAAATAATGATGTCAGAGAATGTGTTGCAGGCAAGGGTAAGAATGGTTGGGTCTCCCTGTAAAAAACCACCTGTACTCATGAATATCTGTAATATCTGTGAATTTCAGTGTTGAAGTAACAAATGCAGACTAATAGTAAACTAGAAGTAAGAAATGCAAAAATTAAAGTGTAGTGGGGAGCATTTTATTTCTGTGCTGGCCGTCATATTCTACAAGTCTTACCCAAATCAGCTTTTCTGAGTTGCTGGATCTTCATGAAAAAAGTAAACACCAAGTATGAAAACATAGTTTTCATGGACCAGTATGGTTTTTTTATTTTAGTATTTTTTATAAGTGTACCTTATAAATGAGAATCGAAGGGTTGGATTAGAGAACTGGTTTCCTGAGAACCTGGAGAAGCACATTATCTTTGCAGTCATTGTCTTTTATTGCTAGTGCCATTTCAAGGGAGGCCTGAAGAGGGGACACATCTGGAAATGTGAGCTAAATAAAGTAAAAATTCTTTTGGAAACTGGTAAACCTACGCTATATATATCTGTAATTAAAAGGAACGAGGTACAGTGGCTCATAGAAGTACCATCTGAAAACAGTTTAAAGGTTAAAAAAGGGCTAATTGGCACAGATAGAAGGGTGAGACCTGACCAGACCAGTCCTCTCGTAGCAGTCCTCCCAATGGGCCTATTTATAAAATATAAACCTCTCCCTAGCTGCTGTACATATAAATAATTTTAAGCAATGCCCCTGGTGAGAAAAAGCATTAATGTTATAGGGAAGATGCTCTGAAACTGTCTCTTATTTTACGGCTGTGACTAATGCTTTGTGATATCTGCCCACATCCTTGAATTACTTAATTTAAAACTCTCTGGTAAGAAGGTTCTTTTGATTTTCTTCTAAATTCTTCACCTGTTTTTCCCATTTGAAATTAGAGGAACGTGATTTTTTAATTTTTTTTTTATTTCCCACAGAAATATATTACATATTCAGTACCAAGAGCCTTGCTGAAGCAGTAGGAAGGGATAGTAATGCGGTATTTCGTAGGTAACCTGACCTTGACAGTAACCCCAGTGAACTCCAGAAGTTTACGAGTCAAATCATGAGTCACATATGTTAGCAAATTCTCAGTTGTATAAAGAGGTTTTCCTGGGCAGAGTCTAAGGATTTCAGGTTTGGAGTTAGGCTTTTTGTTGTCATTCCCCAGCCCACCCCCTGCAGACCTCATCTCACCACAGACATTGCAATCCATTGGTATCCTGGCTAGGGAAATACTTTGCTTGGGAAAGGAACATTTTGCTAGGGAAGACAACCTTAAGACTTCTTTCTTTTCAATGGAAAAAGTCCAAGAATATACATTTAATTTATTTGAAGCACTTGAATATCTTTCTATTACACATCCGTGTGCGCACACATACAACTTTCTAGTAATAATTTCGGTAGTCTACTTATGTTGTCAGATTAATAATGTCTTTCCCACTCTGGCTATGAATATTTAGCCCAGAAACTTGTAGTCATGTCTACAAAGATTAGTCTTTTTGTGTCTTTTATTCCTGCTTATGGAAGAGCCTGTGCCACCCTGATTACTATAAGGTGTAAAGATGGTTTTGTTTTCATAGATTTACTCTCGCCTTTATTATCCTCAGGAAACTAAAGGCAGTTTCAATACATAGCTTGAGAATTAAAACAGGGGAGATGAAATGCCTTGCCGTGGACACGCAAGCAGTTTACAGGTTGCAATTAGTATTCCTATTAAGATACAATCCCGAGTCACTTTACTCACAAGGTTTCCATGTGACCCTGTTGCTGTATAGCTGACAGACAGGTAACTTCTACATCTCCTGTCCCAAGAGGTTGCCTGTCTCACAGAAGCCCTTTTTCCATGTGGCAGGCAGCTGGCATGGGTAGCCGGGGCACTGGAGAGAAGAGATAAATGAGAATTCCCTGTGGGAATATTCTTGGGAGGTTCAACTGCAAAATGTAATTTTCTCATTAAATTAGGTTTCATGAGAAAATGCAGATTGTTGACAGATTTTTCTCCCTAGAAAAATGAAACAAAAGATTTTACACTGACTTGAACTTTTAGACAACTTCGGCTCTGTTGATCTAAGCTGAAACATCTGATTTCAAGTCAGTGAAATATCGGTTGGTTGTCCCTCCGGTGGCAGTTTGCTTCATGGGATTTGTAGAGAGATGTGTGAGCTGCTTTTTCAGCTCAGTGTGACCCAAGCTCTGCAGTGTCATTCCAGCGAAACACAGCAGAACTTTGAAATATCAAATGTTTTCTGAGAACAAGAAATGTGGAGAAGAAGAAATGGTGCAGAAATGTTTCAGTTTTTCATGTTAGTGCCTTGCCTCAGCCGGGGGTTGAAAAGATATTAAAATGCTAGCATTTCTTGTCTCTTGGAAAGTTTTGCAACACAGAGTAGATCTCTCTATAATTCCTCCTGGACATGGCATATCCTGACAGTGCTTAGAGTTTCTCACTCCTGGCACAGACTTCTGCATTGCATAGGATATGTCTAAACTGCTGTGAGCAGGTTGGAGGAAAATGCTCTTATAGAGCAGAATGGCTTAATTGTTACATGTTTTTTTGGTAAACTTCTGGTTAGGAGATTTCATTTGGAAAGGAAGGATTTGATGGTCTCAGCTAACAGGCAGATAATGGTAGTTTGAGTAGGTACCTGCTTGCTTCAGGTGACAATTTAGGTTTTAACTTGTTTCAGTGAAATTGTGGCCAGATGAATCTGTGTGGTCGTATGTTTGGATATAGATCCCGGAACAGCAGAACGGTTTTGGTTTTGACAGCTACTGTTTGATGTTTGGCTGCAAAAGGCATATATCATACAACTTTTGCTGGTTGCCTGAATCTTTATTTGCTTGGCTTGAATCATTGCATGACTGGTTTTTGCAATTGGTCGCTAAAAAAGTAGTCGGTACAAAATACAGTGAAAGTAAGTTACTTTTTCTTTTCTATGCTAATAGGGGTTACAGAAACACAAGGCAATTCTTGTCTTGTTACTTTATCATTCTTTTTTTCATAGAGGCTTCGTAAGACTGGAATATTAAGAAAAATCCAATGTCATTTATTTATCGTTAATTACTTTTAAGAGAAATGAGGTATAATTATCACTGAAGTATCATGTAATTGTAAAACCCTAGGAAATGAAATGGAGAAACAATGGTAAACTAATTATGATTCCCATTTAATTCTGCATATATGTATACTAGAGAACAGATGTTTTAGAAACTCTGAACCCTTATAGCATCCTTCTTTTTCAGTTTTTTTAACTTACTCTACTTCCATGTTATTTTGGAATAGACCATCAGAGTCTTCTTATCACTAATTTATTACACGTGAATGTGCAGCAACTTGTTCAGCCTAGCAGATCAAGTATCTGCCTCATAGCAGATGTGGTAAAAACGAAATCCAGCAGGCATTAGTCTTTTGATTAAAACACCTTATTCAAAAAGTCTAGTCAATGTTGTCATTAAGGCAAGTGCAAATGGATCATTTTTTACCCTTTCTGTCTGTCTGAGCTGCGGAGTACTTAGATTGCATAAGTGATGGAGGAAGAAGTTGTCCTGAAGAAATCTTCACTTATCTCTTGCCTGTGGCTGGTGCAGTCGCAAGTGAGATCAGAGCAGTTTGAGAGATGCTGTAAATAACGCAGAGAGGGCGAATGGTCATCTAAGGACCACTCCACCAAGAGGACTGCAGGATGCTCTGTTCTTTCTCATCTCTGCCTGTTTTAGTGATACCCCGCCAAAAGGCTGAGTCATCTTGCTTGAAAGGCAATGAATTTCCCAAAGGTCTGCCTTACATCTTTGTGCACTGTGGCTTTCGGTGTATTTTTGTAAATTTAAGGATATCTGATGTTGCTGGCTGTATTTTTAAACTCCTGTTGGTAAACATGGTGCATTTAAATACCCATGAGTCAGAAACTCTGCAAGGGTAATTAGTTTATCTTCATTGCATTCACTACAGCGATGGTGATAGCAGTTTAGTACTGCTTTGTGAGATCCAGCTCTGCACATTCTTATATTCACAAATATTAACTATATATTTTAAAATTATTGTGTGACACTTCCATATCTTGAGAACAGTTTTTCATATTAACAGTATATCAGATTTTTTTCATTTTTTTTATACTGTCTTCTCAGAAATTTGTCTTCATCTTGCAACCTCATATTTTGTGCCAGTTCTTCTGGAGGTTGTTTTTACATTCCCGTGTTGCCTTGAGTTATATGTTCTCGTGTTATCTGGGGTTATTAAATAGTATTTTGTATTCTGGACATCCTGCTCTTCCTGCAGGTGCCATAAAACCCACTAGAAATTAATTTCAACACCAATAGTTTGGGTGTGAATATTACCTTTTCTTCTCAGAGTGCAACAGTTTACCTGCTTGTTTAATTTAAAAAGCATGTATTTATTTTTATCAGTTGTCTATATTGCATATTAAAGGCAATCTATTTGTGATTGACTTCATACCTGAAGATACTGATTTTCAAGCTAGGTTAGTTTCTTGACCTATGTGCTGGGCCATATTCTTCCCTGCTGCAACTCTTTCACTCTTACCATATAATCAGATCCTGGGGTCTGGTCTGTCTCTATCTGGCACAACTCCGTAAGGAGACAGAGTGGTTCTTCTGTCTTTAGCGTATATCGAATTCTCTGCGCCCAGAAGGATTTCCATGGCAGCTGGAATACAGCTAATGAGAGAAAGTCCTTTTCTCCACTTCCCGTTCTGCATTCCCAATGCAGCTGGTGCAGAGCTAGCTTGGTCTGGAGTACATAAAATTGTATTACATCAAAAAACCTCCAGTGACCGAGTAATTCCACATTAGGTTGCTTTGCATCTGTTCCACCGGTTCAAAAACGTTCCTGTGTTTGTCAATTTATTGGAAAGAACAAAGCTATTGAGGAAGGTTTAATTAACAAATCAAAATAATCAAAAGTTTCAGATTTTGAAGCAGTGCTAAATTTTTGGTATCAAGATTGTTGTCCTTGGCTTGTCATGATTTAAAACCTACAAACTTGTCCACTGCATTGGTGAGCGCTGAACTTAGCCCCATCCCACCAAACTCAGCTGAACTTTTCCAGAACAAGAGTTGACATGCTGACAAAGAACATACAACATCAAGTTTACTGTGTTTTAGTAAAAATATGTGATATTTGTACATAAGGTACAATTTGTAACTGGTATTACATGGTGGGGGGGTTTGCTGCATGTTTATGGGAACTCTCAAATCTTTTTGGCTACTTAAGCCAGCTGAGGACAAATGCTAAAATTACCTCTTTATCTTAAGTAGCAATAGGTGGCAGGATTTTGAGTTTGCACCCAAGGCCCTGTGCTCTCACAAGTACCTGCTAACTATTTTTGTCAGGTCAGGAGCAGAACAGCATGGACCACACTGAAATTCTTGCTGATCAATCTGCTGATAACAGCCCAGCTAACGTTATCCCCCTTACCTCTGCTTTAGTGCATGGGGTAACATGGTGCTTGAGACATAAGGCTAGGTGGAGGGCTTGCGCCTCTGCCCTTTTTGCCTGGGAGGTGCTTGATGTGTGATAAGGACTGTGGCAGACACCTGTAATGAGCAGCAAGGTCAGAGCTACTTTGGTACTTCTCTGTCTGTTGGAGTCACTCAGGGGCAGGTTAAATTAAGGTTTGATAAGGGGCATCTGACCATTACTACTGATAACCAGAGTTCACAGAATGTGAAACTGCCAATGGTTTGATTTATTTGTGGCTATTTGTTTTTTAACTTGAATTAATTCAATAAGAATCCTCTAAAATGGCTCCCCTCCATGATTTTGGTCTTGCTTAAACGAGAGAGCAGGCGATGCTTGAACTTACACCTGGCACCACCTCTTCTGGCTGCCCTTCCCTCTGCACATTCTCACTGGACAGACTGTAAAAGTTTCCTCCTTCTGGGGCAGAAGCTTCTTTCACTTCCCCAAAGACTGTATGATTTTCTCATGCACGCACATACACTTGGGTTATAGATGTGAAACTGGATATTCAGAGAAAGATGTAAAAAAACAGCATCTGCCTTTTCTTGCACCCCAAGTGGCAATCGCTCTTCCTCACATCTCACTGCACCGTTGTGTCTTTGGACGCTGACTACCCTCAAAACCAACTCAGAGGTGGATCCTCTATCTTCCCCTCCTGCCACTCAGGCGGCTTTAAGAAGTTTAGCACAGAACTAATTTTCTGAATCCACCACAGTGAATCCACACTGCTGCCGTGTGGGTTGATCACAAAGCACATTCCTCAAAGGTGGAAAGTGAACGGCAGAATTAGAGTGGGGGCTGTCTATGATACTTGGTTATTTCAGTAAAAAAAATAGTCCACACCCCACCCTGAATGTGTGTCACCAACAACTTTTTTTTTTTTTAATTATGTTATTCTTTTGCTGACATTCAAAATGAGTTTTCATCCTATGGAACTAATTCAGTTTTTGATGCCACATTCTGCTGAGTTTTCAAAAACATGCAATTTCCACCCCATCCTATAAGGAGTGTAATAAGGTATGCATTTCTAGAAAAGTTCTGCAACTGCTTTATCTTTATAATGTTGGTGTTCTTCCTGAATTATTTGCTGTGTTTCCATGTGAACCTCTGAAACAGTCCTCAGAATCCCATTCTTAAAGTCCTGAAACAAAATGCAAGAGTTTGGAGTGAATCCTTTATAATCCTTATTAATTTTTTAAGTTTTGCACCTTTTGCTAAATCACTTTAACCAGGGAATTTTATCCCTAAGGCTCTAATTACTTCAGAAAAGAATTTTTATGCTTCCTTTGAATGCACCCTGGAGAGGATTCTCCTAGCTTTAACCACAGTAAAAGGTCTTTGCATACCACATACTCATTTCAAGTGACACGTGTCCGCTGAGCTATGTTTGGGGAGCAGAGGACAGGCATTCCTCTTAAGTGCTCTTAATGCACCCGTGCATTGCAGCTGCTTCGAGCTGTTGTGCAAGTGTCCAGGACCAGACCATCACGGGAGGATCACTAAGTTGTCTCCACGTTGGCTGGTGTAAAAGGCTGATCTTGCCCTTATGCAATGTGCTGCGTTGATCCCTGGAGACAGTTGGTCTCTGTTGTACATTAGAGCATATAACCGGATCTTCCACCTGAGGACATGGACCAGGTAAGAGCACGATCAGCCCTGGATGAAGTGCAGTAGTGCTTTAAATCACAGTTTCCCTCCATCCATGCCTTACTTCTTACAGTGCTAACATTATGCAAATTACTTTCTTGGTTGCACTTATGAGAAAAATCATTATTGTCTTTAAACAGAAAAGCAAATGAATAAATACTGCAGACTTTTTCTTTCTTTCTCTGTGACATACCTGGTGCTGGAGCTTATCTTAAGTTAAAAGGAAATATATTTTAGGAAGCCTTTAATTAAAATCCTGGCAGCACATCATTGTAACATTTTTTTTTTCTGCAGCTAAATTCAATAAGATTTCTTGTACTGATAAGAATTTTTCTGGATAGTGACTAGTTTTCACCTTGGTAGATAAAGCCCTTGCAGAAGCAAATCCATGATATTGGGGCTTTTCTTCAGACATCAGATTTGCCTGATTGTCCCCTGAAATCAAAAGACAGATTTCCATTTAGAGTGGAACAGACAGACTAACAGGCTTCTGAACTGATACAAAGTTAGAGTCAAAGAATTTGGAGAAGAGTGGGTGGTATGAATTTGCAGGTTTGTATTTCTCTGCTTTTTTTTATTCAAGAAAGGTGTAACTTTTCTTGAGATTTGAGATTCAGATTTGAGATGTTTCTTTTTGCCTTTTGTTTGTTTATTTTAATGAAAGCCACCAAGGGGCAGCAGATAGAAGCTGATCTCAGCTTCTTAGTTAAAATCTAAAAAAAATAACAATCTATTTTTTTTTTCTTTAAAGTTGCATTTGGGTTCCAGCATTATCTTGCATAAGGAGCTAAGATTCAGGAATGAGGAAATCGCACTCCCTAAAGAAGGGAAAGCAGATAACAACCTTAATGCCAAGGTTGATTAAACATTTGCCACCGAGACAAATAAAGCTTTGCAACAAAACATTTCCAAAGCCTCTGGATGCACAGGCATCTTTCTGTTCCTTCCGGCAGAGAGGCATTTGCTCTTGATGTAGATGGCAGACTGTATTTTACTACTTCCTCCTCATGTCATTATGTAATTTACTTTTTAATCTGACATGAGGAAATTGGTGCTTCTGGAGCGCATGTGGCTCCGACTACTAGGGAATATTGCCACTTTACCGGGCAGCTGTTAAGTGCTTCTGCGTCACTCTGATGTTTCAGTAGTTTCACTGGACATTTACGTTTTCTTGCTGAAGTCCTGGGAGCCCATTAAGCTTCAAGCAGACCCGGAGCAGTTAGACGAGAAGGGGAATAATCTCTTACACCACAAATTGACTTCCCTCTTTGTAGCCCTAGACACTGTTTCCAGCTGCTTTCAGTCTTTTAAATCCTTGAAAGCTTTCCTAATCCTCATGTAGGCAGCCTTTATGTGCTCTACCTCCCTCCCCTTCCTCCTGATTGGTGAGGCTATTTCATGGCCCAATTCAGCCAACTACTACATCCCTGGGCTGCGGTTTGAAATAAGAGCCAGGCGGACAGTTGCCTCCCCGCTCCTGACTTTTAATAGGCTGGGGAAGGAAGGTTGGGAAACTTGACATTGTCTTAAGAAGAGTCGTCCCCCCCCCCTCAGCAAAGGATAAAAAGGTGGGGGGGAAAAATATAGACAGGGAGGAGGAGGCGAGGGGGCGGTGG
>JAOXNO010000001.1:133110508-133133427 GCA_028565335.1 Limnodromus scolopaceus
TGCTCAAATACAGCTCACACAGTGCTTTTTTTGACGCTTCTGTTGCCAGCGTGGCTGAGAGAAGCGTGAACTATCTGGGACTTCACGTTTTAGTGGGAACTGAAGATTGTGATGAGCTATGAACTAACCGTACAAACTGTTTAGGAAATCCATTCCAGCAGGCACTTAGGAGCAGGAAAGGCATGTGCAGCTGGAGCCCTTGCTCCCGCTTCTACTTCGAAATTGTTACGGGAAAGAGGAATATGCAGAAGGTGGTTTTTCTGTTGGCCCTTTTATGGTCCTCCTCTTCAGAGTAAGAGAGAGCTTTTTTAACCTACTCTTCTGCCTTGCCATCCTCTCCCCCTACCTGTCCTATTGCTTTCCCTGCCCTTCCCTGGTGCTCCCTTCCCCATCTTTACACCAGCTGGCTCTCAGGCAGCGAGGGGATGGGTTAACTCCTTCCTCTTCTCAGGCTCGAGAGGCTTTTGGTGAGAGCTTTTATTGCTTAACTTGGGGGTGCAGAGTTAACCACCAAGCAGGCAATGAGTTGCAGGTTGGAATGAAACCATGTAATATACTGATGACCACGTTGGTCCAAAGGCAGCCCGCAGGTACTGAACAACAGCACACAGCAAGGCAAATGCCCTAATTTCCCCAATAGAAGTGCAGGAATTACTGTAGAAATGTAATATGCAGCCTGTTGAGTTGATAAGATTCGACCTACTTTACCACTGTGCCAGGCCAATAGTCTCTAGCAGGTAGCAGGGGTTGGCGTAAGTGTTGTGTTGAGATTTGTAAATGAGATGATATAAAGAAGCAGTCATTTTTAGGCGGTAATTGAAAACCTCAGCAAGAGGTGTCTCCTTGCTGTCTGATAGAATGACCTCACATATATGCTCCAGTAACCAAAATGGGAAAATTTCTATCTTATTGCTGTGCACGTGACATCTGCGAAAGTACACTGGTTACTTTGTACCTGTAAAAGTTTAAGCATCCACAGGAAATACACCCAGTTGGGTGTGCTAGCGTGCTAAAAGACTAGTGTGAGGAAGCAGAAGTGCGATTTTTTAAAGGTATGTAACATGTTGCGAGACACAAAAACCAACTAACTTGACAAGAAAAAATCCTTTGCAGGTAACACGTTTTCTACTTTGCAGAATATTCGGTTCAGTTTATTACTTTAAAAGAAATTCCTAATTCCTAAGGAAACTTGCAGGGGATGAAAACTCCTGAGAAGATGCTCAGCCTTCATGTGATTGAGTGGCGTTTTGTGTGGCTGGACACAGTTACGTGGCTGGATTCCCTGACTTTGCTGCAGAACTGGAGAGGGCACTGTGGGCTCTGTTTTAAGTTGCCTAAGCCTACTTCACAGAAAATCAAATGTTTGATGAATTTTAATACTTCATTTTCACTCACTTTTACCCACAACCGATCCCTGAAGTGCAGCTCGTGGGAGTGTCATGGACGACAAACGCAACTCCTTATTTTGGCCTCTCTCTATTGAAGTCCCATTGACTTTGATCGAGTTAGACTTGAGCCCTTCATCACATTAAGAGGTTCAACAAAACGACTGTTAACTGACAGGCCACCTAAAAATGAAAAACTGTGTTTGTAAGGCACATAAAGCCATTACAATTACTTGTCATGACTGCAGTCATATAGCTTTTAGCGTGCATATAATTCACCAAGTGAATAAATGCTGCATACAGTTTCAGTGCAAAACACATGCAAAATTCAGAATCATCCCCTTTCTTACAGCTGTTTAAGTTCTTAGCATGTGTTTCTTATTTCCTATTTTATTTTGCATACCTTTTAAAACTCTTAATGTGTTCCTCAATAGAAAAACTGTATTCTTATCCTGGAGTGCTGTAATCCTTAGCCTTGCTTTAGGAAATTCTCTTTTAAAGTTCATCCTGGGACGTTTTGTTGTTTGTTTGGTCTGTGAGGGAAGAATGAGCATCTCGGAGAATGCTGCTTTTTTTTGTGTGTGTACCACGCAGAATAAAGAAAACAAGTGTACAGAGTCCACAGGCTGGGAGTGTATCAGTTAATTAGTGGCTGGACATTGCTCGGTAGGAAGCCTGGCTAGGTTTTTTGTGCGTGTGTGTATGTGTGTTGTCTGCTCCCTTTGATCACTTGTGTGGTAAATAGACATGCAGGGTAGCTATAGCAACATGTGCTGTAGGTTGGTGGGAACAGAGGGGACGGGATCCCCGGACAAAGGGTAGTTTGTTAGAGTGGTTGGTTCTGATTAGAAAAAGGTGGCACCAATCAGGGCATTTAAAAACATCAGTTTTGCAAAACACAAATGGATGTTATCGGTTTCAAAGTGACGTTCGTTTCTGTAGCTCTGAAGGAGCAGATCATAGGGAAGATTGGGTAGGAAGGGGGTGGGATAATAAAAAGCAGAAGCAAAACCCTGTAACACTTTTGAATGTAAAAATGTTCATACTGGATGTGCTTTTTTTGTTGTTGCTGCACCATCTATGCATTGTGCAAGAAAACATTTCTAGGAACCAAGTTACCACAGATGATGCCACAGGTAGTAGTGTTTTCAAAATATGGCTTTAGAGGTGCAGTGACGATAACCTGATGTTATGTAGTACATCTGATCCATTACCTTTCTCCAATTTCTGAGTCCTGCGTACAATTCTCTATCAAACGATGCTGTATCTATTTCAGCATCCTACCTGTAGAGGTCAGACTTGAAGTTCTCAAAATCTTCACTTGATAGAATTTCAACCTAAAGCTATAAAAATACAAAAGCAGGCATAGCCACTTTCCTCATTAACTTTATGTGGAATACTCTAAAATAATGTTGGTTTGTCAGTGTCGAGCTATTAGGTAACACAGCATTCTGCGTTGATGGCAGCCTGAAATACATCGAAATTCAGCCTCGTCTCACATCTTGAACTGAGCCCAACCTAAAGCTTTTATTAGCCTCTGAATTATTTAGATGTGTATCTCCCTCTCTCTGATCCCCACCAGGCCTCCTACCTTTGATGAGATCCCGCTCCAGCTCTCTCCCTCCCGCCTGCCCGGCACTGCTGCGCCGGCTGCCGGCTTCCCACCGCTGCCCAGTCCCAGGGCTTCCCTGCTGGGGAGGGAACGGGGAGGCAGGCAGGCAGCGGCACAGAGGGCTTCAACAGCTTCTGAGCTCTGCAAAAAAGTTGTCAGACCTCAGAGTCCCTCCGCAGAGTAGCACCAGAGGTAAGGGGTCTGCTTGGAGCCTGGGGTCGAGGAAAATGAACTGCCGGGAAAGAGGAGCTCGCGGTGGCAAATGCTGAGGGGATACGCTGAAGCTCAGTAAATGCTTCAGCATTTAGGGAAGCTATTTGATTTGGCTGTGGGTGAAGACTGAGCCGGGAGAAATGAGCAGACCTGTATTCTCATACAACCATGTGAATAGCCTTTTGAATGCGCGCTGGAGTTTGCTTGAACTGAATTTCAGACTTCCTAGGGAACTCCATTCTTTAGCCTGTTCCTGGGTTCGAAGGCTTTTATTACAGTCATGCAGCTTAAAGCTTGTAATGCTTTAGCAAGCTGTAAGGAATTACTGTATATCCCCGAGATCCCTGGCTTGCAGTGCAGAATCCACCCTGTCTGAAAACTGGGAAAGGCGCTAAAGGGTAGGAAGCTGATTTTGATCTCTTTTCTAAACAATAAAAATAGCTCTTAATTCTTTAAAATTCTTTCCTATTTGCTGTCGTGCCGTGGTTGTTTATCATTATTATTTATATCTTCCCAGGGGGATATGGGAGGACAAAAAAGCTGGCAAAGAGGCGATGTTTGTTTGGCCCTGAAGTTTTCTAAAACTTTTTTGATTGCATAAGTGTTGAGATAGCTGGGTGCAAGAACAATTTTTAGATAGTAAAACAAATAAAAGAGAGCCCGGGCTTTTATTCCTGTCTTAGTGGGACTCTAAATGGGGACATAGGATTTTTCATTGTAGTGTGAAAGACTGTAATGAAAATATTTATGGTGGGGTATTTCATTGCCCCAGAAAGGAGCTGATGACATGCTATGACAGTTGCTCCACATTTTTGGGGCAGAGAGGCTGACATATTTCTAATGCTTCTGGGGGTGCCGACAGCATCCCATCACGCTGCACCCCTGCTGCCTTGTGCTGCCCCCCGTGCACCTGCGGACCCACGGCATCGCCTGCCGCCTCCCTTCAGCACCCCTGCATCCCGAGCAGGTGCCCATGACTAATGGCATTAACTTGGCTCCTTGGGTCTGCAGGTATTTAATTACTGAACAGCTGCAGGAGGAGCTCTGAGAGACCCCCCACCAGAGCGGTAGGTTGGACTCGCTCATGGTCCCGGCGAGCTGATGCACTGCTTAGACTCAGGTCAAGAGAGAGCTTGCTCAGATGAGACCCTCCCCCTGACCATGTCTGGGATCTCCATCTCTGTTTTCTTATTAGAAAGTTTATTTTGCGCATTCGTTGAGGCTGGTGTTTTCTTCCAAAAAATACTGGGAAATCAGTGTTTTATGGCAAAATGGTTATCAAAAATTTATCTTCTTTTTTTCGGTAGTTGTCTAGATGCAAACATGATCCCCCTGCCCTTTTTTTTTTTTGTTGTTTGGGTTTTTATTTTGGTTGGTTTGTTTTGTGTATTAGGTGTTTTTTTTTTCCTGAGAGGTAATTGGAGACATAAAAAGAGAAGAAGAAAACAAAAAGAAAAGAGAAACACTACACAATTACATATATACATATACACACAGACACATATATATTTAGAATTGGAGTTGCCAAATCCAGCCTCTCAGTCATAAGAGCAGCCAGTATCCCAATTTCAAGGTAGTATTCATCACCAAGCAAGCTTCAGGAGTATTGGAAGGGGCTTTATCATTGGAACATACTGAGTTTCTTTCTCCTAAGATTATGCCGTCGTTGCAAAGTCTATGTATTCTACAGGAAGATGTAAACTCTGTTGACAACTTCTGCTCTGTGGACCACCAATGTTTGCCTCTGTCTCCTCGCTCAGCTTTTTTTTTTCTCCTTCCCAACCAGCCTCAGCTCCCTGGGAAGCTGGTGCCTCAAGCTCTCAGCCTGGTCTCTGGTCCCACCTCAGCTCTGGAGGCAGGGATGCAGACAGATATGGTTCTCACTTCTCGTGTTTCTGCTCTTGTGGGAGTCAGGAGAGGCCTGCAGGCAGAAACCTACACAACTCTGTTTATACTCTCACTGAAAAACACGCGTGCTGTAAATCTGACGTGCAGAGGAACAGCAAGAGTAGGGGAAGGGAAGGCTGCCCTGAGGAAGGGAAGGACTGTCCCTTTCAGAGCACCACGTGTGGACAAAGCACTTCAGCAGGGACAAGTGATGGCTGAGCACTGAGCAGATGTATCCATGTGGTGCTCAAGAGAGTGTATATGCTCCTTGTGTTGAGTGGCATCAAAACTAGTGTGCACTTTGCTCACTAACAGTTGTTAGCTAATCTGGTTTTTGACAAATAATACGCAGTTTGTGAAGCTTAGATTTTTACCTGTGTGCAAAGTTATGCTATTCCACCAGCCTTAGTAGCACCTATTGAAAAAAGTGACCATAAAGAGTTAATGACTTCATTTCTAACTGGATAACCTCAGAAGTATAGTTTAGGCAGAGATTTCAAACTGGGAGTTAAGCAGTTCAAAAGTGCACTATATTGTTTTGGTCTAATTAACACAACATGGTGATAAGACATTAAAGCAGAGTGACAACACTATACATTGATAACAGGGGACATTAATGCCTGCAGACACAGTCTACATTGTAAAAATCTGAAAAAAAGAGGCTTATTATGTTAGATAGGTCAATGTGATTTGACCTAGTTTTGCTTTGCTGCTTGGAAATTATGTCAGTATTCATTATGTCATCTCCTTGGATGAGCAATTTAAGATCCTTTTTGCATCGCAGTGTTGTCCTAATATTTTATATATATTTACTTACTCTGTACAAGGATCCTTCAGGCTAATTCTAGAGATCTGGGAAAAACTGATACAAAACAAAACCTCCTGAAACTGGCTTCACATATATCCTCTGTGCAACAAAAAGGAGTGTATTTAGTCACAGTAAAATTGTAGTTACAAATTCTGAAAAGTATCTTGTCCTTTTTGCATGTAAAGCTCATTAAAATTAATGACTAGAGAATGACTGTGCTAACTCATGTAGCCATGTACACCTTTCCTGTGCTGGTTATTCATTGCTATAAAATAGCATTTTTAACTTAACCTGGATGCTTCTGTAAAATTGAGTGCATTAAACGAATCATGCCATATAGTTTCTGTGTGAAATGTATGGTCTCATGTGAAGTCATTGGTATTTCTCTTGAAAAAAATGAGATATTTTTTTTAGTCTTCAACAAAATAGCAACAACTTTCCTTCATATTTATGTTTAAGCTGTTGGTTTTTTTTTTTCCTCTCCTACCATCTGGACTTTAAGGCAAGACATTTTGTTTGCCAGGACTCAAATTGTGGTACATCAGGGAACAACTAGAGGTTTAAATGCTACTGTTCTTTGCTCTAATGGAAAAATAATCTGTTGCTGTTATAGCCCATTACAGTATTTTGGTAGGTACTAGCAAAGGAAAGCTCTGTCTCTTCCTTAGCTTTACATATCCACCCACAGCTATGCCCCTTACTGGTGTGTAACCAATGTAGGGTATTGCAAGGTTGCACTTTTTGCTTCTTAGCCTTGCTTGATCCAAAATGGACACCTCTGAAGCCTGATTTTGCTTCTGCTGAAGTCAGTGGGACTGGGGAGGTGGGATGGAATCCTCATTCAAAATATTGTCTTACTGCAGTTATTTGAGAAGTATGTCTATGAGTAAATTCACATCCTTATGACAAATGCTGAACAGATCAGTTGATACTGTAAGAGCAAAACCAGGCTTTCTTTCCTGATTGTTTTTACAAGTTTTATTTTCATTCATGTTTTCTTGAATAATAAGGAGTTTGGTTTTGAGTTTCAGCATAAGCTTATTCCCTGCAGTGTTGAGATATTTAAATGAGGTAACAGGTTCCTCATCATTTCTTCACAAACACATCTAATCTTCAGAAGGTCCCACTTCAGATTTTTCAGCTGAAGTAAAATTTAAAATTGTAATATCTGTATTTCAGAGGCAAATGCTCTTACCTCCCTTGTTAACCAGCTTAATTGGAACAAAAGACTGATAAGAATGAGCGTTCAGAGGTGTCTCCTCTGTGCTATAACATTTGCTCTTGATCCCCAATTAAGCCTTATTACTGAAGGTTAAAAAATCCTCCCATGATGTAGCTCTCCTTGAATGTCTTGACTGCAAAAAAACCTGTCATGGGAGAAGTCTGCTATTGCCTCCCATGCTCCTCCTCCCTCTAAAGAGGACTAAAGTGAAAACTGCTTATGAAAGATTAGCAATGACTGGAAATAAATATCATGTATCGCCAGAGCAGTATAAGCCTCACGCTTGAGGGAGAAGATGATTGTGGACTGACAACACTCTTGATACACATAGCAAGACTGTGCAGGGATAGAGATTCACAGAAAGTTCCGATCGGACCCTGGAGATTATCTGGTCCAACCTTCTCTTCAACGCAGGTCACTACAGCAACTTAGTCAAACTATCTTGAGCATTTCCAGCACGTGAGGGTCCACCACTTCCCTGGGCAGCCTCTTCCAATCTCCAGCTGCTCTCATGAGGAAGAATTTATTTTCTTATATCCAGACAGAATTTCACTCAAAGCAGCTCGTGCCCACTGCCTCTTGTCCTGCCAGCAGGTATTCTTGTGAAAAGAGTAGCTCCATTTCCTTTATAACTAACTTTTTAAATATTCAAGAACTGTGATTAGATCCCCTTGAGCCTTTTCTTCTCCAGGCTTAGCAAATCCAGTTGCTCCAACCTTTCTTCATTTGTCAAGTTCTCCAACCCCCTAATAATCCTGGTGGCCTCCACTGGACCCTTCTTAACTTCTGCTACTGAGGGGACCAAAACTGGTCACAGTATTCCAGGTGTGGCCTAACAAATGCCAAGTAGATTGAAATAGCCATATTCCTTGATTTACTGACTGTACTGGTGCTGGCCACCTTCCCTGCCAGGGCACACCACTGATTCCCATTTAGCTCACTGCCTGCCAGCGCTCCCAGGTGCCTTTCAGCAGAGCTGCTCCTCAGCCCATCAGTCCCCAGTTCGTGCTGCTGCTTGGGATTACTTCTTTCCAGGTGCAGGACATTACATTTGTCTTTGTTAAAGCTTATATTATGGCTGTGTTGAGAAAGTTACTTTACAGCCTCCAAGAGAGGCTTCCTGGCCAACACAACAAAAAAAAAAACCCAAACCCAAACCTTTCCCCCTTTAGCTTGATTTTATTGCATGATTGCCCACAAAAGGCTTTAGTTGTTTCTTAAGCATCATCTGTCTTTCTGGAGCAGAAATCCTGGGGTATTAGATCATGGATCTTGTCTAATGTCTCTATTTCCATGATTTTTTCTATTGTCTGTTTCTATGAATTTATACCATAAATATTGTAGAGGAGTTAGCTTTAGGAAGACAGATTGTGTTGTTGTGGTCTAGAAAATCTGGAAACTGTTACCAGAGAAAAAAGGTTTGTGGAGAAATGCACTTTATTTCCCTGTTTGTCTTGAGCTGATGAGGTAGGTATGCCCCAAGAGAGACTAGTAATCAATGGTGCTGATTTTTTCCCTAAGATTCCCTTGAGTTTTCAGACTAATTCCAGTATATTCTCCCTAGTCCAGTGAGTTTTTTACATCTCTGGATCGAGCCCTGCTTCCTCAACCCTGTCCCTGCTCTAGGGTTTCTGTTACTGCCTCCTTACTTCCCTGCCCCCTTTTTTTTTGTCTTTAACCTCCTGCTCCTTCCCCAGACATCTGGACAGCACTAGAGCTCACAGAATTGTAAACTCAGAGGGAAGACAGGGGTCTTGAGGAAAGAGGGGAGTTGCCATCTCAGCCCCTCTTCGTTTTGAATGTGCTTTCAACCTCATCAGGGAGGTAGGCTTTGCCAACCTGGAACTCCTGTCCAGGTCAGCTTGCAGCTGGAAATCTGAGCATGACAAAGAAGAAAACCGGTAGCAATATTTTATCTTCTCTTCCATTCCGTCTATAATTGAACCGGAATTGGAAATGTTCCTTGAAAATCCTAAGCTTGAAAATATTTTTGAGTCTTTCCAAACATCTTTTGGCTGGTGTCTGTGGCATTGGTTGGTGTTACACCAGGGAAAGACGAAATGGGTTTGCCTTTTTGAGGTACTTGGGGTAAAGGAAAGGGAAGAGAAACAGAAAGAAAGGGGCAGTTCTGGCTGTTTGTGTGCTATTCCTATATAACAACAGGGAAAGCAACTCTATTTTTCTTGACAGCAGTACATTTTAAAATACCAGAGTGCATTCCTGAGACTAGACTAGGTTATTCAGAAAATAACGTACAGAAAAGAGGGACAGAGAGAGGCCCAAACGGAAAACAACTATGTGGGAGAGGAGACCAGGAAGAGACTGCAGAGAAGGAAAAGATTACCAGACTGTTTTCTAAAAATTACATTAGAAAAGCCGAGGAAAGAGCCTTTATACAGAATCTGTGAATCGAGTTTGCTTGAAAGCCTTTCGGATGGAAATAGGACATTTGGTGCTGCACAATCAGAAGTTGCCTTGATAAGCACAGATGCAAGAAAGAGGAATAGTTAATAAACTTCAAGAGCTTGGAGGCAAAGAGAAGGAAGGCAGCAGACAGAAAGGTAAGGAGGATAAAGAAGACCTCCAAAGGCATACAAAGGGGTTAAACACTCACAGCAGCCATTGTAGATTCCCATTCTTTCTCCATTCTTTCTGTCTGACCTGTCTCCTCTTTAAAGGACAGTCCTTGATGGTACCTGTCTCTTACAGGCTCCTTTCCTTAGCAATGCAAAGGTATAATGGGATGATCAGTGGAGTTTTGTTTTATATATTATCTGGACAGCTAGCAAGATTTTCTTTCTAATGGGTACTAAAAAGACACTGAAATATTGTGAGGTGTTGGGTTTTTAAAAACAGCTAGAATATAAGGCTTAGTTTTCTGATCAAACTCCAAGATTTTTGGCTGTTTCAATCTTGAGATCATTATGTAGTGTGTAAATAAACATGTTCTACAAAGTGCTGAAAGCTTGCATGTGAGGGCTGAAGGTATAAATAGTCAGTTAAAAAGTTAAATGTACCAATAACTTTATGTGTATTCATTTCTAAAATCTGTAAGCTAGATTTATGGGACTGCATCGATATAAAAAATTCTGGGATATTTTTTTACCCTAAGGTACTGTTAAAAATGACTTCATCCCAATTACAAGACCCTTACTCCTGATGATCTTGTAGCTCTTCTACTGTGTGAAGAAAGACTCACCCTGCAGAAGTGACCATGTAACTTTTAGTAGACAGAAAAAACAAATCTATGTTGCTTTATTTTGCAAATGCATGAAAATTCTTACTCCTGAAAACTAAACATTTCCCACATGATTTCACTATTGAAGTTATATGGGAAAAGCTAGTTTTTCTGATAATACATTTGATGTTTTGATACATCTTCTCAGTAAAAAGTACTGCAAAAGATATGACAGCAGTTAGAAGCTTATATGATATGGACAGATGTTGTACAAGGCTGTACTTCAGGCCAGCCTTTGGAGTTGAAAGGTGGCTGACTTAATTAATTTTCCCAGCTGTGAATTGTTTCATTTGAAGGTGCTGTGCTAAGACGTACCCATCAGAGATTTAAAGAATACATGCTAATGTGCTCTGCTATGCAGATATACGTTAAGTGGTATCAGGATGGCATATGCACTGCAGCAAATCAAGCAAGCTTGGGGATTTAGTAATATTTACAATAGATGTTTGTTTACTTACTCTGTTCTCTTCCTTATGTTGGGTGAAAAGGTTATGCATGTCTTCAGGTGATAATGGAGAAATTATTTAATTAATAGAGGTGGGTTTACTTCAAATCACAAGGTCAAGAATCTTTGCCTAGTGTGTGGGAAGGAATGATACTCAGGGTGATTAACACCCAGAGGAAATTTCTTGGAGTTTATTTTGGCTGGTCTATAGTTGATAACTCCCTTGGCTAATGACGTGCCCGGCTCCACGTCAATCACCATTTGCAGACCTTAACTCTGAACAGCAGTTATTGGTCACATATGTTGGCCTTTCAACTCTCATTTCAGAAACAGGATGCAAAATGGCACATGGGTAAACTGTAGCAATTTGGGTGTTTTGTTCCTATGTTGCTGTTGTTGTTGAAAGGCTCAGATTTTTTTAAAAAGGAAGGTTTTTCGTGAAAGTCTGCTTGTATGAAGTAAGAGAGTCTCCATGCCACACTATTTTGTTTTGCAGGCAGGAGAAGTTTGAAAGAGGGAGAGGTTAGGAGACAGCTGTTGCCACTTGTGCTCTAGACTGACAAGCTGTATAAGAAGGCTCTAATGATATTAAAGATTGTATATGAACAAAATGATGACCTAACATCACACCTTTGTTTGTTGATGATAGGCACTGGTGGCTTGATTTGTCTCCAAATAGTTGGAGGAGAAGATGCTTTTTGTGTTAGTAGTGTCAATGTTAAAAACATAATTTCATTGTAAAATTTTGTGTCAGACCAGATGATATAAATGCGACTTTATGAAATTTAAAATAGGAAATATGTTAATTTTATTAAAAAGAATAATATTTTCATTGTTTCAGTGTTTCATTGTTGATGAGCAAGTCTCCAGTAATTAGAAGTTCTTAATCTGATCAATTCTCCTGACTTCAGTTATAACAAAATTGGTGGGTTTCATAATCACGGGATTATTATTATATTTTAACTATTCTGGAAGACGAAAAGTATGATGAAAAATACGATGGATAAACTTCCTTAGCCTAGACTATAGTGAGGATCTTGCTAGCCACCTTAAGGTAAACATTGCAGGCACCTTGTTTCTTCACAGGCTTTTATAACAAGATAACCAACACGTTTATTTCTTTAATTCTTCCTCCCTTGCAACACTTCTGTGCAGTCAGACACACACATACCTTTCAAAGCAGTGAAGAAAAAAGGCTTTAAAGGTTGCATGAGGCATCAACAGTGGGCTATGTTCAGATATCATTCAGTAGTTGTCCTGAAGCAGAAATAGATGCATAATTAAGTAGTGATATGCAGGTAAGAACAAGGGCCTGTTTCCAATTTCTGGTATAGTCACTTAAATATAATTCCAGCAATGGTGTTCCAGTAGTTCAGAAGGGACTGAAATAAAGAACATCTATTCTCCAAATCCTGATTATATAAGTAATTAAATGAGTCATGGTATCTCATAAAATATTTAAGGGAGATGGTATAAAAGATCAAAACCCATAAAAGCCTTTAGAATAACTCAGAATGAGGCAGATGAATTGCTATGCCCTTGCACTAGCAGGAAACTCTTTGGGGGAAATTGCAAATGATACTAGGAAGTGGACTATGCCCATACTAAGAAGGGCTGCTCCACAAATTATACTCTAAATCCCCAAATCTGACCTGGGGAAATTCTGTCCAGACTTTAGATGCATTATAAGTTTAACTTTGAGCATGTAAGATGTGCTGACCATCTTTTCCAAGTATTCAGGACGTTTCATTCCAGTGAATGAAATAATTCACAGATGTTTTACTATGCCAAAATTTGGCTGTAGTTTAAAGCATCGTGTTAAAGGTTTGGTACATGATTGGTATTTTTAATATTTTGCAGGTTTATCTTTATCTTTTAAATGCAAATGTGCTGAGACAGAAAGCTGAAGCTTGGACAGGAAGCTTTGTTACAATTTCAAGTCTCCATGTGTCTATGCTGTAACAGAGGAGTTACTTATTCATCTTGTTTGAGTGGTGACCCCCAGCTCTCCCAAGCTAAAGATGTAGGCATAGGTATGAAGTAGGCCCCCAGTTCTACTTCCATGTCAGCCACTATACATCCCATACCCAGAGCAGGGGGAGGACGTCTATTAAATCAGTTTATGCTGCTAGTCCAAGAAGGACTCAGGGTACTGATGGATGAAAAGCTGGATATGAACTGGATATGAGCCAGCAATGTGCACTTGCAGCCCAGAAAGTCCATTGTATCTTGGGCTGCATCAAAAGAAGCGTGGTCAGCAGGTGGAGGGAGGTGATTCTGCCCCTCTACTCCACTCTCATGAGGCTCCACCTGGAGTACTACATCCAGCTCTGGAGTCCCCAGCACAAGGAAGTCATGGACCTGTTGGAGCAGGTCTAGAGGAGGGCCAGGAGGGCCTCATAGGAGGCCCTCTCCTATGAGGAAAGGCTGAGAGACTTGGGGTTGTTCAGCCTGGAGAAGAGAAGGCTCTGGGGAGACTTTGGTTTTGGCCTTTCAGTACTTAAAGAGGGCTTATAAGAAAGATGGAGACTTTTTACCAGGGCCTGTAGTGACAGGACAAGGGGTGATGGTTTTAAACTGAAAGAGGGTAGATTTAAGTTGGAAGAAATTTTTTTACAGTGAGGGTGGAGAGACACTGGAATAGGTTGCCCAGATAAATTGTGGATGCTCTACCATTAGAAGTGTTCAAGTTCCGGCTGGACAGGGCTTTAAGGCTTTAAGCAACCTGATCTAGTGATGTCCCTGCCCACAGCAAGGGTGTTAGATTAGATGGTCTTTAAGGTCTTTTCCACCCAAACGATTCTATGATCCTATGATTATTTTTTTTCTTGATGTTTATTTAGCTCCTTTTTTAGGCAGTGTTATGAGATGCCCTCTTTTAATAAACAATTCTAATCTCAATTAAACCATGCGTGATTGCTTTCCAGGAAGTGTACTAGTTTAACTGGAAATACTCTGAACATACTGCACTTCTGCGATGAGAGTCATCTGACGATATAGGCACTGGCAATGGGACACCTAAGTCTTAGCCCATTTGCACCAGGTTTCTTTTACAGTCCATGGATATAGGCACTTCCAGGGCAAGATTCTTTTTTGCACTAAAGCCATCTAAAAAGATAAGTTGCTTCCTTGAAATGCTTATTGAGGGTAAAAGGATCCCAGGACTAGTAGGATACAGTAATCTGTAGGCTTACCTAGTATACCTAATATTAGGTACCCATAATATTATGAGTACCTCTACTTCATCAGATGAACTGAACTTCAGCATGATTTAGGGTGAATGTTTTCCCTGACATCTGTTATATGCCATTCAAAGATGGCTGCATAAGACATGCAGAAAAATCTTGCTTTATGTTGTCTTTCTGACCTGAAGTTAGGCAAGATGAATTTCAGTCTTTATGGAGGATGTGACCAACTGAGATTAGCAGTGTGGTACTACATTCTCCAAGCAGCCAGAGATGATTTGTTCAGCAGAATTCATGCTGCAGTTTATTTTACATGCTACTCTATGATATTTAGTCACAATGAACTGAGAAGGGGCACAAACCGACAACTTAATTTCGAAAATGTTGACTTCAGAAACATTTCTCCCACCCAGACTGGTAATATGGCTAACAGCTGTATTACAACCTGCACGTCTCCTAAAGCGAATCTCAGGCTGTGACACAATGTTACCTACTTCATACCATGCATTTTTATCTTCATAAATCAGGGCCGCACTCATAAATATCTCCTGTATTTTCAGTGTCTTCCTTTCTCACTCATTTCCATGCCTTCGCCTTTCCCTGTGTGCTCTGTTTCTGAAACTCCATGTTCCCTACTTCCTGTTATGCCTGAATCGTAAGTCAGGTTTTCCTGAAGGTGCCGAGCTTTTGGCATACTCAGTGTGTGTGTCCTCATTAACAAGTCATGCTGGACCCATTAACAGCAGATCTGTAGAGTGAAATAATCGAAGCAGGGAACACAGTACCCAGGCTATGTCATTTTACTCTCATGCTGTACTCCTCCTAGTCAGGGCCTGCGGAATGGATATTCATTAGTGACTGAAGGTCATTATTAAGTGCTCATCTAGAGCTCATCATCAGGGTTATTTCATCTGAGAGGATGAAACTTCACGTGCTCCAGCATCAGTCAGCATCGTGAACTAATGCTTGATTAATGGAGAGGATTGGGAGGTTGCTTAAAAATGTTCTCATGACCTGAACTAAAGCTCTAATGGGAAGACATACAGCAAGCACAGGGGCTTCTGCTTTGCAAAGGCACAGATATCCTTGAATTAGCATATGCATTTGAACTGCTCATTTCCCTAATACTGCTTTCCAAACCAGGCTCATCCTGAGTGATGATGTTAACAATGCAGACACAGCTAATGAGCAAGCCACACTCAAAACTGCTCATAAAGCACAATGGTGTGACTATCCCTCAAGTGAGGAGGTTAAGTTATACATGAGTGAACTTAGATATTCTGAGCACAGTAAAAATGGTGAAGGGCAGGCTTAGAAGGAGGAAGATGGTTTTGGGTCAGGCTGAGAGAGAGGACTACTAATGCTAAACAGTGTTATAGTGCTAATCCTTTTAACTTTCTCTCTGGGCTTTGTTGCCAGACCCCCATTGGGGCCTGATTATTCAGACTTCGCACTGTCTTCCCAGGCATCCATTTCGAGCAGAGCTGATTCTTTCCGTAGTTAACAGGGAGCCAAACTGCAAAAAGCAGCTAGTGTTTCTTCAAGGTGGCAGACAGCTTTTTACTGTTAAAACACTGTAATTCAACCAAACTTATGGAATATCTGCTGACCAAGCATATGAATGTGTTTAGGAAGGTATACTGCTCAGAAGCATGGGAGTATTGTATCTGTGTTGCATTATTTCTTATCTCTGCTAACTATGGAAGGATCTCTTCTATAGAAAAGCTCAGAAGTACATAAAGGCACCGTTGTTTCTTGGAGTTAGTGAAGCTATGAAACACATGAACTTTACCCCTTGCCTCTACAAAAGGTCTGCCAATTCTATGAATTTTAAATCCATGGGAAATTTTTGTTGCCCTCAGCTGTTGAGTTTCAATGGCTAAAACTCTTTCTGAAGTTATGCTTGAATGCTATTGTCTTTTCAGCCTCCAGAATGACACCTTATGCTTTTCCTGCATTCATAAAGCTGAGAAAAAGACGAACAAGTGTTCCCTGTTCAGACAACCGTTGTATATAATCTGGTCCGTTTGGCTGTTTGAATGTGGTGATTTAATGCCAATAATACCAAGAAATACTAAATGTATTTAGTGGTTTCATGTTTTAAAATCTGTGAATAAAAGTCTGATGTTATGATCCATGAAGGAATAGCACATATAAACTGGGGCTAGGGCACAAGAAAACTGGAACTGTTTCCAGTGTAATGAGCCATGCATGGCAAAGGCTGTAAGGAATGGCTGGCAGGAAAGAGCTATCTAGAGTGATGTAGTCATTTTATGTTCCATTAAGGTCTTGTTATTTTAGTATTTAAACAAAATTATACTACAGGAAAATATGAAGCCTGTTGCACAACTCTGGTAAGGAAGAAAATCAAACTTCAAAGTGTCGGGCAATCATTTAGAAGAATTACATCCACCAAATTCTGATTTTAACTGAGTATTTTGGAGATGAAAGGGAGGAAGCTGATTCAGAAAGGAAATGGTGGCATACTGAGCACTGGAAATGTCAAGACACGTGGGCAGATGGAAACAGCACTTTTTTGGCTATGTGACTTCAATTTCATTTTTGCTTACTCAAGATGATGGGCAGAGAGAATCGCCTATATTTTCAAGAGTCAATAGTAACATATTAAGTAGATCTGTTTTTTAAAGAGTGCTGAGAACTTACTCCCCCCAAAAAATTGGACACAAGCCAGACATTGAGAAGGCTTTGGGGAGACCTCATAGTACTGCCTTCCAGTATCTGAAGGGCACCTGCGAGAAAGCTGGAGAGGGACTTTTTACAAGGTTGTGTAGTGATAGGATGAGGGGTAATGGCTTCAAACTGGAAAAGGCTAGATTTAGATTAGATATCAGGAAGAAATTTTTCACTATGAGGGTGGTGAGACACTGGAACAGGTTTCCCAGAGACGTTGTGGAGGTCCCATCCCTGGAAGTGTTCAAGACCAGGTTGGATGGGGCTTTGAGCAACCTGCTATAGTGGGAGGTGTCCCTGCCCATGGCAGGGGGATGGGAATTCAATGATGTTTAAGGTCCCTTCCAACCCAAACCATTCTATGAGTTTATGATATAAAAAATACATATTCTCTTATGTCTTTTTACAAATGTACACAGCAGTAAGAAGGGAAAAAATGAATTCTGCCTTCAGTTTTCGTATCTGTTATAAACCAATATCATAACCAAAACCATTCCAAGATATGTCCAGGCTGCTGCATCAGAAAACCATAGATTTGAGAGCTCAGATAGGTCTCTGCATCCATGTTTTCTCCTACAAGGAAGATTATGATTTGTGTCAGACAATTTATCCGCTACTTCCCCATTGGGAATCCAACCTTTCTATTAGTTTAAGTCAGACATGCTCCTAACTTTAAATACATTAGGTAAAAGCTGCCAATAAGCCTCGTGTCCAAATTTCTGTCTGTAGTGGTGTGTCCAGTGGTGTGTCTGTCTTTTGACAGACACAGAAGTATTTTCAAAGAGGCTGGTAAAAGAACAGTGTCATCAAATACCTGATTGGCACAAGTTGCAGGAATTCTCCCCTTTGCGTCCTTCCAGGTTTCTTTTGCTGCTACAGCAATATCTTTCCTTAGCCAAGGAAACAATTGCTCAGACAACGTTGTAGCCATTGGCTGTGCAGTTGCCCCAAGCAGCCCTATCGTGCTTTAGATTTGAGAGACTTAATGCGAATCTGATCTCTGGACATTTAGTTTTCAACCTGTTAAAGGTGTAGGCATGATGTCGTCTACCTTCAGTGAGGCTAATGCCCACCCACGGCCCTCATTGGGTGACTTTCACAGGTTCCACTTTCATGCAGAAAAAAAGAGTTGAGCTCTTGTGTCAGTTCAGAAACCTGAATGAATCAAAGTTCCATGAGGCATATTGAAAGATTTCTCAACTTATTGTATGTCTAAATCCTATTTCTGACTTGAGTGCATGTGAGGGTAGTAATAACAAGGCTCCTGCTGGCCTATGGTGGTTGCCCTGTTGTGGGCTGTGATGGGAATAGGTGAATATCGGATCCGTTCTCCCTGATGGCACTCTGCTAACCACTTCACAAACTAGTTGTGCTGGAAAAGTCAGCCTGTTCCAGATGCTGTGCACCATCACACAATTCCTTTCTGCTCCCCAAGCACCTGAGAAAGGCAGATGGGGAGCTGAAGGGAGGCTTTGTAGTAGTGACCATAAAAAGACACCTTTTCCCCCTGTATCTAAACTATATCTTTTTAATATATTATTTTCCAATATAAACATTTGCTTCTGAAATATCTAAGTTGAAAGCACAAGTTTGCCCCTGATTCTTTAATATATGAAATACCAGAATAAAAATATATAGGTGAGACTGCTTTAAAAGATTATATTTTTTAAATGTTTAGTCCTAAGAACAAGCACTGCTCAATGTACTTGAAACCTTTTCCAAACAAGCAATCCATCATGAGAACTGGTATACTTCATCTGGTACAATAGGGTCATATTTATCTCCAGACAAGACAGAACAAATCTTCTTTCTAAGCCCTTGTGGCCCTTTGAGTATCGGTCTGACTCAAAGAAAAGAAAGATATTTATCAGAGAATCTCAAGTGGATGGTGAAGTATTATGCTTTGAATGGTTTATATTCTCCTCTCTCTCATATATATTATTTTAAACTCTGTTTTGCTTTGCGTCTGAGATATGATGGTAGGATATCCATGTTCCCGATACAACATGAAGGTAGGTGACATAGGGTTTTTTGTTTGACTATTTTGGGAGGGGGGTGTTATGCAAATGCTGCTGAAAAATTAACATCACTCACTGACTGAGGGCTCAGATTTCATGTCTGATTTTCACTGCTCAGACCATTAGTGGTGGCATACACACAAATAATTCTGTCCATAATATTGTCAGAAGCTTTTTCCCTGTTACTTGGGTATAAAACCTGAATAATATAATTTACTTTATTGGCTTCTAGGAGTGAAAATCATTCTAGGCATTGTGGTCAGTCACTTGAATTTGAAATGTTTCACTGTATAGTTGGGTTGTTTCAAGGATCTCTCACGCAGCAAGTATTTTGGTTTTTTGTTGCTTTTTCCTTGTATGCACATAGTATATTGTGTTTTCCACACAAATGAAAGAGGTAACGTCTAAAGAAAGGCTGATAATTCCTTGCAGTTGTTTACATAGCTCGTAATTATAAACCATCTTGACCTCATCCTGATTGCTTACAAAGGCTGCAGCCCACCTTCCACCTAAAGCTCAATTTGACTTGATAATAAAGTACTCAGGAAGGCAAGGACCGTGTCTATCACAATCAGGTTGTAGTATTTGGTTTCAAGGAAATGCTAATTCTTATAACTTCATAATCCCAAGCGCAAATATAATGCAAAGCCATAGATTTTAATGGTTTTTATTTGAGTAGCAGCAATGCAACTTTTCAAAATAATTTAAAATAAAATAAGTGGTAAGGGGAGCAGAGTTTCTCTGGTAAAGGCACTCTATGCCCTGTGTGTGTGATAAAATCCTGGCATGAATGCACAGCAAAATGAAGTATTAGCTTTCTTTTCTTCCTAAGAGTTCAAAACGTTTTGCTCCTGTGGGATTTAACGTAAGTGATGCTGGATGTTTAGTCTACAGCCTTCTATTCACCTTTGAAAAGCCTAGGTTGTAATCTGATTTAGGTGACAACTGTAAGAGCTCAGTGGTCTGAGTTTAGTTCCTTGTTTATGAAACCACTGTCACACAACACAGCGCTGAGCATGGCAGTAACGGACCCATTTTGGGGCACGCTGGCACAATTGCAGTAAAAGAGGCATGTAGTATAAACTTGGCTTTTAAAAAAAATCCAACAAATTCATTTATTTTAAACAACAGAAACTTTTACTGAAATTTTGCAGTTGAACTGTCCCCACTGGATGGGATGCTTTTATTGTCACATAAAATAGATTATTCTGCATTATAAATGGCAGAGCTTTTGGTACTGCTGGAAAAGAAATCCTCAGTAGGAGGAATTGCATTAAGTGATACAAGTGATTTGCACTGGTTTATTAAATGTATCAGCATAGCAGAATTCGGCCAGATGATACATGGTTAGGTGGCCATCAAGTCAGAAACTATGCTAGGTTAAGAAGATGCGGACTCTAATCAACATCTTCAATCATCTGTTTACATCTGACCCATCCTGAAGTTGTAGTAGACATGATAGGGTAGTGTAAAACTCTGCAATAATAAATAAATGAATTAAAATAAGTTGTTATTGGAATAAATTAAAATGTGGCCTTAAGTAATAAAGGCAACAGAATAAAAGAGTTCCTTTATAAAAGGGATATCTTTTATCCTGTATTATTAAATTCTGAAAAGAAAGCCCTATTGTAGTTTTTGAAAAACATCCTGACAGTTAATTCTATTTCTGTAACCAAGTATGAATGAAAAGCTGTGCATTGCAACCATCAGTAAAGGTTTTTGCAAGATGCAGAATAGACATAGCAGAAGAAAGAGGTTTAGAGTTTTGCACTTCAGGGGGCTAGTGTGTGTTAAAGCTACTTCTTGAATGGATCATAGCTTAATCCTTGTGCTGCCACTCAAGATAGTGATTAAAAATCACCCATCCAGGGAATTGCTTCTGCACGTTGATGTGCTGAGTTGTGGGGATGGAGTTAAGGGGGTGGAGAAGAGGAGGGTTTATGTATGTATGGCTGATGTTTGAGCAGCTGAATTTCAAAAAGAGGGAGGGGAAGAGAGGGAAAAACTTGGCTGGCCCCAGGAGGGAGAAAAGAGAGAGAACAAAGCTTCCTTCAGTAAACTCAGCCAGTCACATAATCATAATTTCCGAGTTCCTCACAAGTGAACTGCCCCATTATCACTACTCTAAAGAGAAAACAACATTGTGAAATCAAAAGTCAGCACTGGCGAGAGAAAAAGGAAAAAAAAAAACAAAAAAGGAGCTTGTAAATGTGGCTGGGCTTATGCTGAAATAATAACCTTAGCAGTGATAGCAAGGCTCCTGGTGAACCACTTGGGGGACTTTTTAATCTGTCTTCTCAGATGCAGAGTGTCTGCCGTTTTTAAAGTTGATTCTTTGTGTCAAAGGAGCTTAGCATTGGTGACAGAATAACATACTCTTTAGTGTGAATATGGAGGAAAAAATACCTTCCCCCATCTCCCCTGTTGGTAATTCTCATATGTAGATAATATCTCTGTATTGCTTGCTTGTTTATTTTGTAATTTTTTTTTTTATTGAATTACTACTAAATGACTTTAAAAAATCAAAGTGGAGAAAATATATTTGTTTTCTGGTTAACTGAAACAAATGAAGATTTACCAAGAATAGCATTAAATCTTCTTTCAGCACTAAACATTTAAGCAAGTGATGGCTGTGCTGCTGCTTTTGGAATTCACGCATGGCTGCTAAAACATTTCATATCTCAGCCTTTCTTGCATATCTTATCCATGCTAATGGGAGGAAAACGTATCTGATCTTTTCCAGAGAATATCTCATTGAGTGGCTGGTACGCTCAGCTCCTTGAACAGACAGGGTAATGTATTGCTGATGGTTTTAGTCCGATAGATTTAGTTCAGATTAGCTGAAACACATGGAGTCCCTAAGGACCATACATTTTTAATAGAACAAAGCAGCATACCATAAATTACTTTCCTCTGTCCTTTAGATTCATTTCCTTTGAAAGAAGGGAGAAAAATTAATATCTTGTCAAGTAGAAGGCCTAAGTTGGCAACAAAGATCATTGAGCGTACTATATATAGTTAAATTTAGGAATGCAGATAAGAAAAATGAGTCCTATCAGTTCTATTTCCCACAGATTCACTTCTTTTTTTTTTTTCTTCCTTTTTTTTTTGCATTTGGTATTACTGCCTGAGAAATGAGATGCACAACAGCTGCAGAGCTTTCTACATGTTTGAAACTGTAAAACTCGGTGGTTTACACAGGATCTTTCTCAGAATAACACTTGGTGGTCTTCCCCCTGTCACAGGAAACCTGTTGTTTCATTCCTAAATTATACACACCTCAAGATGAGTTGGAAGCTCTGCCAGGCTTTGCTGCTACCACCTTGTCTTTTGTATCTTGCTTATATCTTTTGGACAGGAGATCTGTCGTGCTTCTTGGCAGGGATATAAACTAGTCCTTGTTTTCTAGAGGTGTCCATAGTTTAGGGAAGGAAAGTACTCCAGAAAATATCATAAAGGTAGTATTTTTATAAATAAGGTGTGCATACATGGCCCTTTCAGATATGCAGTGTTGCTGATTGAGTTGAAAGACAAGCAAAAAAATAGAAGTGGCTTCTGTGAGGGGGTTTTCATGGCTTGGGTCTTATGAGCTTGAAATGCTGCCATTGATTTTAATTAGTATTTTAGATACTGTTCAATCTGGGCTGAAGTAAGCTACTGAAAATGGACTTAATTTCTGGCCACGGCTTGTGTGAGTATTTTTATGTCATTAAGATGGAATATCCCCTCATCACTGCATCTTGAAGTCTTCCAAGTGTATTTGCAAGGTTAGTAGAAAGGGGAAGTGTGGAGTGGAACAAGATCTGACTATTTCTGCTTGGCTTCAGTAGGTCTGGCCTTTGTGAAAGTCTTGAAGGAACTCAGGGTCATCTGTTCCTGATGGCAGTCCGGGAACTTAAGCAAGGTCTGAAGGAAGCGATGGTAGGATAACAACTATCTGTTCACTGCATTAAGTCATAGAATCATAGAATTGTCTAGATTGGAAGGGACCTTTAAGATCATCTAGTCCAACCATCAACCTCACTCTGATAAAAAAAAAAACAACCAACATCACTAGACCATGTCACTAAGCTCTATGTCAATCCGTCTTTTAAATACCTCCAGGGATGGTGCCTCAACCACTTCCCTGGGCAGCCCATTACCCTTTCAGTGTAAAAATTTTTCCTAATATCCAATCTGAACCTCCCCTGGTGCAACTTGAGGCCATTTCCTCTT
>JAOXNO010000001.1:133133527-133163151 GCA_028565335.1 Limnodromus scolopaceus
CCTTATTGAACCTCATCCCATTGGCCTCAGCCCATCTATCCAGCCTGTCCAGTTCCCTCTGCAAAACCTTTTCACCCTCAAGCAGGTTGACACTCCCATCTTGGTGGGAGTTATGTTCCCCTCTTTTCCAGAGAGGACTGGTTTATCAGTCTGAAGGTCAGGAACCTAGAACAACCTGGGTGTATTTGCTTTCTATGAGTTAACAGTAGAAGAGAGTTACCTACAAAGGGATACTAATGCTTTCTGGTTTGGACATCTATCCCCAGAGGAAGATTTATCCCATCTTGGGGTGCCTGTTTCACACCATTTTCTAGACAGTACCTAAACAGCTGGCTAAAATTTAGTCTAGCTTTTCAATAGCTAAAATTAAAGTTTTACTCTCAGTCATGTCTAGAGGAACTTATCTATCAGTCCTTTGACACAGGAAACCTAACTTAAGCAACATGTGTCTCCTGCTCTGCCCCCTTGCCCCATTTGCCCTTCCTCAGACCTGTTTCTCAATGATATAATCAGCTCCATGTTATCCAGTTCATCCTGTTTGTAGCACTAGAAGTGACTGAAGTTGTATTTTCCTAATTGAAGATGGGAAAAGAAGCTGCAATAAGTCTGATCATGGAGTGAACGGATCAAAGCATGGATTTATATTCCAGGTGTGCCTCCATGGCAGATGATGCCACTATTGTGGGTGTGCATGTCTATACTGATGAGGAACTTGGAAGAAATGGAAAACACTACAAAACAGAGAATAGTGGCAGAGTTCTTAACACATCAGTCTCAAAAGGTATACCAAACATATTTACTCTAACTTCCAGTAGCAGAAAAATTGTTCTTTCTGCCAGACTGTAACTATTTCTTTTCTCCAGCTCATCAGGTAATGCAATACCTCTTCATCATTTCTTGTAGCTGGAATGGAGATGATGAGTGTCCATGAATAGGGGATTTTTCAGCTAGGAAAAATGCAAGCAGAATACAATATAAGGTTGATGCAGTAGAAAACAAAGGTGCTGAGGAAATGTGACATTTGCATTCTTACATCCACTTGCAAGGGTCAGTAGTTTTAAGACTGATACAGCAACTCTCCTGTGGGGGGAAAGTTAGCTTCCAGCCAGACTGGCTTCCCTGAAAAGAAATTCCTGTAGGCTAGCTGTTGTTTAATAAATGCCCCATGGCCACCAATCAAGCTCTTGAGTAGATTATTTTTTTCTGTTATGGGAAAAATGGAATTATTCTCACTTTGTTGCACAAAAATCGTCATGATCTTGAATTTACCACAGATTCTGAGAAGTTAGTGCGGAATATTCCAAAGGTGGGTTGTTCGACCTGTCTTGTCTTTTTTTTTTTCAAGTCATACTTGGATGTCGAATGTTGCTGAACCTGTTTGGTTGCTTTGTGAAATATAGAGGGATACAAACTACCACCTGGAGCAGCTACCTAGAGCAGCCGCTACTATGTCTGACTAGTTCACAAAGACACATTTATTCTGTTTGGCATTAATTACATGGAGGTGGGAAAGAAAAAGGGAAGAAAAGAGAAGTTATTGCATTCCTGAGCTGATAATATATACAGGACTGACAAGTGGAGAGGAAAATTGCAGAGCATAGCAGCTGTCTCTAGTGGCAACTGAGCACTGAGCTAGGTCAAGTAAACGTGGCTAAAGAATAACCCAATCTAGTCCATTATTTGCAGCCCAGTAACTTTATTTTTTCAAGGGACTTCTACTTTGTCTATTTGACCTAAAAAGTGATAAGTAGAATAAATTAGTGGTACCTGTGGCAAATAAATGTTACCTGGAATGGAAAATTGAATTTGAAATTAATTTTAAAATGCCTTGCAGCTTGACCATGCAAGGCGCTGCTAGGTATCACATCCACTTTTCTTTGGTAAAATTATTGCTCAGCGTGTCCAAAGCTTAAAATTAACAATGGATCTCGTTGCCATGGGATGTTATGAAGGCCCAAAGTATAAAAGGGCTCTCAGAGGAGAAACTGGTGAGAGATAGGCACACAGATGTCTGTCTGGCTATTGTAGAGAAGTTTAGTCAATAACTGGTTGGTTTCTCAGTTTTCTCTTAACTCATACATCTTCTATTGGACATAACCTGTCCATGTCAATGGTGAAGATGGGCATTTGGTTAATTCATAGCTGTTTCCTATGAAAAAAATTAGACTGCATTAAAAATCTGAGGTTCAAAGATATTATAATAGCTGCAATATGTATTATTCTCAGCTGGTTAACTGGTGTTCTCTGTGGCATGTTGGTATCAATCTTGTATGATCTCTAGCTTCCGAAACATATAATTCAGTGTTTGATGGCTTCTTCATTGACAGGAACTTTAAGCTTAACACCCTAGCAGTTAGAGGAGTTTGTCATTCCTTTCAGGCTGGAAAATTTCATGCTCTAGATCTGTAAGTTTCATAACAATTCCTTCCCAAGGATATTGTTAGTGCTTAGCTAACCAGCTAATTTTTTTCTTGAGTCACTACTGGAATCTATGTTCTTAGGTTTACCTGCTAGACTTTTGTTGTTATTTAAGCTTTTTTTTCTTTTCAGTTGCTTAAGAATATACACATCATTTCCCATTGTTTTTGAGCTGGGAGGCATGCTTTTAGTTGTAATTTATTTTGTAATTTAGGCTAGGTTACAGTAGCAGGAGATTCTTTTGAAGAAAAGCAGAAAGTAAACAGTATTGTATTTCTTTCCTTGTCTCTTGGTCAACATTAGTTTTTGGGGAAAATTCCTTTATGCAGACTACAGTGATAGTGATACTGAGAAATGCAAGGGCTCTGGAGAGCCTACAACATTAGTGACAGGGCTCTTCTTTCAGGCTGATAGGAGAGAATGCTTACATGAGTCCTTAATCTGAAATTTGGCAATGAATGAGCTGTGTTTTTTCTGTCTAGATGCAGGTGCACCACCTTGGTGAAGACACTGACAAGAGAATAAAAAGTAAAGAGGACAAGAGGAAAGTTGCCGGATAATTAGAGATTCAATAATAAATAGAAAAAATAGTTGCTCCATTACTCAAGATTGGTGCTCATTTAATTTCTTCCAAATCATGAGTACTTAAAGAGGGAGAGTGATTGATGAGATTAATTAGAGCTATATGTTTAACAAGTGCTCCTAGCTATAATGGCCTCATTAATTAAAACTTGAACTTTGTAAGAAGGCTCTTTGCAATCCATATTGGTTTATGAATTCTCTCTTTTTGTTGTTTTTGAATGCAGGAAAAATCAGATGAACAGGTCAGTAGTGCATACGACAAATGATATGTAATGCATTACAGTGATTTATATTTCTTTGGAGAATCAGAAAAACACAAATCAACACATAAATCAAGCATAATCAGCAAGACCAGCCTTTGTAGAGATGTTTTCTTTAGCAGTCTCTGGAGGTCTGTGTTTAAATTCATCTTATGTGATGTTACATGAACCAGCCTTTGAACTAACTGTAGGCTAACTATATAATTTTTGAGTTTTAAGCAATTTGCTTTCCATTGAGAACACTGAATATCCACAATCCTCTTCTTTTACACACTTGCATTTGTAAATAGTTGTATCTCTTAACTTGGTAAAATGGCGTAAGGGTGTATAACTTTTCATACACATCGAGGGTCTTTATCTTGCAGTCTTTTGCAAATGTAAAATGCACTTAAGTCATTCAACAGGCCATGCTGTTAAGTAAGGATTTGTGTTCCCTGATGCTTTGTTTTGCATGAGTTAATGTTCTTTATTACAAGGCACAGCCTTCTTTTACTAATATATTTCAAGGCTATTCATTTCAATTTGCTAATGGTCTTCATTCATTTTAAAACATACTGGTACAGTGAATATAGGAATATCCCTGGAAGATAATAGATATACCCTCAGGACTAAAGATCATTTCATTAGCATACACTTGTTTGGCTCTAATCCTCCAAGTATTTGTCTATGTACTTAACTTTATTTAGCATTCCCAGGAAATTCATGTAGCTGATGCTGTCTCTTAACGTCTGCAGCACAATTGCCACTACTATTTGCAGTAAGAAGACACCCCCTTTAAAGGAAGCAGTTGAACTGTGGCTTTTGTTGGAAACTGAAGTTGAACTGAAGTTTCAGCTGCAGTTCACTTGTGCACACGCATATTTTATTAATATGCAAATAGTAGATACCAGTGTGCAGTGCTAAGTTCATAATTAAACTAATAGTTCAGTAACAGCACACAGTTTAGAGAAAGCTCTGTGCTTTGCAATTATTGCATAGTTGCTTGGGAATACCTGAATTTCTGTAACACAAAGCATAGTCTGTAGGAAGTACATATGGCAAAGAGAAAAACGTAGCTGGACTTGTCTCTGAACATACAGTGTCTGAGTCCCCAAAGATAACATACTATGTCTTAATATCAAGTTTAATGAAAGTTTTTTGCATCTATCAGTCATGATCGCTTTTCTGCAACTTTTAAGGAATTTTGAGTTAAATGTAATTTTTTTAAGGTGCCTTGACCTAATTCTGTATTATGTGACTCAAAACTTGCATCATTTTCAGCAAGGATGTTAGCTTAAAAGCAAAGAATGAAGACAGCCTGGTACTTACTAAGACACTTGGACAGGGAAGTACTAATTGCTCCTTATTGAGCAGAGAGCCTGCAATTGCAGAGCTCTTTGGGAAACTTATCTTTTGATTTTTAACACTGAAGCATCACTGTTGCCTTTAGCAAAACTGAGAGCTGAGTATGAGGCAAAAATATCCTTTTAATTACCAGAAGTGTATATTCTTAATACTGCTCATGAATCTTAATACTGCTCACATAATCATCCTGTGAGACTAAGGGTTATGTTTCAGTGCTTAAGAATATACATTTAAATCGATTCTTTAATACAGTTCCTTGTAGCCACTGTATAAAAACACAAACAGATTCAGGCAGTGTTTCTTAAGTTTGTTAATGTGATATTTGCATCCCGGATTTCTGAATCAGATGAGCATGTAGAGGTAAAGCATAATCAGACGTCCTCTTTGTAAAGCACCTCCACCAAAGAAACTGCTTAAAAAATATTTTTTTGAAAAATATTAAGCACTAAGGAATTTAGATACAGCCAGCAGCCTCAAAATCAAGACTGATCTTTAAACTTCTCAAAGTTTTGGGCTTCCTAGGTTTGAGATCTCATTGTCCTCTGCACCATTTAAGATTAATTGGTTTTTCAAATACTGTAGCAGAGACTTTGACTTCAGAAGACTTCTTTAGAAGCTTCAGGCTTTGTGTTTAGTAAATTTCAGATCAAGTTTGTTTTGCCATCATACAGTTAAAAAGCAGCTTACAACAAAGCAAAAGAAAACAATTTTCTTATCTTTTCAGTATGAGACCTTTTCTGTGTGATGCGTTTGAACAGATAAACAATCCTTTAGGCTATGCTGAAGGAGAAGACATAAAAAGGAACAAGTTCCTGTGGATTTGTCTGGGGTAGTTTGTGTCTTTTTTCCCCTGTTGTTAAGCATACACTTGCACGCTGATACTCTTCAAATGTTATTTTATTATTTTGGTGGAATTGATGTTTTAATACTCCTGCCCTGATCATTCCTTCAGTGTCCTTCAAGGGGCCAGCTTAGAATTCAGTGCTGTATCATTAATCTAACAATTGGGAACAGGGTAATTAATCTTCTCTTTCTCTATCCAAAACCCAAAATGCAGTAGTGACCAAATGGCTTCATTGATCACAGGGAATTGTTAAAAGCAAGTTCTATGTAGCAGTGAAATGGGATTGGAGTAGCTTCTATTTTTTCCTCTCCCTGCCTTATAGAATCATAGAATGGTTTGTGTTGGAAGGGACCTTAAAGATCATTTAGTTTCAACCCCCCTGCCATGGGCAGGGACACGTCTACCCACCAAGATTACAAGTAGCTGTTGTACATTGTAAGCAAGGGGATATTTTTTTTTTTCTGTGGCTTACTTTGAAGTTTAGAAAGATACTATTTTGTCTGAATAAGGGAAATCTGATACTTGATGGTGCAGTTCATAATCTCTTCATCTGATATGAATCAAGTACTACACATTGCTCCTCCAACGAGGCACAAAGAGTTTCAGAAAGTTGCTTCTCTTGAAATTATGGTTTGCCTTTCTTCAGAGAGCATTAATGGTGTGTCAATTATAGTTTAGCTTATTGGGCCAAATTCAAATTATATTTAAATACCATTGTGAAATGCAGATGAAGCATTAGAAGGGAAAATGGCATACCTGCATATAGTCACCCATCATTGTCTTAATGCTTCCATTGGTGAGACAACGGAGGGATTCTATAGCTCAAATGAAGGAGAATTGGCACTCAGCATTCATATGAAAGAGTTTAATATTAAGAAGCTGTTCAAACTGTATCACATGAGTTGCTCTTGCTGACATGGTATTTCCTAATTTTTCCAAAAAGCTGGACTGACTTTTACTTCCTTCCATGTCCTTGATGTGCGAAGAGAATTACAAGGTGCAGACACTGACTAAAAGGCAGGGGCATCTGTACTTTCTCCACTTCTTTTACTTGCCATGGGCAGAGGAGGTGACTAATCAGTAATGTACTGAAGGTATTTGCCCAGAGCAGGAGAGCCCTACATCTCTGACGTGCTGTTCAGAACAGCCATGAGGATGGTCTAGCCTTGGCCCTGTTCAGCTAAAGAGAAAGTTGCAAATGTCTTTTGGATCAGCCCCTCTGTGCTGACTGACAATATGGCAAGAGAAGAAAGAATGGAGAGATACTATTTTTACCCAATCCACTATTGTTATTTTTCTTCATCAAAATTCTATGATTAGCTGTATAGAATAAGCAATTTATGTGAGTGTGCTTGCTTGTGAGAAAGTTACAAACTGCAGACATATTAGCATATTTGTTCTAATTGTTAATATTACAACTCCAGTATGGTCTTAGGCTATCTATAATGTGAACAAACAGAGCAGCAAGGCAACACCTGCTAATACTACTGGTCTTTAGACTGGTTGATCCCAAATGCATCTGGATGAGCGTGAGCCAGCATGGCTGGTGGGACAGTCTGAAGAAGCTGCATGATGCTGTTTAACGAAAGATCAAGGACAGGATATGATCTGAGGAATCTATAATCTTTCCGACTAGAACTTGTGCTATGGCCCCTGCTGGGCTTATAAATTGACTTGACTATAGATTATCCGTGGACATTTAATATCACGGAAAAGAGTTCCAGTAATCATAATCCTTCTGCACATCTGTATTGCTTTCTGCATGCTCATTTCACCAGTTACAACCTGTCATTCCACACACATGCTAACAGACATTGCCAGCAGAAACCTTTAAAAACCTTATGAAGAGTGTGCATTTGTGAGGGCTCTGGTCTATTGTTTCAAGGAAATGAAATGAATAGGAAATTAAATAATCGCAACAGTTGTTTATTGTTTCAGTGAGAGCAAAGTGCAGGCTGGTCTGTGGAAGAAAGACCAAAGACAGTGCGGATTTGCAACCTTATGCTCAAATGTCTAGGGTGTGTTTTGTTTCACTTTGCTGTGTTACCATTGTATGAAAGAGGACATTGCAACATGAAAAAGGGAGAACACAAGGAAGCAATTCTTTCCTGCTGTTTCGACTTTGCATGAATTTTTAACACCTTTGTTGGAGACCAAATGTCTGGTGTGACTTCAGTCAGGATTCCTCCTGGGCACTTTGCTGAAGCGTTTGTAGTTCTCTGTTGCAGTTTTCTGCTTACACCCAAGTTTAGCTCAAAATAAATAAATAGACAGATAATGAAGCAACTGCTATCATCTTGTGTTTCACCTGCTGAATTTCGGAAAATGGGAACTCTATGGTGTTTGTAGGAAGAAAAGTCTTTCCCTTGGGTACTACGCTCTTTCAGAATGTTCTCACTTTTGGCAAACTCCTGCTGGACTTTGTGTTGTTAACTATTTGAGTAATATTTGGAGAAAACAGTAAAAACAAGTGAAATGCTTGTTTACTGACAGTCTGTTGTGCAGACTTGTGCCTTCCCAGAGAACAGCAATTTCTGAAAAGTTCATTTTGTGCCTGACAGGCTTGGCCAGTCCAGGTCAGCCTCCTGTTGTGGGCCTGGGCACTGCTGGCTGGTTGTCACTCAGTGCTGGGTTAATTGCCCCCAGGGCTGCGAGGGAGCACCGTCCCACTGCTGGGACGCTCCACAAGGCATTTCTCCCTGCCCTCGGGAGGGAGAGGAGGTATTTTGCTGTGGGCGAAGCACGAAGGGCTGGCTTTGGGAGCGCAGGATCCAGGCGGAGGCAGTTAGGTGGAGCGGGTTTTCCTGCAATTGTAGGGGAGATTTTCCTGTTGTGTTTTGGCCGCCACTGTCTCGCAGCCTCAGATGCGGTCAGCGCTGCCACAGAACTACTTGGGATGGTGGTAGCTGCTACTGCCTGTCCCGGCTGGGCTGCCGGTGCTTTCTGAGAGGGTCAGCGTGGTCCCTGTCTCCGCAGCAATGTTTCAGCCAGAAGATGTAGGGCGGGATCCAGCGGTGGGTATGCGGCTGGCTGGCTTCTCGGGAGCTGGAGCCGATGCATATGTGTAGGCTTGCCATTGAAAGTAGTTTAGGAAGTATTTTATAATGCGTTTAGCAGTCGTAAGGGAGGAGTCGAGGTTTGTTCTGTTGCTGTGATGAATTATCTTTTCGGTACTGAAAACTCAAAAAAAAGGGTACTTTTTTAGCAGAGATTATTTTTTGTCTTGTGTTTTCAAACAAGGGCTTATTGTTGTCTTGTTAGTTGCCATAAAACTAGTAAGAGAGATAAAGGGTGCATCAGCATCTTCATACTGTTAACAACATCTGGAACATTATAATTATATTTTAAAAGTAACAGATGAAAGCTGAGATACATGTTTACATGAGAAGAATGAAAAAAATATGGTAATTCCCTAAAGCATGCTTCACGTCTTGTGCAAAATCTTTCAAATCCCATTTATTTATGTGTAACTGATGAAGTTACATAACCTAAAGTGAAGGCGTGTTTAACTATGATGGCTGAGAGACGATGTTTTGTCAAAGGATGTACCTTTTGACACTGGTATCCTCAGAGTGATGGTGTGGTCACTATATCTTTTTATATGCAAGTTCTGCATTCACAAGAGCCCACAAAATGCACCATACGTTTAAGCGGACGAGAAGCATGGGTAACAGAATTTCTAATGTGATTTTCCCAGTACAATATTTCAAGCCAAGCAATTGTCTGAGAAGAAGATAAGCTGACATTCAGTCAAGTTTTAATGTAGATATTTAACAAGCTCCTGGAAAAAAAGACTGGAGGCTGGAGTTGTGCAGATGTATGCCAGTAATTCTTTCACAAGTGCTACTCTCTTTATTACAGTAATGGTGACCTGCTTGCTAGCTGACAGGAAATGTACAATCTATTCTACTTCTTTGAGATAAACTGTGAGACTTTATATGTTGTTGATGAGAAACATCTCACAGGGAGGTAATTAAGCTATTGTTTTCTCTTTCCATGCTATCTTAAAAGCTTCTGAGCTATTTTGTGAGTGACATTGAGAACCTTCCACTTGAGAGGCCTATCTGGGGTACAGATGCAGTTACTCAGAAGCGATTGCTCATTTTAGTTGTTTTTTCCTACTCCCTTTTGGGATGTTCTGAAGACTATCTGCAGGACAATTAATTTGAGGATGTCAAGTTAGCCAGGAAGTAGTCCAACCAAACTGGTAAATAATCCAACCACCTAGAGCCAGTGGATCGTTTTCATGTGCATTTATGTGTGTGCATATGTGTGCGTGTGTTTGGCAGAACACTTAGCTGTAGATGGGTAGTCAAAAAGCATTTTCCGTTCATTTCATGAGGCTACTCAGTAAGGCCTTTCCCAAGATCAGGATCTACTTGAGCACAGGAGTAGAGCTGTACAAACCAAACACCACCCACATCTCCAGGCTGAAAGGAATTGGGACTCTAAGCACACTCTGAGCAATAGTGTGACAGCTCAAAAAGACAATACTTTCACTGGACAGAGTGAGCTTAAATTTAATGCTGGAGCTTCTGACTGTTGTACCGTTTTCTGGTTATGTCAGGGGAAGCACTGGTACATTGGCTAATTTTTTCTTATCACTTCACTAGCTGAATTAGAAATCGGTCGTACCTGGTCTCCTAACTTACTTCATCTCCCAGAGCATCTCTCTGGCCATCAGTAGGGTTTAAAAAGACTAGTACTATTTACCACTTCAGTTTCTAAGCTGCAAATTACATTGCTGATACAATGCAGCCTTTTCCTGCTCTTAATTTCTTAGCTTGAAGCAATGAAATTTTGCCACAGTATGGTTACAAAAACCTGTGAGGCAAGATTATGTGGCTGTGGCTAATGACTGGTTTGTCTCGGGTCTTTAAAAAGTCTTTAAAGGATAACATTCTTAAAGGATGTAAATGCATAAAAGAAAATATTTGAGATCACCAGGGTTATTGTGGTATGTTTCTGTTAAGTAACACTTTCTCAAGAAATAAAATACGTGTGGGTGTGCCTCTGGCAAGCACTAAAGCATTACTGGTTCTTTGCAAAAAACACTAGCTGACATGACTTAGAAAGTCCTCAAGAGAGGTTAAGTGGAAACTTGCCACCTTCTTAGGATTTAGCTTTATTAGGAAGGAATAAAGACTAAGGCTTTGCATCTCATTGTGAGTGAGGGGTGGTACCTCACTAAACAGGCTGGGCTGGGATGCCAAACCCTTGAGCGTCTTAGGGACAGAACAGCCGGCTCTTGTTAACCACTACGTACAACTCTGTACTTCTTTCTCTTCTCAGTTGATTTTGCTGTTTTCATTTTGTGTCCTCTTGTGTGAGGGTCAGAACTTTTACTCGTGCATTGTTTTACTCATGCACTAACCATTTTGGGTTATTTGGGTTTATATTGCCATTTGTTAATGCAAATCAACCTTAGGAGAGGACTAGTAAAGTAGTTACAACACTCCTTGGTATTGTGAGTGGGAGAAACTTAACCCCTTGAAGCCTGTTAGAGAGCTGCAGTGGGATAGCAGGAAAGACAGAGATGAACAGTTGGAAGGACTAGGGTCTTGCACCTGGTTTGTGATATGCAGTATAGAATCATAGAATTGTCTAGGTTGGAAAGGGACCTTCAGATCATCCAGACCAACCATCAATCTAACACTGACAAGGAAGTGCATAGGAAGGCAAGATACTATTTTGTCAAAAAATTATAAATAAAATACAGAAGTGGAAGTTAGGTTTGTCGTGTCAGGCAAAAGCCAGTCTTACAACTTAGTGCAGACCCCATTGTGTCTGGTTCTCGGGAACTGGCTGCACGTCCTTCACGGGCAGCAGGGACCGGAATCAACTGAATCCAGTAAAAGTCTTGCCCAGTAGTGTCAGCTGGAAATGGGTTGCTTTAGGATCAGTCTCCTGCAACTCAATTCAGTTTTCTGTGTATCCTCTTGGATCTTTAAATACAGAGAATGATAGAAATGAGGCATGTTGGAAGAGAATTATTGGAAGCAAATTTGACTAAACAAGTTATTGTTGAGCTCATTGAAATAAGAAAAAATAGATGTAGATTCTCTATTTTCTTTTTTAAAGCTCAAGAACACTGGGAATAATTACTTGTTTGTTGATGTAGTCTTAATTTCTTACATTCTGAAGTTCCATTTATACCTGGAATGAAACAAGCACATCTAGAAAGTGCAGATCACTTAATCCTAAAGGTAATCTAAAATAGTTTAAATGAGATGCTTTTAGAGATGCCTATTTCTTTCTATGGACTACCAAGGGACCCTACAGAGACAAGATTAGATTAGATGCTACCCTCTGTGTTTAGGAACCACCGTGTAGCAAGAGATGGGAACTGCTATTTCTGCCAGAGATTTATTACAAGGTATTTTCAGATTTCTGTTATGTCTACAGGGCCAAAGAATGCTCCTAAAATTATTCTGCTGATGGAGAACAGGAACCTAGTACCCCAAGGTGGTGTGGCAGAAGCATGCTTGTGGGGGTCCTGATGACACCAGTAGGACAGGAAACATCTTGGGGTCTGGCGAGGGACCATGTGAGGGTTCTGCTCCCCAAATGGAAGAGCAGCCTTGCCAGTTCCCGTTTGTCATTCCTGGGCCCAAGAAGCCTGAGCTGTGTGCTTCCTGCACCAGTGACAGAGGTTTTTTGTCAGAGGTCTAAAATAGATTACCTTCAGAGCACAAAAATAATTTGTTCCTTATCCTCCACCCTCCCATGGTTCAGAGCTAATTTCCCCTTCTAATTACCTGATTACAATCTCGATTTTATAAATACGCCATTGATCTTAGGAAGTTCAGTGTACTGAGAGTACAGCAGGCATAAATAAGGAGCTCCTCAATGCTGGACATTGGGGGTTTTTTGCAGTCACCAGAATCTCTTTGTACTCTTTGCAAATGTGCAGAATATAACTCTGAGAATGTGTGTTTGTTCTTTTAAAAAAAAAAAAGTATAGGCTTTTTTAACAATCACATACGAGGAGCAGAGAGCAGGACAGCAAGAGGCTAGCACTATGTGCCTTGTAATGCAATAGGCATAGCTTTATAAACATAAGGAGCTTTAGTTCGTCAAAAATGCATCTTGCTAGTAGTTTAAATTCAGAGTCCTGTGTGGTGGGTGAGGTCACACCTTTGTACCTGTTGTAGCTCCTGGGACATTTCTTGCTGCTGTTTGAAAGGGTCTTTTTGATAAGAAAGCAGACCTTGGGGTTCTTCCTTGAGAACTTATAATGTCATCATCTAGGTGGAGGCAATGATTATGAATTTATGTAGTATTTATGATTGCCTTTACTTAGCTGCAGAGAAAGAATTCGTAGGACAACTTTCTAGAAAGAGAATGCAATAATTTCTTTAAGCCAGCCTAAGATCTCCCATGAAAACTTGCAGTAGCTTAAGGGCCCCGGTGTTTCCAAGCTGCACTAAATTACGTATCACTGTGTGTGAACACATATGACTAGAAGGAATGTGATGAACTATTTCTGGCTATTTCTGTTGCTGTATCATCTACGCTAAAGGTCAGGAAGTACCATGTCACCTAAGGCATTACACAAGTGAAATTCCCAGCTGGGGAGAGGTGAGAGATTTCTAGCTCTACTGTTTAACCAAACCCCTATGAAAACTGATTGTACTTGGTATTTACTATTTGGGTAAAATTATTTTGGCTTCCTTTTTTTTCAGAGTAGCATCTGTCATCTATGAAGCTCTTAGCTCGAAATGAGAGAGGAAAAAATGGGGGAAGGGGGAGTGTAATATAGCAATATGTCCCCTTTGGCAAGCTTTCCCAGATATTTGGGGCTCCTCTTGTCGTTTCCCATGTTGCTGGTATCCAGGCCAAGATGTGAACACGCTTCCTCAATATTTGTTGTTGTATAGCCATGATATACTCCAGAATAAATTTCTCAAATGAAGAGTGTGAATTTAATTGGAGAAGAAGTTTTTGGAACAAATGTTCAGCCATAAATTTGTTAGGTCCCTGTTGATGCCAGTAGACCTATGCTGATTCACATGTGCTAAAGATTAAACAATCCTTTCCTTTCATTCCCCTAAAGCATTTAGAGGAAATATTAAATCTTGTATCTAAAGAATGTAAAGCTATGAGGCTTGCAAGAATATAGAAAATAAAGGTCAAAAAGCATTCCAAATGTATACTAGTGCAGATTTATGCGCACATGTGTAATACTGTATCTAATACTATAGATAATATTAAAGCAGGTATTTATTGATTGCTTTGGGATTTATAGGGCATGATTTTTTTTTTCCTTGCCTGTTAGCTTTTGAGGCACAGTTATTGTTTTAGCTCCCATGGGAAGGAATATGTGATGTTGTGCCAAAGACCTTAATTCTGTGAGATGTTCTTGCCTCACTGAATAACATACAGGATTTGGCTTTTTGAAAATATATTCTACTACTACTAGAGTACATTTCAACCAGAGAGGGATGTTGTCTAGGCTTTATATCACTACAAACAGCATAGCAGATGTGCTTTTGCTGTATTAATATCCTTTAAATATTACAAACAACTATTTCAACATCATGGAAACACTGCATGTAACTTCTAGACAAGGCAGCTAATCATTCTTCTGTCAGTGAAAATGTCTGAATAGGGTGAACTAGTTATTTTCTTTTATGCTGAGTATTTGTTTTTGCGTATCAGGAGCTGTTGAACAGCACTGACCTTTGAATATTTATTAATTTGCACCACTTTGATAAAAAACAGTGGAAAAACAAGTATTTGCTTCCTTCAGGGTGCGTGCAGGTTGCTTTCTTTAGCATTGTAGATGTTTTCATTAAATATTTCTAAAGCAAAAAATCTGAGTTTTGATTATTAGTTCCATTTATGCTATTTACACAAGTTATGCTGCTTACACAAATATCTCACTAGTTGTGCTACTGGCACTACTTGGCACCACGAGTATTCATAGACCTCAGTATCTGTGCTGCAGAAGGTAAAAGCTGTAATGGACTTGGGACAAACGTGGCTATGAAACAGTCCATTGGTTTAATCACATTTGAAATACTTATTGAATGTGATGTGAAACAATCACATTCACTTGGTGGAAGGAAAAGTTGTTCCCAAGACAATTTTGTGTATATCCTTGAACAGGATAGAAAATGGCAAAAAGAATAGGATTATCTTTTTTTTTTTTTTCCCCCAAAGCTAAGAGAAGAAATTGCCAGTGGTTTTTTTATTGCCCATAGTAGATTTTATGACAAGAACGTAAATTTAAAATTTTCCTTTTATAATCCACTTAACAGAAAAATACTGCTACTTTGAAAACTGCAGCTGTGTGTTATAATAGCCTGCTTAAGTACCTGACATAGTTTATTATACTGGATTTTTTGATACATTCATTTTTAAGTGTAGTTTTATATTTCAGGCATTTTACTTCAGACTTTATGTTAACATAATTATCAAATTATTGATCATCTAGTTAGCACCAATAAAAAACAAATAAATCTAAAGATCATGTTAGGTCACCAGTTGCCTCTCTGTTGAATATTACTAGTTAGACTGAAATGTCCTATGCAGATCCAACTTTAAAAAATGCTGTTAGCCTTATTGAAGTATTTTATTACTGTCGTATCACCAGGTTCTATGGTATTACTGCTGGATGTTTGTCTTTTTCCCAAGGACATTAACAGAATAATTGTTTTAGATACCGAATGCAATTTTCTGATTGTTGTTTGGATGCAGAAAGAGTGCTGTGTACAGGAGCCATACAGCACCATTTGCCGTGAGAACAGCGCCACGTAGCAGTGTGTGGTTTGCAATAACTTTCATAGAATCATAGAATCACAGAATGGTTTAGGTTGGAAGGGACCTTAAAGATCATGTAGTTCCAACACCCCTGCCATGGGCAGGGACACCTCCCTCTAGACCAGGTTACTCAAAACCCCATCCAACCTGGCCTTGAACACCTCTAGGGATGGGCCATTCACAGCTTCTCCAAACAACCTGTTCCAGTGTCTCACTACCCTGACAATATACAATTTCTTCCTAATATCTAATCTAAATCTACCCTCTCTTAGTTTAAAACCACCACTCCTTGTACTATTGCTACACTTCCTCATAAAGAGTCCCCTCCCATCTCTCCTCTGGCCCCGTTAAGGTACTGAAGGCTGCTGGAAGGTCTCCCTAGAGCTTTCTTTTCTCCAGGCTGAACAACTCCAAATCTCTCATCCTTTCCTCATAGGAGAGGTGCTCCAGTCCTCTGATCATTTCCTGGCCCTCCTCCGGACCCGCTCCAACAGGTCCATGTCCTTCCTTGTGCTAAGGACTCCAGAGCTGGATGCAGCGCTTCAAGTGGGGCATAGTAGAGAGGCAAGATCACTTCCCTCGATCTGCTGACCATGCTTCTTTTGATGCAACCCATGATGCGGTCAGCTTTCTGGGCTGCCAGCACACATTGCTGGGTCATGTTGAGCTTCTCATCCACCAGCACCCTCAAGTCCTTCTCCTCAGGGCTCTTCTCAATCCATTCTCTGTCCAACCTGTATTTGTGCCTGGATTGCCATGTCCCAGGTGCGGGAACTCACACTCAGCCTGGTTGAACTTCATAAGGTTCACATGGTCCCACCTCTCAAGCCTGTACAGATCCCTCTGGATGGCATCCCTTCCCCCCAGCCTGTCGACCGTGCCACACAGCTTGGTGTCATCATCAAACTTCCTGAGGGTGCACACAATCTCAATGTCCATGTCTCCAACAAAGGTGTTAAACAGCACTGGTCCCAGTACTGACCCCTGGGGAACACCACTTGTCACTGTTTTCCACTTGGATATTGAGCCATTGATCCCTTGGAGTGCAACCATCTGGCTAGTTCCTTATTCACCAAGTGGTCCATCCATCAAATCCATGCCTTTTCAATTTAGAGACCAGGATGTCATGCAGGACGTTGTCAAATCCTTTGCATAAGTCCAGGTAGATGATGTCTGTTGCTTTCCCCTTATCTACCAACACTGTAGCCACCAGTTTTGTCAGGTATAACTTTCCCTTGGTGAAGCCATGTTGGCTGTCACCAATCAGCTCCTTATTTTTCATGTGCCTTGGCAGAGATTCCAGGAGGATCTGGTCCATGACCTTGCCGGGCACAGGGGTGAGACTGACTGGCCTGTGGTTCCTCGGGTCTTCTTTTTTCCCCTTTTTAAATATGGGGGTTATGTTTCCCCTTTTCCAGTCAGTGGGAACTTCACCGGACTGCCACGACTTCTCAAATATAATGGAAAGCGGCTTAGCAACTTCATCCATGGATGAATTTCATCAGGTCCTAGGATTTGTGCACCTTCAGGTTCCTTAAATGGTCTCAAACCACATCTTTTCCTACAGTGGGCTGTTCTTCATTATCCCAGTCCCTGCCTTTGCCTTCTGTAACTTGGGCAGCATGACTAGAGCACTTGCCTGTGAAGACCAAGGCAAAAAAGTCATTGAGTACCTCCATATACCAGGTAACCAGGTCTCCTGTTTCCTTTCTGAGAGGACTCACATTTTCCCTAGTCTTCCTTTTATTACTGTTGTACTTGTAGAAGCTTTTCTTTTTGCCCTTGGTGTCCCTGTCCAGATTTTATTCTATCAGGGCTTTAGCTTTTCTAACCTGTTTCCTGGCTGCTCAGACAATTTCTTTGTATTCCTACCAGGCACTCCTGGCTTCCACCCTCTGTAGGCTACCTTTTGTGTTTGAGTTTGTCCAAGAGCTCCTTGTTCATCCATGCTGGCCTCCTGACGTTGTTGTCTGATTTCCGCTTTGTTGCGATGCATTGCTCCTGAGCTTGGAGGAGGTGATCCTTGAATATTAACCCACTTTCTTGGACCCCTCTTCCCTCCAGGGCTTTAATCCCATGTTACTCTGACAAACAGATCCCTGAAGAGGCCAAAGCCTGCTTTCCTGAAGCCCAGGGTAGTGAGCTTGCTGAACTCCCTCCTTGTTGCCCTAAGGATCTTGAACTCCACCATTTCATGGTAAATGCAACTAAGGCTACCTTTGAGCTTCACATTCCCCACCAGCCCCTCCTTGATGGTGAGAATAAGGTCCAGCAATGGTACCTCTTCCATTGGCTCCACTACCACTTTCTAATGTAATGCGATTTCTTCAGAATACAGAAGTGCGCTGCTTCCTGTGAGGAAGTGCTTACAGTTCTGACCCATGGAAGTCTCCCTTCACCAACACTTCCTGGTGTTTTTATCCTGCTGCTTCTATATACTGCTTTCTGTACTTAAAGCATAAGGATCATCCATAACACTGGCATTCCCAGCAATAAAAAATCAGGAGTCAGCCTTCAGTCAGACCTGGGGTGATTTCAGGGCCACCAAATCACCAGTTTTTCCTACAGATAGTAATGTGTCAGAGTGATGAACTGCATATTTTATGTCCTCCTCAGGAAATATATTTTTGGGCTCTGATTACTAGGGTCTCATGGAAACCTGTGGTAACAGCCTTCTGGACTTTGGTAGTATCTCTGATCTGTAATTTTTCAAGTATAAAATGAATGGGAGATATAATGCAGGATTTTTGCAGCATAGAATCTAGTTATGAAAACAGCTTGACGGATTTTTTTAGCTATTCAGCTCTACTGGTACTTAACATACTGAAATTTATCCAGTTCAGTTTTACTTTTAATTTCTCTCACGTCTCTCTACGTCTGTACAACTGATGACAGTAATACCACCTGCAAAATACGTCATGCTTAGAAGAAGAGGTACCATGATGCTAATTCCACTAGGGTTAGTGGAAGACTTGCCATGAACTACATTGAGATTGGGATTTCATTTACTGCATCGCTTACCACATATTGCATAACTAATCATTATGTACTGGGGAGCTCCAATTCGAAAGTTACTTAAATATATTTTTGATTTTTAAAAAACACTTGTCTTTTGACAGTCACTTTGATATCTGTTCTCAAAACTACCTCTTGTGGGTAGAAAAATAATACTTCTCATTTCAATGACATTTTGGTAATAGTATAATTTTTTGCCAGTAATTCCATATGTTTGCAGATATGAAATTATGTACTTGAAATTCCTTCTTTCCTTTCTCTGTCTAGAGGCTGTCTATGTGGCTTTCCATTTATGAGCCATGTTGAATATGGAGTACAACCATGTGCATATATAAACTCTGCGTATTAAGTTTCTGCCTAATCTTCCAGTTCAGTGTAGCTATGGACTCTCTACTATTTAAAAAAAAAGTAAAATTACTGAATACGAAACCTTAAGTCAAGGGCCAGTGAGTTTGAAAGATTTTGTAGCTGGATCAGCAGCACAGTCAGTATTCAGGCATCAACCTAAAAGTAGAAGCAGAATTGCAGTTGATTAAAGACTAATCACTGGATTGCCCAGAAGATGTGGCCCCTCTTCAGTGCCTCTTAAAGGATTTATTATTCCATCCCAGATGCAGTGTGTTTTGACTTATTAGCAACTGCAAAAGGAGACAGGGAAATGTCATTTTTGGGTTTCTATCAGTGCGCTCAACTTTGATTACCTCAGAAGATAAGCTCTTATTCCAAGATGTTTACAATCTAACATCAGATTTTGGCACCCTTGCTCATACTGAATAGCATTAGTCAGGGCTGAGCTGCTGCTCATTCAGGTCAGATAGATCAGAATTAGTCATCAGTTGAGACGGTGCTATTCAAACATCTTTCCATGAGGCACTGATGCCAATGTTTTTCTGCTGCTTTTATCTGTTTATCTGTATATAAGCACCATAAAAAAGCCTTTGGTTTAAAAAAGCGCTTTAAGCAGGAAACTGAATGAATGAATGAGACTGTTTGGCATGCAAAGGAGCAGGAGGGACTCTGTACAGAAAGCCCCATATTCCAAACACGGTCCTAAGAAACAAACCCTAAAGGCTGGCAAGTTTTCACTGGACTGCCAGTAGATGAGCAATGATTACTTAGCCTTTTAAAAACGTTGTCTCCTGCCAACACCAAATCCCCTTGTCCCATTTCCAGTGCAGCATTCAGACTGCAGGATAAGTGGATGATGAGGTACACACTTGTGGTGTGGAAGGGATTCAAACAATGTGAATGAGATTTTGATCTTCTGGGACTTCTGTGATACAAAGAGTGAAGAGGAGGAAAGACAAACTGGTCTTCGTTTGTAGAAAAGGCTTTCATCTTTTCTGTGCTGTGAGGCTATGGCTGAGGAGAGACGAGGGGAGTTGTCTTCCTGCTTATATCAAATTGCCAGGCCTTTAATTTTGACCAGATGCACCATGCAATTATGGAAGCTGATGGATAGTTCTAAAGAATTAGTTTCTGGCAAACTGAACTTTGTTTCAAGTAAGATCAGCATCACAGAAGATACAGGAAAGCAAATTTTGTGATGGGATCAGTGCGTTTTTTAAATGCTCAGGTTTCTTGGCAGAATGAAAGGACGCGTTAGTGCAAAGAGGGAAAGTATCCTAATTCCTAAGCATACCTCTGGAACAGGCGCCTTGCTGCTCTTCCCAAAGAGCAAGCAGGACTAAATACCAGTGGGCAGTCTGAACCTTGCCTCTCTGTGCTGAACTTTCCTTTTTGCTGTGGTTCATATTGGGGTTATAGGTAGCATTCCTGTCACTGCCATTGCGCTCCCCACGCTAATTGTCATGAAGTACAGAAGGTTCAAGCACGCTTGGTTCCCAAGGCTGCTAATGAGCCCCGAGCTCTCCTCGCCCTTAATGAACTAAGGTTTGTTTGTGGGGGATTCTTGTCCGTCCCTCCTTTTCCCTGACCAGGGGAGGAGGCAAGAGTTCACACAACCGAACAATGACTTTACAGTGTAAAGATGATGCAGCTGTGCCATCTGAAGCCGTCCTCAGTTATGAGCAACAAAGCTTAAATAGATTGTACTGTGAAGAGGTACAGCTCTGTGAGTGTGAAGCATAGCTTTTGCTTCTGCTTCACTGACCTGTCTGCTTGTGGCAGCGACGGGCCCGTGACGGGAGCTTAGGCAGGGAGAGCTGCGGAGGGCGACTCTTTCAAAACCATTCTCTGTAACGCCGAGCTCAGGAAAGGAAGCAAAATGAAGTTTCAGTTGATCTCTGACAGGGGTGTACCACTGCGCTCTCCAGAAAATCCCATGCCCTCCATTTAGAAGTCATTGATTCCTAATCCACTTCTGGTGATTAATAAGGCCACTAAAGCGAGTGGTAGTTCCTAAGTTTTAGCCAGAAGTGCAAGCACACACACACGCACACACCCCGCAAGCAAATCACACATTTCACTACCTTACTCTCTAGAGGCTCTCCTCCTGCTACAGGCTAAACTACTGTTTGCTTCACCTGCCTTTCTTTAGGCATTTCAGTTACAAGACTTTGTGATCCTCTGGCTATATTAATCTTTCTGCAAATACATACACGATACATGTTTGTGCGTATGTGTACAGGTACATAATCACAAAAATACAGATTCATATAAATACAGCTACACATGTTCTTGAAATACATAAGAGGAGTATACTAGTATATGATGTATTTATGATATATATATTATATGTAAAAATATCACATGCTTTCCTAGAAATATTGTTCCCTGTATATTTTCAGATATATGTTTGCACAGGTAAACACAGACGTACTGTAAATGCTGTACTATTGCTATAATAGGAAATGAAAATGTCAATCTGTAAAAATAACTGTTACTTGTAATTACAGTCAGAGATTTAACGTTATCATTTATAATACTCTGGACTAATGCTTGCACAATGGTATACAAAGGTGAAAGTTGTTTTTTTTAAAAAACAGCTTTACTGGTAGATTCATGAAGCTAAGAGCAGCATCTGCAGAATAAATCTAATTTTGCTGCAATAGACTGTTTGAAGGTCATCATTTTGGTTTTTAATAATGCACAGAAACATCTGCTGTTTTCCTTGATCGCATGTGAAAAGGAAAGAGAAAGAAATTAAGAAGGAGCTTTTGTTTTGCATTCTTAAGTGAATAGAGGCAAAAAAAAATAATAAAACAGTCCAGGTTTAAATACCTTGATGTGTGCATGTGCAGGTTCAAAACTTTAGATTGCTCTCCCTCCTGGCGTGGTGGGTTGATAGCCCTAGGAGCAGTGGCGAAAGTTGACAACCCCCCACAGCTGACCCCCTCATGTTCCTTCTCGCCTAATCGAATTTTACGTGTGTTTCCAGATAGCTGATCAGCTTCCCTGGATTTCGCTGACGCCACAGGAAAGCTTTGCCTGAAGATGGAAACACTGGAGTCGGAACTGACCTGCCCTATCTGTCTGGAGCTGTTTGAAGACCCGCTGCTGCTGCCTTGCGCTCACAGCCTCTGCTTCAACTGCGCGCACCGCATCCTGGTCTCCCACTGCGCCACCAACGAGCCGGTGGAGTCAATCACCGCCTTCCAGTGCCCGACCTGCCGCTATGTCATCACCCTCAGCCAGCGCGGTCTAGACGGGCTCAAGCGCAACGTCACCCTGCAGAACATCATCGACAGGTTTCAGAAAGCCTCAGTCAGCGGGCCCAATTCCCCCAGCGAGACCCGCCGGGAGCGGGCGTTCGATAGCAACAGCATGTCGTCCTGCGAGAAGGTCCTCTGCCAGTTCTGCGACCAGGACCCTGCCCAGGAGGCCGTGAAAACCTGCGTTACCTGTGAGGTGTCCTACTGTGAGGAGTGCCTGAAAGCCACTCACCCCAACAAGAAGCCGTTCACCGGCCACCGTCTCATCGAGCCCATCCCGGACTCTCACATCAGGGGATTAATGTGCTTGGAGCATGAGGATGAGAAAGTTAACATGTACTGTGTGACTGACGACCAGTTAATCTGTGCCTTGTGTAAACTGGTTGGGCGACACCGTGACCATCAGGTAGCAGCTTTAAGTGAGCGCTACGACAAGCTAAAGGTTAGTGCTACTTAATGGCCTTTCTAGTCGAGCGGTGTATAGTTGGAAAGGAAAGTGCCCTTTGGTTGCATGCTAAATTCCTCATTTGGCAGGGGTTGGGAAATGTAGGTGCACGGTCTCTAATCAGATGGAATACACATACAGATCTATACATGCATTTGCTCATCACCATTGAAAAGGTGTCGGATTTTGCTTAAGAAAAGATTCTTCAGTTGTGCTTTGCTTTCTCTATGGCTATTCTAAGGAATTTGCAGCATATACTACTGTTTAGGAGAATTTTCTTATCTACCTACAGCTTTATTTGTGGCAGCTGGCAAGGCTTAGTGCTGACGGCACATACACAGGCGCCGATTAAAATGTCAGGCATTCTTTGCATACACTCTGCTGTTGATTATTTTTCATTTGGTTGCTTTCATTGTGAAAAGCCCTTTGCATCACCGCTAACAGGCAGTGCATTTATCCCTGCCGGCTTCAGGGATGCCAGCTGCCCACCCAGCCAGGGAAACCCGATGCCGGCTCTGCTCTTCCCGCGCTGCCTCCCACCCGGACTCAGAGGCGGTGCAGTCCTTGAAACAAAACTGAAATTGTTTCTGAGCTTCTTGTGGCATTCCCATGGCTCAGTGAGCTCCTAGCACATCTCCTTGCCAGGCAGCTGGGTGGCCCTGGTAGCCCCCTGGCCCTGCGCAGGACACCCTGGGTGGGGTGGTGGTGGGCAGCCAGGTCGCAGGGTGCTCTGGTGGCTCTCCAGGCTGCTGGCTGGAGGCATAGCTCCCACTGCAAGGGGTCTCCCACCACCTGGCTGTATGTTCCTCTCATGCCAATTTGGATGCTGCTGCAGAGCAAAGGCAGGAATTAAGCATCCCGTGCTTTCCTCTACCCATTGCCTTCGGACAGATGATCTGCATGTGCCTGTGCATGGTTTGAGGGGGATTTTTTTTAAAGATGGACTACAATTGAGAAATCACAAGTGTGGAGGGCAAAGATGATCTGCCAGCCTTCGCACGCTGGGAATTTCAGAGGTGGAAAAAGACACCTGTATTAATAGGTTTGACTAACTGAGAGGATTTGTCTTAAATACTTTCAGACAAAGATACGTGACTGGATACGTCTGGGCTAACTTTATGTGAGTGCATGTAAAACCTGCACACGCATGCTGTGTGGATTTTGTGCCTGTGTGCACGTACAAACGTGCAGATCATATTCTGTGATTGTAGTAACATAATGAAAGATGCTTTTTCACATGGACTTGACAGCTTCCTTTCAGCTCTTAAAGACTTTTGTATTACTAAGGAGGAGTTGTTACTTTTGCTTTCTGGACTGGTTTGTTATTTTAATTGGTGAGAGTTTGGCCATTGATAAAATGGGACATGGACTATAAATGTGAACAGAAGGTGCATGGACTTACAGTGTTTTACAGTAATCCAGCAAGTTTATATCCTTAACAGGTACTACTGTTTAGTAAGCTAACAGTGTATTGTATATCAAATTTGTATGAGTAGGAATGCAGTACTTAACACAAAATACCTTCAACATTAAATACTGGACAAGTATATTTCTGAGGATGTAAAAAAAATAATAAACATTTCTTAGTGTTGACATACACGCATACGGCAAGTCTTGAAAGAAGACTTTAAAGGGCATGTTTCTTCTTCTGAGATCTTTGATTTAATATTGCAGACAGTTAGGAAAAAAAAATGAGGGTATTTTTGCACAATCTATGATTTTTCTGTGCAAAAATGCCTAAGCAAACTCTGAATGGGTATCTCAGACAGGCAAGTAGCATTCACTTTAAGTGTTACTCAGTTTAGCTAACTTGGCAGAAGCCTAATAGAGTACTTTCTGCTAGCCTCCTTGAAGAGTAATTCAAGTACTAATTTAATGGTTAGCATAAGCCTGGGTCAAATAACTTTCCTCATAATGGCAACTCCTATCATTGTTTATAATATCTGTACAATTTTTTTTGAGGTGTGGGCTTTTTTTGTATCTAAACTATCTAAAAGTACTTTATATGGACAATTATTGGTCTACCTGAAATCCAGTTACTAACCTCTTTGTTATGAGGCAGACTATTTCACTTCACTAATGCCAGCGATGTCCTCATTCGTGCCAATTGTGCCAGCAGTTATGACATGTTTACACTCTGAGCCCAGGAACAGTAGGCTAGGTGGGTTCCATCCAGATCGAGTGTCCATTCTCTGTTCACAAGAAGGTAATCTGAAAACGGTGGCTTTCCTTTCCCCATTGCCTCTTCCATCTCAGAAATTTGTGCTGTTTTACGTATCAAACTCCAAGAATGAGATTTTCAGTTCAGTAGATTGGCACTTAGCCCTCAGGAGTAAAGGAACAACACCTGTTCACATCAGCGTTTGGTAGGTGGTAGGCAAGAATTTCAGGTCCATGTTCACATTCAGGCCTCCTCCTTCATAAATTGTGTTACAATTTCTTGAGTCACCGGCTATGCTGCTAATGTAAATCTTAGGTACAAACTTGCAGATGGTCTTCATTAACTTACAGCCAATGTGCACGCGCCATTGGAAAATTCAACATTCAAGTGGATCAGAAAATCCCCACCTAAAAATTGGGTTGTTGCTTGCTATATTGCTGCTGGAAGTTTTTAAAATATATGGGGTTTGATAGAAAGGCTACCCAAATCTTTAAAAAATTTTGGAAAGAATGAGTGTGCGGTAGCCAATAGTATAGTGAATTCATTCAAAAAACTGGGTGGTTAACTGTATCTTTAAAGAAGAAAAGCAAAACCGCTTCAAGTGACACTTTCTTTCTTGTGATTTTTCTTTTTAAATCGACACATTGTTGATGCTAACAACAGCAACTGGTGTTGCTCTGGGTGTCAAGCTATGCTAATTACTTGAATTCTCTTCCAGCAGTGTTACTAATTATTTAAACAATATCTCACCCTTCATTAAGCATAGGACAAAAGATGCCATTACAATCTAGCTCCTTTTGTGGCAAAAATGAAACCCCTTAATTAGGAGTTCAGTGCACTTGTCCAACAGAGGCGTCTATGCTGAAGGGTGTTTAACAGTCAATGTAATAGCAATTGTGGGCATCTGAAAATGAGAAAGTGTTTTCCTTTGGCAACTCTGGCTACCACTCTGGTTCTGAGAGGTGCTTTTCTCTCTCAACTTGTACTGGGGTGGAGGGGGTTGAGGGCACTTGTCTTCTTCTAGGAGTGGTCCTTTCTTGCTCAGTTACGTGACCACGTGATGTACCTTCATGCTTATATTTGTTTTAGTGTTTATGGATGTATTGTTGGGGTTTTTTTTAACTAGATCATAGACAGATGCATATTAAAAATGAAAAAATCATAAAACGTGGCCAAAACAGAGAATAGAAAATATCCTGCTGATACGCTGAATTTATGAGGTGATGGTTAAAACTGTAGTATAAATTAGAAATACTTTTTAGCTGTATAAACAATGAGAGCTTAAAAAATAGAAAGTGCAAATGCTTATGCATAACCCACCATATTACCTCAAAGAAAATGTTTATAGCTAATTATTTTGGTATTGATTCTTTCCTATTTGTCTTGTTGCAATGGAAAGGGAAAGGCAATTGAAAAGTACATTCATTTTTTTAGAGAAAATTAATTAAATTACCGTTGTTCTATTGATGTATTTATACTCAAAGTGATGAGAAAAATAAAAAGATAAGATTGATTTTGAATCATAAAGAATATTTTGAGGAGAAGCTACAAGGTGTGGATGGAAAGATATTGCTCATTTAATATTAGCAAAGAGCCATGAAGGGGTATAACAAAAGAGGAAGGTAGATGGTAAACCATAGTTGTAAATGGTGTAAAGCCAGCATAACTCCATTAAAATCAATATTTTTACTCACTTTTGTATTTACTGAGAGTCTGGCTGCTGATGAATATATTCTTGCCAAAAAAAATTTTTGGCACAGTTTTTTTACAGCTTAGTCAAGAAAGATCTGTTGTTGAATTGAACCGCTGCAGGTTGGCTGTCGTTCTCCATGTTTTCGTTTGAATCTTATTAGTGCTGACGTGTATGGGGCATATTTACGAAGGCAGAGCAGCCCTCTGAATGGCACTCAGCAATTCCAGGAACAAAAGGGGGCTTCTTGCTTGTGTGTTTCTGTGTTTTTCACCTAGTTTTAGTGGCAGAATCCATAACAGCTATCTTTCCTACACTTTTGATTCAGGATACAAGGATTCAGTTTTCTATGGTTTGTCAATTAAATTACAAATATTTTTTTGGTGGGAAGCAACCATAAACTATTTCCACATAGGAAGGATTGCTTTTAACTCTTATGAGCCTACTTTGACTGTTTAAATATAGGAAACTTTGTCAACTCCTCAGCTTGTACGGATATGTGCAAAAATAAGTCTGCTTCCCTGCTATGTATATTATGAGTTAAAAAACTTTTTATATTTAAATGTCTTTGCAGAGATACTGGCAAAATACGTGTTGAAGCTTTCAAATTATTTTTATTTGGTATTATTTTGTAGTTGCAGATTGATCGTTAATTGGAATACTGTGATACCATAAAAACCCAGCACTTACAAGTCTATACTCATACAAGCAGTGGGGTTGAAAATACAGGAACATTGGTTTCTGGACTTCCATAGAAATATATTATGCACATACATGTGAATGTGTGTCTACATAGATTGTATTCATTTTATGTGCATATTTATAGTGCTTGTGTTAGTATATAAAGGCAATAGTACATATGTTTTTAAGTATGTGTATGTAAAGTGGATTGTCTAGCATAGTAATTACATGCTAGTAATTTCTAGTAATGCCTAAGTTCATGAGTATATAGAATCTTGAATTTGAATAAATACAGATGTGTCTATATTTAAGTAAGTATATACAGTTTCATATATAAGTTTAGGTCAGCAAAATATGTTTGATCACATATACACATTAATTGTTTTACTTGGTATTCATTTTAATATTCCATGCATATATCTTCTTATAATATTTTCACATCTAATTTTATACTTTCCCTGTGTACCCTTAACTTTACTAACTTCCTATTTAATGGAAACTATTTAACTAAAAGAAGTCCAACTGCTATGTAAAGACATAGTATGTCAGTGTTACAGCGATAACGTGTTATTAAACACCTAGATAAGTGGTACTTTCCCTTACATTGCACCTAGTAGATTCAGGGTGCAGAAAGTTACTTTCTAAAATGCCAGTTATGCAGGTTTAATGTATAGTTAAAACACTATATCCAGCGTGACAAAGTGTGAAACTTGTGGACTTTCATTATTATTAGATTATTATGAGATTAGATATAGCTTGATATTATTATTAGATTATTATTAGATTAGATACTGCTTGACGGATAGTTCAGTGTATTAATTTTTTATGAAATTAAAATGATGAATGGTCACATCTATTAGGATGGAATATTATCTGATATTGCTTAACCTAGAAATAGATGCAAAAAAATAACTTACTGGCTGTGCTTCTGTATTTGGAAAGATCAGAAAATATTAAGTTGTTGCCTGGAAGAGGATCAATGTAGGAATGAACTATTTTCTACAAAGGTTTTCCAGCTACACTTATTTTATTGCATTAATATATAAATATTAAGGCAGACTTGAGAACATTCTCTCTTTAGTCTAGTGTTATAGTGGTTGTATTTCCTCCATCTGGCGTTTCATTGGTGGAGTTTAGAAGGATAATAGAATTAGAAAATGTCAATACAGTAATAATAGTATTAGGCCTTTTTTTTGGAAGGTCGTTGTTGGAGGGGAGAGGGCTGTTGGAAAATTTTAGACTGTTTTAGCATAGTTTGAAGTTCCTTGTGTTTATGACTGTGGATAATGAACTATGACTTTACAATAGTTACAAGTACTATGAGATTGTTCTTATTATATCTACCTAAGATCCTTTAAATTATATGAGCTCTATTTTCTTTAAAACTTATTTTCACAAATTTGACAGTTGGCAAGTCTTTCAAAAATGTTCTCATACTACTTATTTCCTTCAATTTTCAGTGGAAATGATGGTGTTGAAGGCATAATCTATTCAGGAAGAACAAGAGAATTAAATAAAATTGTAAATAGTACAGCATTATTATCTTTGTTCTCATGACTCTGGTTTCCAGGAAAGCCAGACTAGGCATTAAGTAAAATGTATTTCATATTTTTCCATGGATCTGGTCCAAACTGTTCAGATAATGGACTTTAAGTCCGTGTTCTAGCTCTGAATTTGATTATTTTAATAACCTCCTGACTGTCCTTTTGTTGCTTATGTGTTTTTAGATAATATGATGCTTGAAAGTTGGTGGTGGAATATAATGCATGACAGATACTTCCTCAAAATGAGAATTTGAGTTGAAGCAATAAATAATAACGCAATAAAAATGGAAATGAAACAAATAGATGAAATTAAGGGGAAATAACGAACTGTTTTAGAACATTGGGCACAGGTTGACCCTTTGTTTAGGAAATGTAGTGTCTGCCTACTAGTGTAACAAAGATAGTATTGATAACAGGAAAAGTTACGAACAAGTGACCTTTCAAAGATAGAACATTTACAATTTTTAGCATAACAGTAAGTTTTCTTATAACGGATAGATATAAGTCAGAAAGTTAAGCTAATACTTGCAGTGCTTTACCAGAGAATGATAAAGCTAGTTGGGAGAGTATGGTTAAAAGCACTTGCCATGGATAGTAGACTAAAACTCACATTCTTCAGTGGCAGAGAGATGTGTGGAAGGGTATGAATATGTTTGTCTCTATGTTAGATATATATATTCTGAACTTATTTTAAGGTATAACTTTATTTTAATGCAAATATTAAAAAAAAAAAAAAGTTATAGCAAATGCATTTTCAAACAAAGGTGAAGATGGTTAATAGTATGCTTAGAATAGGAAAAAACCCCACCCCAAAACCTGGATGTAAATATCTCCCAAATAAGCACTGCAGAACACTCAACATTCAGATTTCTCTCAAGCTTAATTTAGTATGTTAAATTTCTCCATGAAAAGAAATCCATATTGCTTTAACTCTTCCCTGTAATGACATACAATCATAGCAGCATGATTAAAACATTTTAGTTCTTCATTTCATGTTGAACAATTTTCACAGAATCACAGAATCGCCTACGTTGGAAGGGACCCTTAAGATCATCTCGTCCAACCATCAAGCTAACTCTGACAAAAAAAATCCAAACCAAAAAAACCCAAACCAAACCAAACCAAACCCAAAACCAAAACAAAACAAAAAACCCAACCCAACACTAAACCATATTCCCGAGCAACATGTCAACTCATCTTTTGAATATCTCCAGGGATGGTGCCTCAACCACTTCCCTGGGCAGCCCATTCCAATGCTTGA
>JAOXNO010000001.1:133163251-133214558 GCA_028565335.1 Limnodromus scolopaceus
CAGGGATGGTGCCTCAACCACTTCCCTGGGCAGCCCATTCCAATGCTTGATAACCCTTTCCGTGAAGAAATTTTTCCAGATATCCAAAAAATTTCAATACCTATTATATTTTTTTCATATTGTCTGATCTTAAAACACAAATCCAACAATGATCCAAGTACAGTACTTTGCATTTCAGGCTTTACAAGTGATTTGCTTTGACCTTCTTTTTTCCGCAAAACGTAACTTCCTAGCAAAATGATAATATTTCTTGGTATCCTCAGCACTGTGAACATATACATAGGGGTTCATACCAATCAGAAATGGTGCCTAATTTGGAAAGGCTGAATAATCCGTGGAGAGGAAAGCTTCTCCAGAAGGTCAGTGACTGGAAAGCCGTGTTGGGTTGCTAAAACACACTTTGGGCTCAAAGCCTGATATGGGTGATAAGACTGTGTGTTCCCTCTTTCTCCCACCTGTATTTTTGCCTGTCCCCCAAACCAGTCATCCAGTAGCCATCCAGCCCCCTATCTCCGTTAACATCCCTTGACCCTCCATGCAGGAAGCCTTTTCATTTGCTGGGACGGATATTGTCGCCCTCGAGAGGGAGCATCCACACTGATAATGTAGGGTGAGGAGAGTCCTGCCCTTCACAGCTTTCACGTTTCATTTATAATGCGCTCTCGCAAGTCAAAGCAAGCCTGCTCTGTTTTCCAGTTATCTAAAGTCAGTCAAAAATGAAGGAGGACAAAAGAAAATGGAAATTTATATGATTTTATCATAATGTGACTATACTGAGTTATTCCTAGACCTTCTGTAAATGCTTACTTAAGCAATTCTTACTCTTTTAGAGTATAAATACTAAAGGGAAAGTGCATTGTCTTAATTTATAAAATGCTTAGAATATGTTGGGTAGCTAAAAAATAAGTAATTTATCATTGACTTTCTTGATGATGTGCCTTGATGGTGCCATCAGGATCGCGTTTTGTGACAGCCTTTTCTTTTTTAACTTCTGCAGGCTGGAGTGGAATTATCACTTGTCCCTATGCAATATTCCAGTTTATGACTGTGGAAGGGGAGCACATGCAGGGTTGCTTTAATGGCTCGTACAAAAGTGCTTGAGGGACTGGAGCTCTGGGCTGCCTCTGTACCTTACAGGTCCCTTCTGTTAGAGCTCACCACCCGCCTTCAGCTGTCCCCAGTTGCCAAGATGTGAGACTTTGCTGTAGCTAGAATTGAGCTGCAAAGTGTAGACACTTCTGTGCCACCTGCTAGTACCTGTGTGTTTGCACATACACCTTGTCTCCTCTGACAGAGCTCCATGAGATTCCCAGCACTGAAAACTGGAAAGGGAACCAAGAGGGACAAGCAGTGAGTCTATAGGCAAGAGTATGGTTCTGTAGAAATATTTCCCATCCATCTCAATTACAATACTATTGCACTTCCAGAATTTTGGGGCTATTTATGTGTTTGTATTGAATGCATGCTCTAAGTTGCATCAGTTTGACTTTGAAAGCAACAGGGTTTGGTGGCCTGGGGCTTTTTCCATGCTCACAACATTTGCATTTTTAGAGAAATGAAAGTTTGCTGCCAAAACGTAATCTCAGTCTCCTCTTTTGGAACTTTGCAATTTTAGCTTCCCTACAGTATGTTGGCCATAATAACATAAAGTAGCAGTATGATCCTATAATTATATTTCAGAGTATGGGAGGGATCGAATTTAGCACAGATGAGAAATGTAATTGGAGTGCCCATGGCTAGCTTTTTCCTTTGCGATTTGTCTGTTCAATTAGTTGTGATATTGAGAATGATCTTCTAAATTATGACAGACCCCTTATCCACAGCCTTATAGTGGCCCACAGAACATTGGCTGTGGAAACCAAATGCTGAAAATTTGAAAAGGCAAGGATATTTTGGAGGAGTAATATACAGCTTCATATCTGTATGGAAGTTGAAGGTTTTTTAAGGAAAAAGAAATTTAAAAAGGCAATCTCTGTGGGCATTTGTAACTTTGGAATAGACGGTATTCCACTGTACTATCATCTCTGCCAACCGCATCTGTAAAGTATAGAAATGATTGTACTTAATTTTACTGTGGTAATTCCCAAAGGCTCAATTAAAAAAAAAGGCCTGTAATTTAAGATCTTCTACAAGTACATGAGATGTAATCATAGCTTCAAGAAAAATTCATTCAACTATGCTTCGAACAAAATAGAAAAGCAAGCATGACAGGTACATAGAAAATTTATATGGTCACAGTAATATTCAGGTGAGCTGTTGGCATCATGTAATGGGTAAGATTAAATACAAAAAAAGTTTAAATTAATATTGGCTAGTTCTACTAGTCAGTGGAAGCAATACTATTTGATTTATTGTTCTGGTTCGAAATACAATAGCCTCACTCCCCCCTGTCACTATGCTGGCAGGCCTGGATTCTTGTGCTCTTCATCTAGGAGAAGAGGTCCCAGTACAATTCCTGGGTCTTTATGTCCTGTCTACATGCCAGTCTAATAACAAATTAATTCTGATGTCCAAACTGATATTAGTACACTGTTATAACAATACTCTCTGACTGAAAATTTGCACTCCCTAAATTTAAAAAAAGAACTGAAATATGAGAGATTCCGAAATATGAGAGAATCTCTATCTCATATCTTTTGAGCTAGACATTCTTGTCTATCTCATAATTGTTTCAGCTTTTATTTCTTAATGAAATTACGGTTTTGATATCACATTCCTTTTCCAAAGGAAATTCTAAATAAAATGAAAATAAAAATCTAGTACAATAAGAAGAGATCTTTCATGTACCATATGCATCAGCTCATATGTATGGTCTTTTCTTAAAAGGCTAAAAAGTACAAAGGGACCTTTTTGATCCCATTACTTCTTAGTGCCATACTGTACAAATAATTTCTTGCGGCATTACTCACTGTGGGTTCACCAGTTGTGGGTGATAAATCATTCTTAATACCAGGACAGATAAAGATGGGAGCAGCAATCTGTTGTTAGGCTGAGTGAAGAGATGGGAGCAAGAGGGGGATGGAGCTCTTGAGTCCTAGGTCTAATATCAGGATGGGATTGTTAATACACATATTGTTGAGGGGTATGCCTAAAATCACAAGGCACCCTGGCATTTTTTTCTGTATTATTTCCTGTAATTCCACCTGTAATTCACACACATTTTGAAATACATACTTTAAAGATGTTCGACTTCTACTTTTGCCTCAGAAGATAAACACTAACCTGATCTGCTACAAAGAAGCTGGAACATCTCTAATGGCAGATAGTATTGAAAGATTTCTCAGCACACTCAGAGTTTCAAAGCTGGAGGAAGCAATGGCTAATTTGAAGCTGATGAAGAAGAAAATATTGAAAGTGCTTCCCTGATCAAAATAATTCAGCTTTTCTCTTTTCTCTAAAAGCATCCACATACATGCAAACAAAACTTAAGACTGTGAATAACAATGATGTCAGTTCAAGTTTGTAATGCATTTGACTGTCAGAGAAATTTTCCATATCTAAGTCTAGCTAATAGGTAAAATTAGTTAAAGGTAAAAAAGAAAAGACATCATCTTTCATTAACTACTAGAGAAATAAAAGCATCCCGTGGCAAAGTAAAAGAGAAGAACCTACGTTGCTGTATTGGTTATATAGATTAATGTTCTCTTGGTAAGCACCCAGTGCTTTACTCTGTAGCTCCTGGGCAGTTGCTGTAGTTTCCCGCATTCCCCACTGAAACTCATCTCTGCGCTTCTGGAGATGTACTGGCTATTTTGAAATGTAAGGCTATACGCGCATGTTTTGTTATTTGCTATGATACAGTCAGACTTTAAAAGAGATTAAAGATGGGCAGCTGTTCACAACATATGTGTCTTGTGGTAGAAGCATTAAGCAGACTTGTTAGGCTAAAGCTAATGACAGTGTATACAAACTTTATTTCCAGATTAAGCCAGCAGCATATGGAGTCATATCAAGTCATTCAAACTGAATTTGAGCAATATCTATCTAAATAAGTTGCTAAAGAGAAGAAAACATTGATCAGTGTATGGACCACAGTTCTTCTGGGTAGGTATTTAAAATGGTTTTTTGTGGCCCCAAGATTCTAAACACATACATGCAAGAAATCCCTTCAAAGGAATAATTGAAGGAATTAATAAAATATTTGAATGACATCATCAGTTTTTTAAAAAAAATTAAAATTTGTCAATCCAAAAATAGATGTTTTCAATGCCTTTCCCCATATACCAAGCCTGGCTATAATCTGTAAACTATAAAAGGGGAAAAATAAATACACAATTATGCAAGAGATTTGTAGAGGTGAACACTTGGAAGAGGAAGCCTCTGTGTTTTTCCAGTAGTGATGGACCTCCTGGTTGCTGTATGGTCTTTCGTATGGTTCTTGCTTCCCCTGTGTAGATGGATGCTGAGGGCTGCTGGAGCAGTGGGTCACTCCAGGATGGCCCTACCAACACTGAGGCTCTCCCATTGCACAGGGTGTTCTTCAGCTTGGTGGGAGCGAGCTGCATTTGCTTTTCCATGAGTACGTGCTTGCTGTTGGAAGGCTAGCACTGAGGGTTAAAATTCTTTCGTACATTGAAAACTCTGCCGTGTGAGGGAGCTCCTGCATTGAGGCCCTTTTTCATCCCAAAGGGTGAAAGGTGCCCACTTGCCAAAAGGACCCACTCAAGATGTCTGGTGAGGTTATGCAAACTCTGAGTGAATTTATATGATGATGCAATCTTTTCTTTCATGTGCTTAAATAAGGGCAGGTGCTGTTCTCTCCCCTGCGTTTGATTACAACCTTCAACTTAAAAAATATGATGCAGCTTTGGGGGGGGGAAGGGCATTTTATTACATGTACAATAATGTTTTCACCCTCTTTTGAGCATTTTGTATGATCACTCTTGAGGAAAAAGTGACCTTTCTATTCAGATCCACCAATCAGAGCAGCAACCATGAAGCCTTTTTGTGGTTATTACGTTGTCTTTCCCTCTGCTCAATTAGCTTTCTTTTCAGACTTGGCAGATGTGCTCCAGCTCTTCCGAAATTCTGATGCACTGAAATTCTTATGCAGACAGGATGCTATGAGTTACTGTAGTTCTTTTTGGGTAAGAATACTATCATAGGAACCTTTTTTTACCCCCTAATTTACTTGATTACTTCCAGCTTTGTCTGTATTTATACCAATTGAAAACTTTTGTCTGAACATACACTGAATTACTCTAAGTAATACCACCTCTTTAGCTTAATAATTTTCTTGTAATGTCTTTTGTTAAAAGAGGCTGAGTAAAGCGAGTTATAAGCTAGTAAAACATTGTTCTGAATACCTGAAAAAATGCAGTCTGAATTTTGAGCAGTTTTAAATGGGTTCTTGCTCTGCCTAAATCAGTTTGCGCTTTCTCACTTGAAAGCGATGTAATTTTTCTGTCAAATAAATCACTACTACTCTTTAGGAAAAACCAACCAACCAAGCAAATAAAACCTATTTTGAGTTCTGCTCTTACATCTCATAATGCTTAATTTTAGCACTGTTAAAATCAGTGAAGGCTTTAGAATTTAGTGCATACAGTATCAAAATAATTTTGAATAAATTGAGCAGCTATTTTAGTCTAATTGTTGCCTCCATTGTATGCAGAGTTGAGCATTTGTAGTATAGAGGTACAAGGAAATTGTTGGATTACAAGTAATGATTGTCACAAGTTACAAATTCAGATGTGAGAGGGCTTATTTTGTAATAACTCTGCTTATATTTAGCAATAAACTGTCACTCCAAGGAAGAAAACAAGAGAAAAGTAAAGGAGAGGAGGCTTGGTTTTTCCTTTTTTTTTTTTTCATATTCTAAACACGTTAGGAACCCCACTTCACCCTGAAGTTCAAGACCAGAGTGCCTCATTGAGTGAGTCCTGCCTGCAGAACGGGCTCTGAATCTGCTGTCACGTGTTTTCCTTGGAGGAACTCATTTCCTTCCCGAGGAGGTCTGCAAGGTCAGGCAAATATCCGATCTTGGAAGCTGCCTGTGTCCAGGTTGCTCTCTCTGAGTCATTATTTCTACAGAAAAATTCGTAGGGAAAGTCTGTCAGAAACCCTGGAGTGTAGCTAAGCGCTTCAGTAATGGGAAGCTGTTTTAAACTGGGCATGGCAAGTAGAAGAGAAGTGTTTTGAAACTTTGGGGTTTTGTTCTCCTGTATAGTATATACGTAATTTCAGTACTCTTGTTTAAGGGTCAGAAATTATGTAAGTGATTTCCAGTGCTGTGAAGCAGTAAGAGCTCAGTAGTGTGAGTAAAGGGCCTTCTGTCCAGTCTCAAAAATTTGGCCTTATTACTACTTTTGCTTTATATAATGTTTACAGTATAGACCAAATTATGGCCGCAGGCACGTCAGCAGAATCCCACATTATTTCAGCAAATATTATTGGATTTTTGGATTATTCTTACTCCCTAGTTCATTATTTATTAGGTATTTATTTTTGACTAGTTGGGGTTTTCCTTATTTACACTATTATCACTGAAGGTACATTATGGGGTCACTGGACCGACTTAACAAGCCCACTACTGCCAAAAAACGGTTCACCCTGTTATGTCGTTCTCCCTCTCTTTCCTACACACTACTGTTGTCCCACTGAAGCAGCTCCAGCACTTGTGGACCCTGATGAGGCGAGCTGATTCCCTGCCTTTTCTGCGGGCAGCGAGCAGCCCTGGGCAATGCAGCTGTACAGGCATGTGTGAGGTGGGACCACTGAGTCTGCTCCGTTTTCCCCCTCTTTAGGCACCCAGCCATCTTCAGTGCCCCCACAGGTGTACTCTAAGAAGGCTGCTGCACTAGATGCTGATAGCAAATGCACTAATCAGGTGCCTAAAATATAGTTTCCCAACCACCAAATCAATGTAATGGCTGGTTTCTGTGGGTCCACCATTTTCGCCCTCCTGTGCATCAGGTAGGGTGCATCCCTACCTCCTCCTCAGCATCTGTGCCATGCCTGTCTGGTCCCACTCTGAGCTATGCCAGCTCACAAGGATCGTAAAAAAAAAAGCAGCTTCTCATAGTGTATAATTTTCTGGATGTCTAGCAAGTGGGAATGACTCAGCTATGGGTCAGACTTTGGTCTGGCACAGAGTGAGGATCTTGCAGAATAGGACAGGAAGGAAAGTAATCAAATGGACTTTAAATATTCTCCTAAGCAAGGAGGAGCAATTCCATCTATAGCCCTTAACTGCATAAAAAAAAGGGGATATGATATAGCAACTTTTCTATGTCCAGCTCTGTTAAGGGTTGTTCTCTTTATCAGCACAGGTCACTGTTAAGATGTACAGATGTTAAGATGTACAGATGTGATTCTTGACATTGAGTCAAGCTTTCAGAATTTGAGGAAAGCTGAAAAAAGAAAGCTTTCTTTTTTCTTGTGTCATTAAGTGTCAAAAACTATTTTTGCCAATAAAAACAACTGTATTCATAAACAAAGCAAAATAAACTACAGAGGGACAAAAGTGGGGCTGTAACTATGCTTATACAAAGACTTTTTTCAGTACAAAAATTCCCTGCAGAAGTTACGCCCCTCACATGATGCTAAAGCTCTGGCAAAAGCTTCTAATGTAGTTTCCAATGTGAAGCTGCAGCTTTTGTTGGGAATAGTGGCAGGAGAACAAATTTGATCTTTGGAGATTTTTACCCCCCTGCTATGAATTTTGCCCAATGATTAGGCTTCATGTCACCTGCTAGTATGTGCTTAGAACTTACTGTAAGTCCTCCAGACAGTTCTAAAAACTGAACAAATGTTTCACAAATCTGACTTAAAGTTTAAGTTTGGAAGCAGTCACAGAAGTCATTTGTTTTAGGCTTCCTTGAGAACCTTTTCTAAATTTCTAGTAGGGACATAATCTCTTCTGATTTGGGAAAAGTGCATCCATGAAAAATATAGACAAAACTGAGGATTTGTTATTTATGTATTTATTTTGATTTATACACATGACTTTTGAAATAATCCTGGAATATTCCTTAAAATATAGTGGAATGGATCTGTATGGTAATTCCCTTTTTACCACAAACTAGCAGGACTTCAATAACTGAGCTGCAACAGGTGTAGATATATCTGATTTTTAAGAACTCCTGTCAGAGCCTTTCCACTTTCTCACCAACTGCGGAATCAAATGGGCTTAGAAATCATGCTCACTAAAACAAGGCTGTTCTAAACTAAATAAAGAGCAAATTCCAAAACACATCAGAGCTAATTTGCCATTGTTTTCACCATAAACCATAATGAATCCTCATCAAATGAATGCAGCTGCTATGGTGCTGTATCCAAAATAATGTAATTAAATTGCTGCTTGGGGAATTTTAGAATATAAATTTGGCAGAGACTCGTTACTGGCAATTGGACAGCAAAGCATTTATAATCTTATTCAGAGAGGTGATCCTGTGTTCTGTCATTCTAAGAACAGAGAGAGGAGAAACAGAACCAGGATGACAAATAGCCAGGCTGAAATCTGAAACAAGAAACCACAAAAACATAAGGCTAATCCAAGCCATGCTGGAAAGCCTATTGGGAAGGCAAGGGGAGGACAGAAGGAGAAACCTTAGATGAGTTACATTAGAAAAATTCTCCCCCATGCTCCAAGGTGACAAGGTCAATGAGGAAAGAGGGTCCACCAAAGGGAGCTTGTGGGAGCCACAGCTTTGTGGCCATCAGGGTAAGAAGAGCTGCAACCCCAAAGCAGGCAAGGGTAGCTCTGGGGCATCATGACCAGAGTTGACTCACCCTCCCTGCTGCTCCCCTACAGAAGCATTCCCCCCTGTGCTGTCAGCAAGTGTGTGGACACTTGATTGTAACTTAAACGACCTCCATCTGGGGAAAAGCACTGATGTTGGGCAGCTTGGCCTCTTGCGTGATGAATTCCCTTGGACCTGTCAGGACCCAGGCTGGCGCATGGAGATACAACACACAACTCAAACATCTGTAAAAACTTCCGTGATGAATGTGTGCTGAACACACCAACATTGTCTTTGCTTGGGCTCTTCAAGATCAAACAAATAGTCATTAAAGTGCCAAGAGTTACGATGAAGTGACTACTACAATAATTTTCTTGGTTACAAAATTGTAAAACTAAACACAGTGTCATCCTGCCTCATCAGAAAGTGGGTTTTATTTCTGATTTGTCTTAAAAGTGACCCCAAATTAAATTCTAATTTCAGGAGAGAGGAATTTGCATTGTGGCCAAATCTGAGCCTTTAAATGTTTATGTTTAATAAGTCTTAGTATGCCCATTATAACTAACCAGATATGAAATATTGTGGCTCAAAGTATACTTTAGTTTAACACCTATGTTTCTGTTCCTTTATATGCTAAGCAAAACTCCTGGGATTGTGTTTCTAATATGAATATTCAGTATTATGGCTTCAGAATTGGATATCCATGAATATTTAACATTACATGTTCCCAAAGGAGTTACCTAACGCTTCAGCTCAGGGACAGCTGTTCTGATGACGCCAACAAAAAGTCCTTCACATTATATTCTCTTTTTTTTTTTTAATTTTTTTTTTTTTTAATTCCTTAGTGTATACCAGTTACTGACAAAGTTGCAGAAGCAGCAACTGACAGCAGTGCCAGCAGAACTAATTGAAACGGTTGGGGCAGGGGGGAACATTTCAGGGTTTTGATGAAAAGCAAAAAAAATAATTTGCTGACGAAAGGAAAATACAGAGATCAAATGTTGAGATTAGAGACTACCATGTTCAACAGTAAAGTTCACAGGACATCTTTGATGTGGAAAGAACATTAAAAAATACTATAAGCAAAGAGTTCAGAGGTAGGTGGGAATCCCTATTATGTATCTATAGATAGACACATCTACACAGAGCTGAAATTTATTTTGAGGTTTGATACTCTTTCTACCCTAAGGTTTAAATCAAGAATACAAAATGAGCTTGCTGTATCCTTCTGTTGCTCAGCATTGATCAGTAAACATTCTTTTGGTTGGAAATAAAAAATAGTCATTAGAGCTAACATTTGGCCTCAAGGTAAGTGTTCCAGCAACATAAATCTACTCTAGCTACAGACTGATGTCTCCTGAATTTGAACTGCCAGAAGGGGAAGTGAAAGGAGAAATAGGCAGGGTGGGATTTGTAGATCAGTCACAGATTTCATGTAATTCATTTGTTTATGTAGCTTTGCAAACCCAAAGCTGTCTGAGATTTAGCAAAACAAATATTCGTGTCTTCTCAGAGGTTTGCCAAATGACAGAGTGTTGGCAATCTTAGCAAGAGGCTGAAGTCATTTGTTGCCATGTTATTTCAGCTCACAATAAGCTTTACAGTTATCCTGGATTTCATACATAATGCCTTCAGCATTGCTGAAGGCAATCAGGTGCCTCTATCCCATGCCATACCCCCAAAAAATGTAGCAGTTGCTCAACAGCTCCACTGTGATTTTTTAAGCATTACTGGATGATGACTTTGGCTTTGGCCTGTCTGGTGAGGTTAATTGGCTGCTGTTAAGTTCTGCAAATTCACTGAGAAAATGCTGGTATAATCTTGAGCTTACTGGAAGAATCAGACTGGCCTTATCCTGCAATTTAATCAATAGAGTTGGGTAACATTTTTAGTGACCACAAATTCATCACAAGTGGGGTTTTGATCCTAAAGCTGTTTCCACTTTTGAGTAGAACTGAAGAATCAGTTTGAGGTGAAGAAAAAAAATACCCTGAAGATAAATTGTAGTTGTGCAACCTCTTTTACCCACTGATTCAGGGATTATGGTATTAGTTTTTTATCTCAGCATGAGACTCTTGGAAACTGCACTTCACTCTGCAAAAGGACAGTGTCTCCAAGGAGAATTCGTGGATTCACAGATTTGACGGAGTTGGAAGGGACCTCTAGAGATCATCTAGTCCAACTCCCCTGCTAAATAGGATTGCCTAGAGCACATTGCTCAGGACTGTGTCGAGGCGGGTCTTGAAAATCTCCAGAGAAGGGGACTCCGCAACCTCTCTTGGCAGCCTGTTCCAGGGCTCTGTCACCCTCACTGTAAAGAAGTTTTTCCTCATATTTGAGTGGAACTTCCTATGTTCCAGCTTATGCCCATTCCCCCGTGTCCTATCACTGGAAACCACTGAAAAGAGCCTGGCTCCATCATCCTTCAACCCACCCTTTAGGAACTTGTAAACATAGATAAAGTCTCCCCTCTTCTCTTCTCGAGGCTAAAGAGCCCCAGCTCTTTGAGCCTTTCCTCATAAGGGAGGTACTCTAATCCCTTAATCATCTTGGTTGCCCTATGTTGGCTGGGGACTACTGTTTTCTGTGGTCTGTACTTTGCCCAACCACTGACAACTTTCAGCTTCCTCAATGCGAAGAGACAGGAGCCAGACAGAGCTGATGAGCAGAGATCGCGTTAAACAGGTGACACTGGGGTGATGGTGGATTTGAGAGATCTGAGATTTGAGAAAATTAGAAGGAATTTGGTGTGGGCTCTTCTCTTTCTCTTTTCACTGCACTTTGTGTCTTTTACTTCTGAGGGTAGAAAGCAATTCTTCCTCTGACCCTTTCCTCAGTAAGCTGCAGCAGCGTATTTTGTCCCCTGGTGGCATATATGGTGTCTCTTGTGCCCAGCCAGCCAGAGAAGCTGGGCTCTGCCATTCCCATGGTCCACAGCCTGCTCTCCTGACTGCTTTGGCCCACGGGGGTCCCCTGCAGCACCACTGCTGAAACAGCTTTAACAGCAGAGATGTCATTGGCCATGTTTGCCTTCCTGCTTGGTTGTCCTAGAGCCTGGAGGTTCAGTCTCTCTTTCAAAAAGTGGGAACTTCAGGTCAAGTTCATTCTTTTCCCAGTCTAGGGTGGGCACAGGACCAAAGAGACACAGCCCCTTTTTTGCTTCGAGTATTTCAGTATGGCTGTTGACCCAGAAAATCAATTATAGTCACAGCCCTACGTAGTGCAGAATAAGGTAATATTCAGTATGACAGTGGTTATGGCTGGCCTATGTGGAGCGAAGACACCTGCAGAGGCTGCTTTCCATGTTCTGCCTTATTTACCTTGTTATAGTCCTTTATGTTCTCCAAAGGAATCCTATTTACTGTGCAGGTTTATTTAAAATTGAGATTCAGTACATTAAGAGAATACCAGCTTCTTTTTTCCCTTTGGCACAATAGTTCTACAGACTGGTCTTAGATGAAGTTCAACTAATTTATATACTAACAATAGTGAGCTGATATTTCCTCTGATACTGAGACTTGGCAGAGAGGACCAGAAGGAAGCGTTTCAATCCAATATATAAGAGAACAGCAAAAGGAAAAAAAGAGACTTCCTCTTTATTATGTGAGCAGAATAATATATTAGAAATAATTTCCACCCATTAAAATGCCCTTTTGTTCTTACAGCCTGGTTTGGGGTATATGGTCAGTCCAGTTTTGATTGCTGCAATATCCCATCTTTGCTTCCTCATATCTATAGCTTGCCTTTGCATATGTTACATCTGATGTCAGGTGCATCTGAATGCTTACATTCAAAGGTCATTAACCAGGACACTTATTACTAAAGAGTAGTGGTGAAAGTTTGGGCTATTCTGGCCCAGCTGTTACAGCTGGATTTTTGTGGTCCTCAAATCCAGTAATTTCTGGATACCTTCATCTTTAATCATCTGACCAGCTACAATTTAGTGAGCACTGGTGGACCAAGCTCTCTGAACAGAGGGGTGTTTAAATCAGCTTTCTGTAGTTTTGCAAATCCCAAGGTTAAATACTAGGTTGAGAAGCTTCCCGCAGAGTTCAAAGAAAAAGCTTTGTGCTGTGCTATCAGCTTTTTTGGTGTTCACATGAGTTATCACTCTGATTACTGAATAGTATGTTTTTGCATTACAAATGAATAATAACTGGAGGGGAAAGAAGGAAAGATTTTACAGTATTCTTTTTTGTACACCACTAGCAATGCAGCAATGTTTCATTCGTTCATGTAAGGGAGGTTCTCTTTACTGAAGCACATGGCTTCTGTGGCCAGTTTTGTCCTACCAGCATTAGGAAACTCCCTACTAGAGACTTATCCCTTCGAGGGTTATTTCAGCCTCAGAGTGTGGAAGGGCTTGTATTATTTGTGAACCACACAGTGCAGAAGAGCTGAATTGCTCCAAGGCTCCTCCGTTGGAGGCATGCCATGAAACCTGATGTATGTCTGATTCGGAAACCCTGGAGCAGCGCGTGGTTTAGCAGCAGAAGGGACTAGGACAGACGCTGCCAAGTCCCATGGAACCCAACACCAGGTTCCCCAATGTGGCAGAGGAGGAGAAGGAGATTTCTGATGCCAAGGTTTTCAAAACAATCAAGGAACGGCAGTAAGTTCTGTGATGCCTTGGGAAAGGGCTGATTTCCAACCACTCATTTTTGATAGCTTTAGGAGGCAGTCGAGCGATAAATGCCAGAAGAGTGCTGCTCTCTTCTGCACTTTCACGTTGGTTGCAGCTAAAATCCAGAAGCCTGGAGGTTTGTTTAACAGCCTACGGAGTGCGGTCCTGGGAATTAAAATTATCCAAATTATAAGCAATATGGAAAAGTTGTGTTTCTGATTTGTTCAAATTTTTGGTCGATTTCTCGTCATCAAAACTAACTGTATAGTATAATGAACCTCTCCTTCTGAGAAGCGCTGGAGTTTAATTTCTACAAGGACTCTCATCCAAAATGTTATTTTATATTCCTTAGTTCATTAAGTAGAAATTTACAATTGCAAAGTTTCAATCACAGAATGAAGTTAGAGTGGGCAATTTTTTTTTTGCATACTGTGTATGAATTAGAGGTCCATTCCCAATAACATGAGTTTTAAGAAGTTAACATGTTTTGCAAAATACAAATACTGATACTCCAGCAGACAGCTGATGGCAGCAAAAAACATTTATCCATTTCTGGAAAATAACACCTTACTAGTTTGAGTTAAATTTCTTAATGATAAACAAGTTATAGTACTAGTTTTTAGCCAGCTTTTCAGCTGAGTTTAGCTTGTATACTAACAACACTGTTTTTCTGCGTCAACTCTGCACCAGATCAGAAGGATGTTTTCTATTAGCTTTATCCATTCTGCTCAAGTGGACTTCATGGGAGAGGTGGGCTCAGGAAACCTACTGTGGTTCCCAGATTCTGGGTGACTGAAGTTCAGCAGTATTCATTATTATGATATATTTTTGACATTCTTGTCCCTGGCAAGTTTGTAATAAAAAGCTTCCATACACCCAGGTTTTCTTGGGTGAGCCCTCTCCTTCTGGATTGTGCAAATTTTAAACGCTGTAAAAGAGTGCCCAGAATTTCCAGATGGTAACCCTAATGGATCACAGACTTCTAATTTGGATGCTCTTCATCTGTAACCTTAAACGTGTTTAGGATTTCCAGCAATCACCACCCAGGCTTGTACACACTGCTCTGTACCCATGCACAGGAATTCTGATGCTGTCAGGACATCCCTGCCTTCCTGAACATGCACTATATTATATATTCACTTTCAACTGCATAATAAGCCTTCAGTAGGTCCCTGGGTTCTTTATTTTTTTTATTTCATTCAGTTCATTTATTCCATTCATGAACTAGTAGCCTACAAAGTTATGGTGAAAATAGTTGGAAAATACGTCCTGTCTTTCTGCTATTGATTCCCGTTCACGCACCACTATTTCAATAGAAATTTGAATTTCTGGAATGACTTGTTACTATATTTACTTGTTTTATTCGTGGTTACAGAGTCATAAGAGACACAAAATAAGTTAGTGTCTCCTTTGAAGAGCAAAAATCGATGTCTCTTGACAATTCTTTTTTTCCTTCTAAGACAGTATTTTTTTTCTGTGAATTAAGATTATGCTACTCAACTACTTTGATTTTTAAAGTATATAATTACATATCTTTTGAGTATCCTAATGCATTTTTTGCTTTCAAACTGCATATGAAAAGGGGATAATTGCTATGTCTCTGAAATTCACGGTTCTAATACATTTTAAGATACTTCTGGGGCAGATATTTGGTGGGCCTGTTATTATCGTCTTCTTATTCTGGAGAACATCAGAGTTCATGGTCTCATTATAGTTGTTGATGTGTCTGAACATTATAACTTGCTATTTGACTGAAGTGAAGGGCTGCTTATTTTGATGATGTATAAATTAATTGGTGAAAATCCTGGTTTTAATGTAATCTAATAATTAAAAATATTTCAAGACAGATATGTTTCACTCAATTTGTAAAAAATCATAAAAGAGAGGAGGAGAGGAAAGAATGAAAATTAGCTTAGGAAATATGTAAGAAAAGAAAAGGTAAATAGAAGGTGTGTAAATGCTCCAGTCCTGAATTTGGAAATCTTGCTGTTGATTTAAACGGGAACAGGGACTTGCTTTGTAGCAGAATGACTGTTTACAAGATATGGGACTGTCGTTATGTAAAATGATTTTGTGTAATTGCTACATTTTTTTCACATCATGGAAAACACCCAAGAGCTAGAGACCCCCAGGCTAGAATTTAACGTCTAAAACAAGTTTAAAAAACCTCTTTTTCTTTATTAGCAACCTGCAGTCTATTGCAGCTCAGTCTGCTGTCAGAAAAAGGGTCTTTAGTGAGGTAAAACACGAGCTTTTTGTGTCTGGGGACTTGGCAGAGGATGAACACTGGAGTCTCAGTTCAGCATCTTATGTACAATAGGTGATTTCACAAAGCACCTTTGCAATTTGGCAGCCTTGTTTGCAAGAGACCTCAGGATTAAATGAGCCTATAATAAATTACTTCACATTACCCCATAGAAACCAAACCTGCCTCTGTAGGTCAAATCTGAAGTTAATTCACTAAAAGTACTGTAGTTTCGTCTTTCTGTGCTGTTCTGGGACTCAGATTACAGCAAGAGACATCTAGCTCAACTTAGTATCTACTTCAGCCTTTAGGTATTGTTATGCAATGTATTTACAGCTCTGAAATACACTGAAGAACTCAGTGAATATAGGTGTGACACTTGATGAGAGACTTTTACATTTTTTTTCACCTGAAAAACAATTTCCAGAATCATCAAATTAAATCTTGCTGTAAATACTGTGGGTTATGTTTAGAGAATTAGAACTAATATTATCCTCATTCTTTCTACTCTGATTGTGACTTCTTACAAAGTACCATCCAGTTTTTATCATCCATTTTTAGGGGGGTGCTTCAGTTTCAGTACCCTAGTCTTTCAAACTTGGTATTGACATCCTTCTGTGATGGCAGGAGTGATTCAGGGCTTGTTGATGCCAGCAGAAAAGGCCCTGGATGACTTTGGAGGCTGCTGCAGAGGTACTACAGGGAATCAATGGCTATACCCATAAAAAATTTACTGGGATTAATTTGAGTGTTTTGTCTGCATCTTGAGTAGTGAAGTCTCAAGTGAGGTCCATGGAGTCAAACTGTGTATATACCATTTGAAAGCACTGCAGCAAAACCCATGTGCTTTGACTGAGCACTTAATCGAGCAATTAAATGCCCAAGTACCATGAACTTTGCATTGTGAATTAGGTATCTGACTGCTATTTATTGATTAACTCCTCTACAAGCCCTAATAACGTCATTGTATATATTTTTCTCACATACCTTTTGCCTCATTCCGTGCAAAATGTGTCTGGAAACTAGGTTTTTCTAAATACATTTTTTTATGTTTGGTTTGGAGGAAAAAAAAGTATACATGCTCCTTCAGATTACTCTTCATTGTACTTGCTCTTGGCTATTTGATTGAAATTTTACATGGCAGAGATCGTGTCTCCTCTGCTTTTGTAAAGATCCATGGGTACACTTTTACCGTATAAAGGTGACAGAGGGTCTAATTCTAAGATTAGTTCTTAATATATGAAGTTCTACAGGAAGCCATGAAACATTATGCATTATTAAATCCAGGTGTATAATTGCCCACAGGATCGGGGTCTCGTATGTGAATTTTTTAGTTCAGGCATGTTTGATGCAAATGTTGCAAGTTTTTAGTGCAGCTCTACTTTACTTAATTATCCCTGCAGCCTGACTGAGACATAAGGAGGCCGATTGACTTTCACAAGGTTCATGAGGTTCCTTGACTCAATTAGTCAGCAGCCAGACTGAGTGACCTCCTTATTTAACACTTATGTCTTTCGCAAACTATAGAAGACCTCTGCTTTGAGAATCTTAGAGGTGGATGTTTACTAGCAGTATTTTTTTGACAGAATCATAATTATTTCACATATCATTTTATACTGCACTAGTACAATGTAGAAACCTTCAGGATTATAGTTAACTCAAGATATGAGGAAAAAAGAGCCATGTTTTCAAATAAAGACAACTTTTCAAATACACATACTGGATAAATTGTGGCATTTACCTGTTGGCCTAGGCTAGGGAAAATGGGAAGCTGTTTATTCTGTTCTTATGGGTAACCTGCCCCTTCAGTGTGCTTAGGTCCCATGAGGTGGAATAACTGCAATGGGACCTCTACCTGGAAGAGCTCACAACAGCCCAATGCATGTTACTTGCAAATAAAAATTATTCTGCATTTTGTAGTACCATTTGGAGTGAAACCTTTAAAGGCTGCACATGTTATCTCAGTGCGTAAGCTTGTAAGAAGGGAGAGGCGAGAACAGTAAAAGCCAATATAATGTATCAGCCCCATGTAATGGAACTATAGGGTATGTAGCAATCTGTGCTATCTGCAGTTGTACGACTTGCAAAAGTAAGGGTCACTCATATGAGGGCTTATGGGATAAAGTCCAGGGCTGCCATTTCAAAGCATGAAGCAGAATTGCTAAATAATAGTATTTTCCATTCTGTTGCCAAAGTACAAGAAAGAACAATCTGAAAGCATCCCTTTCTCTTTAGCATATTTTCCGCCACATGACAAAGCTATATAGACATGTCAGAAAAAAAAGAACATACTCTTTTAAACGTAGGGCTGCATAAAACAGGACAGATTCACTTGAAAATGATAAATAAATAAAAATCAGAAAAGTCTGTTTGCTTTATCCTCTAAATTTTTTGGTATCCTAAGTTTAAATAAAAAATTATTGAGTCTTAAACATTGTCCATGCCAGCATCTATTTAAAGCATTACAACTAGCATTACTGTGAGTCGTCATCGCAAAGTAGGAATGTAGCATGTCCCAGATGTATGACCAACCTGAAAATCAGAGACGCGGCCTGTTACTACGAGCTGTGACTTTATTCCTGTGAGTCACTGGTGAAGTTTGCAGTAGAGATCATGGAGATCGTGCAGTTTTCGTACTGTATGGTGAATTGCACCTGAATTACTCTTGAAGAATTTTGGAGGCTGGAAATAATTTTGGACATTATGACAGGTGTAGCTATGATCTCTTGGTTTTTGTCTAGACGTTTTTAATCTAGATTCTTTATCTAAACTTTTGAGTTAATGTACTAGTGGAACTTAGGCAGGATGGGAGAAATGCTTCAAAGCATACAAAGCAAAACTTCAAAGAAAACCATGACATGAAGTGGAAGCAACGTGACGCTGCAGAACACCACAAACGTTCTTTCCTTGCTTCTATTGTACTCTCTCTCCTCTTGGAGCTCTTCAAAACCTTATCTACTCCCACGCTTTCTGTGAGTGTACCCTTGGTTTAAAGTGGGAACAGAAAGCATTGTATTCATTGCACCCACAGTCCTTGCCAAGCCTTGAGGTGGAACCTACGTTTTTGTCTGGTGTCAATAGTCAAATACAAGTATTGTGCTCCTATTCTAACTAGTAAACAGTTCTGCCTCAAGTGACTGAAAAAAATTTTCTCAGTTCCTTCAGGTTTGCATTACCTATTTAGTTCCAAATGTTTCAATGTTTATTTCAAACGAGGAAGCTGAACAAACGTTTTATTTTTAATTATGTTAGATAGAAGTATCTTAAAAGTCTGACACAGCATTATGTCCTAGTGGAACAAATAGAGCAACCTGAAACTTCACAAATAATGAATGCTGCAGTGTAATTTCCAATAGAGAATCTCAGTATAGGGCACAGGCAGGTCAGACCAGGTTTATCTTTGATCGAGAGCCAAAAGCTTCAGGAAAATAATGATAGTGATTTTGTATTCTTTCGTAGACAACATGAGATAAGCATTGGAAAGAGTTATGTTTATATTAACAGGGGAATTCATTATTAAATTACTTTTCTGTATTTAAACCAAAGCTAAGACTGAATGAAATAAAATTGTATACTCTCCTCCCAGACTTACTCTTAATATTTCATAAATTATCTTATCTTCTATCATCTGCTGCCTAATATTCTATTTCATTCTTCGGTCTGCAAGAAAAAAGCTTTAAATTACATATAGTCTAGTGCCTGGGCACAAAGCCACTTTTAATACTGTAATTCACTTCAACAGTTTTTGATCATTTCAGAACTGGTAACTGAATCTCCTGTCACATATACATATTAGGTCACAAAGATTCGATTTCCATTCCAGTGTAAATTTTCAAATAAAGACAATTGTGTTTTGGGTTTTTTTTCGTTAATTAAGGCATTCCACTCCAATCTGTGTTTCAAAGAAAAGTATTTATCCAGAGGTGAACACTCCCTATCTTTACACAACTATTGCAGAGTTTTATAGATGTTACAGTGATAGGATTGTGTATAGGATCGGGAGCAGAGACAATTAGGAATTGCTGTTTTTTTTAAAATGCTAGTATATATAATTATTACTTTTTCTCCAGGAAAGATCCATTTTTAATAAAATTTCTGCGGAGAGAGCCAGAAATTGCTTGAGGGAAAGAGAAAGGAAAACCATCTTAGAATAACCTTTGTATTCTTCAGTAATGATCAGGGAAGACTCCTTATTGGAAGTTTGTAATTGTTTATATAAGTGAACTTATATGTGAGGGGGGGACTTTGTGAAAGAGGTTGATAGGAACTGCATGGTCCAGTCACAGGTAGGCTGCTAATTGACGTTTAAGGGAATTTTCTCAAATCAATAATATGGGATACCGAAGGTCAAGTATATGTTTGATATAATATATATTAATATTTAACTATTTATAAACATTGAAAACACAGCACTAGTATATTCATACACTATGAGAAAATTGCTATGCAATTCAGAAAGAAAATAAATCTCCTTATGTACGTAACTGTGTTGAAAGAATCTTCTTGTGGCCAAAGGAAATGTAGAAGCTAAAGCCTACAATTTTGCTTATCTTGTGAAGTCTCTGACCAGCGTATTCAGTTAATACAGTTCTCTTTCTTTCACCATTCTGGCAAAGTTCTGCAGTCTTCATTAATTTTTTGCTAGAATGCATTCAACCAGCTGTGGTTTTCCTCATTTACGTTTCCCTCCCTGTGCTCCCACACTTTTGTTCCTTAAACCATGTGGACTTCCTTTCTCGATAGCTGCAACTGTTTCTGTGTCCCCATCTGTCTACTGCTCTCTTTAAAACCCTCCCTCAGAGAATATGCATCTAAGGAACTCATTTTTAAGATTTTTGACACTTTGACCTTTAATGACATTTGTGGGGCTTGTCGTCTTTCTTTGAGAGTCATATCTCAGCACCCCGTACACTCAGGCAGTACTTCTCATCAGCTTGCTTGGTTTTATCTTATTGCAGTTGAGATCAGTCAGGAACAAGCTCTGAAAGGGAAGGAGCTGGGGACAAACAAACACAGCATGAAAGAAAAATTGCTGGGGTCTAGAGAGAATTGCACAGGGTTGACTAATGCACATTCACAGAAGTTATTTAATTTTTTCAAGAGATTTTTAACCACTCACAAATACATGCATACATATGTGTGTGAGTTCTTATAAATACACGCATACGCAGGTATATATTTTTATATATGTGTATGTGTGTGTATGTATGCATTTGCCTAAAACAACAGTTTCAGGCAGGCTGAAGTATCTCGTATCTTCAGCTTTTTATTTTCTGATACAGCTGCTCACATGCTCATGTACTTTCTTGTCCATATTCTGATCATTCCCCATGTAGGCTCCTACTCTTGCCCCCTTGATTTGATTCCAGCCTTGCTTTACTCCTCATTGTCCAAGGTACGGCTGTCAAAATTGTATGTCCCGGCCATTGTTTCAGCCGTGTTACTTTGCCATCACTTTAGTATCCTCCTGTTTTGATGTCCCCTGAATTGCAGCTTCTCATGGTTCCTTTGAACAGCCTACATGGTGGTACTTTTGCTGCATCTCCTATGTCTTCCCTGTTCTTCTCATTGTCTCAGCCCTACCAGTTTCCAAATACGCATCCATTTCTGACATTCAGTCCCCTTAGCTAGAGCAAAGCTCAGTGATTCAAGGCAAGGTCACTTCAGGCTCTAAGACAGCACTTTCAAAGCAGTGAAGTTGATATTTTTGGTTGTTCAGAATATTTGTCATACATCAAGGAATTAAAAAATAATGTTAATAAATGGTGATATGATTTTTTCAATTTTTTTAATGCTAGGACTTTTGCTTGTAATGGTTAAGTACTTTTTTGTGGGGACTAATTTTTTCATTTACATTTATACAGTATCTAGCACAGCAGAGTTCTGATACATGACAGGAGACAGAAAGAGGAGTACAGTATGTCACTATTCTTGCTTATTTGTTGCTTTATTGTGAGTATTTCACAAATACTGACTAATTCACCTTTAATCTTGGATCCACTATATAACAATATAGTAAGTATTTAAAAATGCAGGGGAAAATTTTTAAAGGTTAATTTTATGATTTTTTTTTACTTACAAACATTTGGAATACTTCTCTAATCATAAATTATTGTTTTTAAGGCCCAATCTATAATATTTACATATAAAAAACATAAACTAGTTTAATTTTGACCAACTGTCACTCATTGGTAATCAATGGGCTATGGATAATTACCATTATTTAAGTTTTAGCCTAAATTTTCTCACATATAAACAACTTAGTGTTTGAATAAGTGTCCCTGGAGGGAATGTTTCAGTGCTCAGCTCTGCCTTTAATTATTACAACTTTATTTTAACTTCACAATTGTTTATTAGTGACATTTTATTTACAGGTAAATGTCTCATGCACTGAAGAAGGAAAGTATTTCGAGCAGGCTCAAAATTCAATATTTTGTCCTTTCCTCCCTGTTGATGAGTAGTATATTAATTGACTCTCTGAATATTGGTTTATTTCGTATGCTATTTTTTTTATAATTTGAAGGCTCACATCAGTGAAGTGTAGAAGTGTAGAAGTGGCACAGTTCAAATGGATTCCTAGTGCCAGGTAACTGTCTGCAGAATTACAAAGGGGCTAAAGTGTGAGCACATACTTATGCAGCTGATGAATTCCAGCCTAAATCCTCTGAGCCATTCCAGGAGGTGAGAAAAAGGCTCCCTTCCCACTCAGCAAATGTAGAAATGGGGCACTAGCATTGCAAATGGCAAGGACTACCTACCTAGATATGATGGATTAGCTGAGTGCTTGGCATTATTCTTTGGAAGGAATTAGCTAAAGAACAGTTCTTTAGGATAGACCAATCCTTGAGAACCTTCTTAAAAAGCGCTAAGAGGAAATGTGCCAGTCTATAGGTCTAACTGCATTATTTTGATAATTTAGATCTTTCTCATTAATTTAGACACTTTTCCCAAATTTGACAGGCACACCAATGTTGCAAACATGAATGTGGAACTCTCATAATACTTCAAATGTGCTAAAAATGCAAAGCTGTATTCACTGTAATACTTGGCTATAATCCTTCCAAGACCGTGGACTATACTTTTACTCATCTTGTTACAGCTAGTGGTACCACATTAGAATATTGCAATATTGCAGTATAGTATACGACATAATAATACAGTATCATATGCATTTTAGTATACTACATCATGATATATAGGTACCCTGCAGTATTGCTGGTGATATGGTATTATTGTAGCACTTTTCCAGCTGAGATTGATACTGTACTTTCTGCTTTCAGAGTGGTAGATGCTCAAGAATTTACCCAAGAATTTATTATTTGCTATTACTTCTCCTGTTACCAGAGGTTAGCTCCCTTCCTGGTGTGCGTAATCCAGCCCTAGTACAGGTGGGAGACTCTGGAAAGGTGGTAAAAGCATTACAAAGTATGCTGTATGGGCTGCAGGACTACCAAAGCTACAATCAGAGTGGTTTGTGCTTCAGTAATCCCTCCAAATAAGCTCAGTTTCCTCCCATGCTCTGTGGATTCAGTTTTCCTTCCTTGCAATACTTTCTTGGAATGCCATGGGCATCCTCAGTGCTTCATCCCTCTCTTATGCTGTCGGCTGGGCAAGCAGCAGTGCAGCACAGCAAATGCTGCCAGAGTAGATGCATACTCCAGCAGGCCCTGTAGGTCAGCTCGGTGCAATCCACAGTCTTCTTCCTCGGCAGGGTCATTAACTGAGTCCTCACTTCACTATTCAGCAGTTTTAATGAACTTTGTAGGACTCCAACATATCCAAGACTCCTGTCTTTGTTTTCTTGAAGCTAACCATTCAGTTCATAAGCTATTGCAAATGTAGCAGGTAGCTGCATGGAAGTATAACAGGCAGTCAGGTCAAAGTTAGAGAGAAGGATGAATTTAAATGAAACCCCATTGGAAACAGAATCATTTCTATCCTCAATATATTCTCTCCCTCTAGAATGTTAAAAAGCTGCTTTTACACCCCCTGCTCTTCCCTCCTTCCACAGAACAATTCTATACAGTTAGTTGGACCAAATTTTTGCAGGGAGTGGCTATTGTATTTCAGGGTGCCTGAAATATAATGCTCAATGGGGGCCTAATTTTTCTAGTGTTTTTAAAATCCATGCCTTGTAAATGTGTCCTTCAAATCCAAGGCATCTGGAAAAACAACTGTAACTTTTCTAAGTAAAAAGGAGCTTAATTTTTGGAGAGGCTGTAAGACTTTCAATGGTCATAAGCCTGAAGAAAATAGCGTAGGCTCTAGAAACTGAGGGAAATGTCACTTACAGAAGTTCTGTGAGCAGTTTCAGCTGATCTGAGACCTCATCGATAGGATAGGTTCTGCTTCACCACTTGTTTTGAGATAGTTGGTTATCCACTGCCTCACTGGTGCTGGCTGTTACAGTCGTGTTCCTTTGGGAAGGATTTGTTTTAATATTAAAATTAATATTTTGATTCTCTTGACTATATGCTCCCACATGCTGCTGATGAAAGGGTGGGAGCAGGAATGCCTCTTTCAACAATGGCATGTGCTTAATCTATTTTAATAACTTTTGAAATTAAGTCACTAGCTGTCAAAAAAAAAAGTAAGGTAAATAAAATGAAGAGTCCCTGTCTGAATGTCTGGGGAGAGGAGCATAAACAGAGTCCTCCCTCTACTTGGAGAAAAAGTGTGGGGTTTCATATGTGGGATTCTTTTCTGCAGTTTCAGAACCAGTCTCTGAGTCACATACCACGCACTGATTTTGCTATCTAATTCCTCTCTTTAAAATTGCATCTATTGTAAATAAAAGATGCAAGGATGCCATCAACTCTGTCTGTGTCAATTCATTTCTTTCTCACCAAGGAACTAACCCCACCCTGGAGTCCAGAACTTGCTGAGAATTCAGAAGCGGTGGCAGTACCACTCTGTAGTGCCATGATAGGCCAGGTAAGGAAACCCGCATTCATAATTAAGACTCCTGAACACAAGCATATAGACATCCAGTAATGAGTACGTTTTCAGTGGTCATGTGAAATAAATGATGTCAGATAATGAAAGTAAATGAGGGCATTGTTTAGTGTACTTTAAAGCAGAGCAAGTCTTTTTGGGCATATACGTAAGTTTAAAGTAGATCTTAGAAAGGAAGTGAGACATTCATAGCACAGGTCGTCGTGCCAGTTCAAAATAAGTAAATAGAACATCATTAAATTATCAAGTGTAATGAGTAAGTGGCATTAATTTGCAGCTGGAGCTGACTGGCTGTTTTGCAAATTGAATAATATTTGACCAAGGAGACATGATCACACACCTCAGCTTATGCTTTTCTGATAACTGACACCGGTTATACAGTTATTCTATCCCTTCCCTTTCTCTTTTATCATGACATGTAGTATCAGACGCTGACTTTACATTTTTCTTCAGTAAATTCCTCCCCCCTTTTAATATCACAGCATCGATGAAAAGTGGTGATCGATATAATTGCATTTTATGGTGTTTGAAGGGACTCAGTGAGTCGGGATTACTTTTTAGTGAACCCCCGAGATGCTGGCTGTGACGTGAAGGCTGCCTGCTGATTTCTCACCCTTCAGCACCTTGTTCTCCCTGCTCGGTCACAGCTCACCACCTCCTCGGTTTTTCTGCTCCAAGTCTCCGAGGAGCTGCCTCACAAACTGGATCTCTTACGCTGGTTTGAAGTACATTCCCATTCCCTCCTCCTTTCTTTCAGAGGTTTATTTTTAAGCCAGTCCTGGCTTGCCATGCAGCCACACGGAGTGGTGCCAGGAGGGGTAGGGCATTGGGGAGGGCAGGCCTGAGCCTCCCCAAGCTGGCCTTGTCCTCACAGCCAGTAAGTGACAATATCATGCTAAAGACTGAGGTATTCTTCATGTTTGGTGTTCTTGTAACGCTTGTATTTAACCAGTCCCAGGCTGAGAATTAACTTGTACAGGCTGCCAGAACATTTGCAGTGGTTGCTCCCACCCCACAAAACCCAGCAAGAGGCAGTATCAGGGAGGGTAGCTGTGGGAGGCCTCAGGGTGCTGCCCTGAGGCCCATTTTGGATTGCCTCATTACATTAGGGTTAGGCCAGTATCACATTTTTTTTCCTTTATAGATGAAGGAACTGAAATACTCAGTGATGTGAGGTGGCAAAGGCCACAGAATAAACATCACTCCTGGGAAGAGAAGTCAAGACCAAATGTATGTGAAAACTTGTGCTGTAGTTTGTTTCCTACCAGCCTGTGCTCAAAATAATGTGCTCTCATAACGGATTTATTTTTTCTTTTTACCAGATGTTATCAGTTGGGAATGCTTTTTCCTTAGACAAATGCTGAAGGAAGGAACATAATAAACCTGTTAGATTTTAAAGCATGTGGCTGTGCACTAAAGCTATATGACATTTCCAGAAACTCTTAAAGAAATTATAAATCTTGTTTTGCCTAAGTTTTTTTTTTTTTCACAAGGGAATTAGGATTTGATGGGATACCTCTGTGTAGGTTGTTAGACATATGAATTTTATTTTCAAAAGCAGTTTTTCTTCCAGACAATGGCTTATTCCTTGAACAAATAGCAATATCTAACAGTGTAAGAGAAATAGCTAGTACTGAATAAAAGCATTAGGGAAGAATAATTTGCCTTTGGCATATGCCAAGTGTTGGATAAATACTAAAATACCTTTAAACCAGCTAGTAGAGTCAGGCTGTGGCTTTCCTAAGTGGTCTTAACTTGTCTCTGGACATAAGGAATGCAGATGTATTTGGTTAATGCAGTATTAGCACCTAGGAATATATATTTTTTTTTTCCCATTGTGCAATATTTTCACCCGATTTGGCCTCAGTATAAGATGTAGGGAAATAGGCTTTGGCTATAGAAACACAGATGACTGAAGGGAATGAGTTTTTACCTGATATTTTCAAAATCTCAGTGTGGGTATTGCATTTTTTTTTAGATCTGTATTCTAGAAGCCTGCTTCTCTAGACATTTATGAATATCTCACAAAGAACACTTTTGCCATTGCAGCCAACATACCTTTGAAAAACATAAGTCAATACATTGAGCCTGCCATAACACAATGCTTCTTTATTTGATTGCAATCCAAACCAGGGGCCCAGAACTGAACGTACAGACAGATTGGAAATCTGTGCAGTTCAGTGCTGTCCACACTGAAGGTGTCACCCCTGGTATAGAAGGATGGCAGGGAGAGGAGAGCTGGGCTGTTGTAGCATCCTTGACTAGAGTATAACTAGGAATAAAGATGGAATTGAAACTCAGTGGACCCCATACATTCATAATTAACATTTTAGCGTGCTTTTGAAACACTTTGATAGGCAAGACTTTCACTTCTTTTTTGGTGTGAAACAAAGTGTTGCCAGGTGGCTTGACACAAGTTTTGAATGCCAACGATTGTAGGACCACACGACACACGGGGGTGTGAGGGCAGGGTGGCTCAGTCAGGGCAGTGCAGGCAATGGGGTTACTCCAGGGACAAGTCCCTGCAACGTAGCAGGGCAGAGCAAGATCTTTCCCACTGTGGTGCCAGGTGCCAGATGGAGATGCTCTCAAGAGATGGCTACAGCCTAGCCTACCTAAAGACTGTTTGATGCGTGTCCACTGAGTAGCACACTAAAAAATGCCTCCTGTAGTTTTCTGATCTGTTTTTCCATTCTTATGACAAAGTTGTGCCACTGCTTTGCTAAATCCTACACCTCAGATCTGTCATTATATTTGTACTATAAAGGTATGCTTAGCTGTCCTAAACTGGCCTGAAAACTCAGTGTTCTTCATGTTTTTAACATAAGCTTTTAAATGGCTCATGTAGAACCTTAGGCTTGTATGTCAGATTAAATAGCACAGCCTCAAACATACAATATCTGTGGGAGATTTGTCATGATAAATATAATAAAGTACCTTTTCTGTTTTTCAAAGTAAATATCAGCAGCACAGTTATCAGGGACATAATCTCAGCTGACATAAATAACTTTTTGAGAGTCACAACTGACATCAACTAAGGATGTGCTCCTTAAAGGCAGATGCTTAAAATTCTAGACGCTTTCCAAATCAACAAACTTCTGTAGGCCAAAACTGTCACACATGTTGTGAGAAAACACATTTTGTAAAATAATTGTAACCTAGGAAATTAAACCACTTTAATTTCTTCTTTGATTGGTAGTGTCAAAAAAAAAAAAAAAGAATAAGAAAAAAAAGAAGGGCTACAAACTACAGAGGGTGTTCTCTTCGGAGAACTTACTAATAAGAACACTAAACACTAAAGCTGGTAACAAGTTACATTGTTTTATACATTATACTTGGAAGCAGGTAGAAGGAAACACTATTGTCCTGTAACACCCTGCTAACTTGCAGAAAGTAAAGAGCTGCTCCTTTCATTGAAATATCCTTAGCAAAAATGGAAAACCAAACAATCATATTAACATTGCAGGCTTTTATTAATTAAAAGCCGGATTAGGTGAAAAGATGCTTTAAATCAGTTTCCTTTTCAAAGAAAGATAGGGTGAAATCCTATGTAAATCAAATCAGTGGCAAAATTCACAGAAACAGAAATCACAGGTTGGTAATTTGGAAGAGTAAAGGATCCTTTGAAATTTCTCTTTTCCATTGTTTCTTTGTTTACAAAAGCAGCATTTCTAGAAACAACCATTGGACTGTTTATGGTTTTTACTTCTCAGTTTTTGCATATAAGCAGAATTCCCAAGGTTGCAAAAAACAATTGTAAGAAACAATTAAAAACAGAATGTTGCCTCTATTGGTCTTATTTATGTGATTCTGTTATAACTTATAATTGCATTTCTGCTGGCAGATGGAAATATTTTGCTAACTGGGAAAGTGTAGCTGGTATCATAGGGATCATTTGAGAATTGTAAGAATGTTGTCTGGAGCTGACTTTTTTCTCTGTCAATATAAGCCCACACAAAGGCTTACAAAATTATTCACCTCGAGGCCTCTTCCTCTGAGGGAAACTAATTTCTAATTCCCACCTTCTTTCCATAGACTCAATCTTCCCCTTTCCTGACACCCAGTCTCAGTCTCCTTGCCTGCTCAGATCCTTTTCCAGTTGTATACAATCAGCATCCATGCCTCAAGAATACCATTTCCCTGGCTGCTCTAGATCTGTATTTATTCTGAACCTTTTCCTTTGGTTCCCAGACTGCTTGGATCTCCATGGATGCTCACCTATTTTCGGTAAGCTCCCCCTCCCACAGACCAGTGTTCTGCTCAGGGTTCTGCCCTCCCTGGTCTCTTGCCCCAGTGGCTCTGTCCTGCAAGGCTTTATTTGCCCAGTCCCATCTGTTTCCTCACCACAGTAATTGCCATATGCAGATTCTCATCAATTCATGCTGACCTTCCCTGCTCTTTCTTCTGCTCTGCTTCTTCCTCCCCTCACCTTATCTTTCACACATCTCTGCCCCGTTTTCATTCCTGGGGTTATCATTTCCAGTATCTACCCTGCTATTTTACCCTCTCACTTCCAGGCTCTCTTGTCTTCCAGAGGGGCTTCCGACTTGCTCAACTCCCAGTCTCAGCATCCTTTTCCAAAGTCACTCTGCTTGCTTTGCTTTTCCAGTTGTCCATCCCCATTTCTTCCCAGCGTCTCCTTCCAATCTAGCCTCACCAGGAGCAATTTTATCCATTTCTAGTGTACCAGATTCCATGTCTTTGTCAAACTCCTTGCTCTGTCTCTAATCAAACTATGGCACGCACTTCATTTCAGTTTTCAATTGAATTTCTCTGCATTAACGAGTGGGTACTCATGGGAGGGGAACTGAGGGCACAGGAGAGACAAACATTCTGCTTTTAGATCGAGAATATGACTCTGCCATGGGTCATCAGATAGGAGCAGTCATTGCAATGATATTATAATTTGGTCTTAGTAGCCCTGAGCTGTACCGTGATGATACATGTACTGTCTGGCCAGCTGTGAGTCTGGAACTCAGCTAATATTTAGTTTAGCTAGCATTTAGTTAACCTTTAGTTGCAAAACTCTGATGCACTGGTTTTTTTCAGGTCTTGCCTGAATTTGGAACAGCTAGCAGCAAAAGGCAAAAAGGCATATACCTGACACAGAAGCCTCTCCTGCCAATTTGAAGTCCAACTTTCAAAGCACTGAAGCAGCAGAGCAAGACTTTCTATCATTGATGGCAGCACATTTCCCCTAGCCTGTTTAGTTAAATTAGCTGGTGGTTTTGGCTGACATTTTCATAAAAATAAAAATTCAATAAAAATCAGGCCAAGGAACACTGTAACTAGAAAATTTAATCTGGAATAGCTAAAGTTTTATATTGCTGTATGTGAAATCAGGATCTAATCATGAGAAATGTCAAATGTGCATAATCATAGGTGAAACTGCAGTCCCTGATGATATGAGTAACAGCTTTAAAAGGTCTGAAATATGTTCTAAATAGTTTAGGATAAATTATGAATGGAGCTACATCCCTGGAAATCATCTGATTCTTACATTCAACTAATGCCTGAATTCAGCCCTTTGTGTATCGCAAAACTACTTTTTCAAACTTGCTGCAGGCAGACACTATAAATTCTCAGCTTTCTAAGGCCAGACATGACCACTGTAATTGCAGAATCTGACCTTCTCTGCAAGAGAGACGGCAACATTTTGCATACTAATTGTTTTATTTCACCTAAACCTCACAGTTGAACAAGAAGGTAGCCGTTAGTGGATCTAAATCCAGCTATCAGTATGCATGTATTCTGGGGGGGGAAAAGGGAGGGCTGTTTCCTGGGCAGTATTCAAGAGAAGAGGTTGAGCCTAATGGCCGTAATGACACAACTGTATCTTAATGGGAACACACCACTAGCAAAACATTCCAATTAACAGGGGATGTACTGAGCTGAAATAAATGGTTTTAAGTGATGATCAGCCTGGTGTGAAATTATAAACTCCATTATTAGTATCAAAATGACTAATTACAGCTCTGATGCAGAATAGCACTCAAATTTTTAAATCTGTGGAACTAAACCGAAAATGCTTTCAGCCTTTTGCAAGACCTCCAGGGAAAAATGAAGAGCATACAATTTTTAGCTTGTATTTTTATTTAATTGGTGCATTATTTCAGTACAGAGTATTATATAGTATTTCTTTCCTCTTTCTCCAGTCTTTTTTTAAATTGAGTTTCCACTGGATGTCCTAATTAGGACACCCATACTGTATACCCTCAAAAGAATTAAGGATTTCACTTCAGCTAAGTGGCACTTTTGACTGTGGAAAAAAAAAAAAGCACAATTTAATGGGACAAAGAAAGACAGGGCAGCCAGGTTATTGAGGGAAAACTGAGAAATAAGCACAAGTTTTATGTAAGGATTTGTAATTCATTTAGTTTTTGCTCTTTTCTTTACACTTTTCTAACAGTTTGTAGTACTAAATTCTCTTAATTTAATTTGTACTTCTATGTAAAGTAATCCACTCACATTTTAAGGCTTTTTTTTTCTTTTTGCCCTACAGCTTTCATATTGAGCAAGCAAATGTTAAAAGCAGTTAAAAGCAGACTTGAATCTGCTCTCTCCATTGATGGGTTTTAAAATTAAAGCTCTTTGAAACTTTCATGCCCATCAGTGCAGCCCAGGAGCATTAAATCACAACTATCTGGTGCCACATGCTGACAGATCAAGTCTTGAAAAAGGGATGGCAATTTTTCCACCCTTACTTAGAGTGCCCAACGAATGCTGAATGGAGGAAAATAAATCAGATTTTTCTTTTTAGTGAAGTATATGAAATAGTAGGGGCTGAAGATGCCTTGGAGTTCCTGTTCTGTTTTATTTATCATCTCTCACAATTGTCCTGAAAACTGAAAACACCCCTTAATAAATTACAATCTCTTTTTTTTTTTTTGTGACAGATTCTAGGTGAAGTAGAAAAGGTGTGATGTTTCTGTAATTGTACACTACCCAGAAAGTGTAATGTTCACTGAATCTTGATATCCTGCAGAAGATAAGAATTCAAAGAATAGATTCAATGAAGTTAATAGAGCAAGCTATGTAGGCATATTATTTACTCATAGTTTACAACATACTTTAAATAGTGTAATCAAATGTACATAAGTTGGCACCTATGTACTATAATGATGGGCATATTAGACATGTTTCATAAAGATAACAAGCTTATCAAAATCCTAAAAGCTGATATTCCTGAAACCTGTCTCCTTAAATATCAAAAACAAAATCTTAAATTCGTAGGTATTTATTACTTCCTTGTACTTTTATAAAAAGCACATTAGCTATCTTCATATTTGGATATTCTAGGTTTCAAAGTTTTGGTGAAAGATAAAATGGTATATAAGAAAGGTTTTAAGTAAATATATTTCATTAAATTCTTTATATAAAAATTCTTTAGCTCTCAACTATCTGTCTTTAAAAAATCTTCATATTTTCACACTTTTAGTAAAATTTATGATTTATGGAGATAAGCATCTTACTAACAGAATTCCAGAATACTTCAGTTTGGAAGAGACCTCAGGAGGTTATCTAGTTGTTTAGAGACTAACTACTTTGAATATCTTCGAGGGTGGAAACCTACAGCCTCTTTGGTCTACCTTTTCCAGCATTTGAACACATTCAAGGTGACAACAGCCACCTTTGTTGTGAGAGCGCATGGTCAGCTTGTTGTCCACCAGGATCTTTGGGGCCTTTTCTGCAATCGTCAAGGTGAATAGCTGTTTTACCAAGTACAGTGTTTCCTTAAAGAAATTCACCAAGTTGTGCTATTATATTAGATGCACTGCTTTTACGGTGATTTCTTTCATTTGCATTTGATTTTAATGCCATTTGTTCGACCCTGAGTCTTAAAAGCATTTTTGATGTGCAAATTTTATTCATACCTAAGACATTCTGAAAGTATACCTGTAGAGAACTCTGCAAAATGAAATAAACCAGACTTCTATTTACTTTGAAAAGCACCCAGCAGCTAACGTCATGCAGTGGAGACATACCGCAGCACATGTTTAGTAATGGGAACGTACAGCCTTAAAGGTCTGGACAAACCCAGCAGGAACTACTGAAATCTCCTTTTTTCAGACATGCCCTTTCAAAATGGCATTCAGCTGCAAGACAATAATTTTAGAAGTCTGAATTGGGAATGTTTATCCAGTAAGTTTTTAGTTCAGTCACGTGTCGAAGGACTGTGGAAGGGCAATATGCCTCTGTTATGTCAAACCTAGGCATCTTTGAGTTGTTGCTTTTGCTAATCATCGCTAATCCCGTATATGTTGTTTGAGTAATCGTTTGATATCAATTAAACCTATACTACTACTCTGACAACAAAGTAATAATTAATCAATAGCTTGAGCTCCCAGATTACTTGTCTGTACAAGCGTGTGTTACCAGCAAATGATATCTAGTGACAGGAGGGACCTTCTTAACTTTACTCGATTCTGATGACTCTCATTCAAAGCCCACTGACTCAGTAGAAAAAATAGTATAGCCTTCAGTGGGTTTTCAATTAAAGGCATTTTATCTTAGGGAAATTGAATAATCTGTAAAATAAGGTTCATAATGTTTCTCTCTCGTAAAAGTAATTGAAATTCATAGAGGGAAAGTACAAAGTATGAACAATTACTGTTTAATCTCTATGATAAAGAAAAAGGGTTTTATCAATTTTTATTTAATTACTTAAATGAGTAATTTAAGGTGTTTTAAGGCCTCATGTATTTGATGTTTCATTTGTTTCTTTCAGTTGAAATAAGATGGTTACTATGGAAACAAAGACCTTGCAAGATCTGAGTTGCTGTTAGCTTTGGGAACAAACACATTATTATGAAAACAAAAAAACCCTGAGATATTGAACTATAAAGTAGAATATGATCCTTATTGATTAACACATCCTGTGTAAAAGTTAGTTTTATACCATGAGTGTTTGGAATAGGAACCACTCTGGCAGAAACAAGTGAAAAAATGAAAGTTAATGGAGCTGTCATTTCAATATTCAATAATATTATCTAGAATATGCAATTTCCCAGATGTAATTCCCACATCCTGCATGAACTGTTACAACAAAGTGAAAGGCTTACCGACGCCAACGTGCTTTTCCTGTCACAGTGTAACTGCAAAATGTATACACTTCTAGGAACAGCGGAGCAATTGGGAAAATAGAGCTGCTCTTGACATCGGTTATGCAGGCAATATAGCATAGTCCTCCTGGCACCCCCTCAGCTATTTGCACAATTATTTTCTTGGCCATCTCACACACTTGCGTGTTTATGCACAGGGCAAACATACGTGCGTGCAGAAAGGAGGAATCGAAGGCCCCCGCTCTGGGATTGCCGGATGACCTAAGGGTTGACCAGCATTGGCAGGCTTTGCCTTCCAGTCTCCTGGAGATTCGGGAAAAAGTGGAGCAGGCCAGTAAGAATTAGAAAGATGTCAATTCTCTCCCATACATGGCTCATTTTTGACTGTTAGTGACCCTATAGTGTTCTAAATCAGGAAAGAGTCGCATAATTGCAATGAGCTCAAACTGGGCAAATTAGTTCAAAATACAGGCATGGAGCCCAGTGAGCTAGAATAAGAGCCCAAGCTAATCTGTAGGGTGATTTCATTGCAGTATTTGCTAAAACACACTCATGTGTGTCCACACACTTGCACATGCACACACGCACAGAGCCACACTTAAAAGAGTGATTCAATTATAGACACATCTCTTTAACTAATCTATGTACTTAATAAATCATCAATCATAGAACACCCCAGTTTGGAAGGGACATCGAAAGATGATCTGTTCCAACCTTTCATGGGAAAGAAAGCCTAGATGACATTATCTAGACTATTTGTCCAAATGCACCTTGAAAACCTCCAGTGATGAGGACTCTACCACATCCCTGGGGAGGTTGTTACAGTGAATGATTTGTGAAAAATTTCCTGCATCAATACGAAACCTCTTCCTGTGCAACTTGTACCCACTGCCCCTTGCCTTCTCCGTGTGGTGCCTTGTGAAGAGAGAGCCCTCCGTGCTCTTTGCAGCTGCCTTTTAAGCACAGGAATACTGTGTTGAGGTCCTCCCTGAGCCTTCTGTTCTCCAGGGAGAAAAGGTCTAGCTCCTTCAGTCAAGCCTAACTCTTTCAGCCAAGGGAAAGAATAAAGGAAATTAAAGAGCTATATTTTCATGGGGTGTTTTAAATACTGCTGAGTATGCAAAATTGGGTTCAGCCCTTTATCAGTGTCATGTGACCTCAAAATGGTATTGTTCATCATGCACAGAAATACTGGAGAACACTCTGTGTTCTCTCTCTACACCTTTGGCATCATATTACAGAATGCATATGAGTACCTATGTAAATGCATGCGTATGTTTTATATGACTAGAGAGAAGGTGTTTGTCACAAAGTCAGTAGGCCTGACTCAGAAACAATAGATGTAGAAAATACAAACCTAACTTAAAGTACTGGGTGAATTAAGTCCATGTCCTTTCTGTGAAGAAAACTTTGCCTAAGATGAAAATCAAAATTAGTTAATTAAAGGCCCCAAATAAATACTTCCATAGGCTTTACAGTTTTTCTGTCTTCCCAAAGTGCCATGAAAATCGCATATTTATGCAATCAGCATTGGCTCATGTTTTCAGTGGAAAAAGTTTACCAGCCTTGATAGTAGGAAGAACTTCAAAGGCTGTGATAAATCAAATGAATAATTTGCCCGCAGGAAGTCTGTATAAATTGGTCACGTTATCTAAATGTGTCAAATGAAATCTTAAGAACTCCCTCTCTCTTTCCGCAGGAATAATTGGATTTACACATCTCTCTAAATTGCTAGTCTTTTCGCCAAAATGTAGGCAGATATAATTTTTATTGCCTGAATGCCTATCATGATAAATGGTTACAGAAAAGTAGCCAAAGTTATATGGGAAGGGTCAGACAGACTGATTTCATATTTTCCTACTGTTAGCCCGTCTGATGTGAAGATGATTAGCAGGCCATGAAAGACTAGCTCAATTCTGCATCCCTAATTTAGGTATGCTGGATGGGATAAGATGAAAGAGTCTAAGATTCTTTGTAAATCATTCAAAGGTAAGATAGAAAGCTTCATTACTCACACATGAGTTCCTCTAGAGGACCATCATTTCTGCATTTGGTATTCTGGAAGAAGAAGAGGTAACAGGAAAATGGAACTTTAAAATGGTTTTAATTTTTCTCAATTTTCTAAGGTTTTAAAGAAGGGTTGGGTTATACCTATCCCTTGCTGTTGTTCTAGAAAAGGGATTGTGGATTCATATGTTTTGTTCTCTATTATTCATGAGTATTTGGTTCTTAATTGGGCATTTATGAAATTCTGAGATATACATGCACTTTAAAATTGCTTTGGTTTTCTATGCATTAAATGCTCTCTTTTCTGATGCCGTATTTACCAAATTTACTAATGCAAATTTGGATGTTTCATGTTAAGACCAAAGACAAAGCATCTTGCCCTTATTTTATAAGTAAAATGTTCAAAGTCTCTTCCTATTAGAACATGTGGATCTTTTAATTGTTCCGGTTCTCTTATGAAGAGAACACATAGATCTTTCCTCAGTGTTCTGCCTTTCAGCTGAGAACCTGAAATGTCAAGAAAACAGGGAAAGTTCCAACTCTGAAGCTGCAGAACAAAATAATGCATTAGAAATTGAAACAGTGATAGATAAGTCTTTGCTTGTGCAGTGTGAGTTTGAGATCTTACAGGTGCACATATTTGGACTTCTATTTACGCTTTTTTTCTATAAATGTCCTTTGATTTCATATATTGTGATCTATCATCTTGCCAAATCAGAGCCTAATTTTTGTTTTTTAATGGTATGTTTTAAATGTCTTGAGAGGCCAGAGTTCTGTGGTGCTTGTAGGAATGTCTTGTTACAATCCACTGATTCTTACTGACACAATTTTTATCCCAGATATGCTTTTAAGCTCTGTGTAGACTGAAGCAACAAATGGAAAATAATGGAATATAATGATGGGACTTAAGTATTGATGAAGTAGAATTGTATTGAGTTACATTTATGATTTGGCATGCTACAAGTGATTTATTATCATAAGACCATATTAAAAATAAGCTACAAAAGAACTTGCAAACATACTCTATTGAGCTAAAATTCACTACTTTGAAGTATCTCATACAATTCTTCATATGAATAAGAACAATTCATTAGTTCTTACTAATTGATTAGTTCATATTAGTGAAATGAAACACATCTGTGATTATCTGCAATGCTGAAATAAGTGAAATACATAAGTCTGCTGTGGCCTTCACATGGGATGTTTGCTTTTGGCTTGTTGGCTTTTTTAACCATTCCCTATATATTGTCAAGGGCTGTTAAATAATAGTCTGTCCTTGAGTTATTGGTCCCTCAAATGGTAGTTGGATTAACATTGAATTGATTATTGATTTTAGTCTGTGTGAATGTACACTCCAATAGGGACTGAAAAATAATATCTTAGCAGCGGAAGGAAAGCAGTTGTTTTTTGGGTGTTTTGGGTGTTCCCCTGGCTGTAAATTGTATCTCTCACTCCCTGAGTATTTTCTTGAGCATCCAAGTTGCTTTCAGACCTTCTACGCAGAAACTCTTGTCACTGTGCACTGCTGGCAAAGCAAGAGCCAGCAACCGGGTTCAACTCAGGTTCATCAAATCTAGCAGTAGGTGAGAGGCGTGTTGTAGCAACAGCTGGACAGGTCACAGCATGACCAAAGGAAAAGGGGCAAAATATGTACATGTTTTGGAGGTAAGAGTGGTGAGGGAGATCAGGATGTCTGAGAATGGAGTTGGATCCACTGCTGAGGTAAGGGGAGGAAAAGCTTGTAGTATTGTACATTAAATAGGAGAGGATGATACCTTTGCCTTCTGTTTCCTTGGTATGCTTTTCTTCCATTTATCAACTGCAAATACAAGGCAAAATTGAAGTGCTATTTTTGTTGTGGTTATTTTTCTAGGGCATCAGTATTTAAATTACACTCAGACCCAACAAAGGCTCCTGTGTTTTTTTATTTCTGTTGGCTTGGCTTTATTTTGTCTTTTCGGGGTTTGGTTGGTTTTGAGGGTTTTTTTGTGGTTGGCGAATTTGAAATTTGGAGTTGTTCCCTGATGAGAATAAAGGTTAGACAGGTCAGAACAGAAACTTCACCTGAGTATGACAAACATATGAAACAAAATCTGACTCCGAATCATGATCTGTACCTTGCAATTTATACTCACTATTTAGTTTAAACTCAGCTCACATTGTTTTAATAAGTCACTAAGAATGTAATCATACTAAGATTATTTGACATTATTACCTGGTTTTATCCATAGCAACTTGTAAAATCAAAGATTTAAATATAATAGCAACTCTGTAGCTGAAATTTGAGTCAAGGATGATTATTTTCCTAACTCCTAAATTCAAGATCTGGTGCTTGGTCAAAAGCTTTGTAGAAAAAAATAGTCATCAATTACATTATCAGGCCAGATTGACAACTATTTTAGATTAATGTTTAAGTTTTCTTTTCAAAAAAGTACTTGAACCTGGGTCTAAGCTTTAAAACTCCAGGTAACTCAAGTTCACCATACCAAACTTCTTTCGGAGTATTTACTCAATATAGTAGAGGGTTTTAGTTTACTGAATAGGAAATAGAGCAAATGAAGAGAAGAAAACACAGCAAGATTTACACTTCTGTCTAGATCAACCTCTAACATGTGGGCAGCAAGGCAATAAGCGTGTGCCAGAATGAGCACTAAACTGGATAAATGCCAACTTTTTTATTGTGAGTAACCTCTTGTAGCTGGAGCCTATTCACTGGAAGGAAAAGGCAAAGCCACCAATGACTTCAGTGGTGCAAAACCATAGCACTCCAGAGTGGAAGAATTAGCTCATGGTGTACTTCTTGGAAAAATCCTGGAGGGTTTATAAACACAAAAAAATTTACCATAAAACATAATTATAAGTGGTGCTTTGTTGAGTATGATTCACCCTCAGTCAGAATTGGGTCTTTCTGGTTGACTGGTTGCTTGACACTTGCCTCATCCACCATGCTGTTGGACAGTGGGATTGGTGTTTTCCAAAAGAGGTGCTGTGCTCTGGCTTCACTTGGGCTTACTGATGGTACCTGTATGGTACCTAAAATGCTGCCAGAGCAATGGCTGGGAATATACTCAGTTCACAGTTGCACCTGTTTCCTCTCTATAAGAGGAACTGCACAGAAAGTCACTTCCATTTCTTGAATAAATTCCTGCTAGTTGTCTGTTTAGCCCAACTGCGAGGTGCTGCACCAGTAGCAGACAAAACCAGTGTTTGTCCTTGGTATCCCAGTCTTTTCAGCCATGCCAGGAGATGAGCTCCCAGCATCATTCTCTGGATCAATAATTATTATCCTTAGGAGCGCAATCTATAGAGGCCCTTCACAGTGCTGTTTGCCATACTGAGAAACATAAATGCAGGTGGGTGCAGCTGCCTCAGAAGGCAGCTTTGTTACAGGCCAGCAGAAAGAGCTGAATTAGGTTTGTGACAGCTCCACAGGTCTACTACCTAACACCGATCAAATCATCATGTTGACCTTCTGTACTCCTCGCCTATCTGGCCATCCTTTCTAACCTGCCAGTTTTGCATAATGCTGCATTGCTTTTTATACATACCTGGTTAGATAAAACGGAATTTTTCAACCACAAACTGCAGTAATAAGTACTGACTGATTAAAACCAGATTTTTTTCCATAATATAACCTCTTAAATAAAATACAAACTTTCAGAAATGTTTAGGCAGACATCTGCAGAAGCCAGGACTTTAATAACACTGCATAAATTGTAGTTCTTTAGATGAGCTTTTTGCTTTCTCTTCATATAAATGTCTGTCATTAGTTATGTGCAAAACCCAGAACTTCACTTTTTGGAATGAATACTTCCCAGACCTTGCATGTGCAAGATTAGATTAAGCATCTCATGAGCAAGAGCTCTTGTTGAACTTCTGGTTTCAAGTACGTTCCATGTCCTGGGAGGCTGGAAGTGGATGCAGCCAGGATGCTGCAGGACAGCTGTGCAACAGTTCAAGTTCTCCTTAACCCCCTTCATTGCACTGGATTAGCCCATAGGGAGAAGAATGAGCTTACCAACCCTTTAGCTTTCCACAATAAGTCTTTAATGACATGCTTTAAATGCAGGGTGTCTGGTATTTGTTGTGCTCTATTAACACTTCCGCTTCCAGCTTGACTACTGCACTGAAGCCAAAAAAATAAATTAAATCTACTAGGGCCTCAAATATATCTACAGTTTTGCAAACCCTTATTAACCCGCATATCAGTCCAAGACTGATCTCGTTTTTTAATTTAGTCAAATACTAATCTAGTCTTTCTTGGTCCTTAATTCCTGATTATTATTCTGGTCCTTCTTTGATTAATGACTCATTAGAAATAGGGCTGAAACAACTCCCCAGATTCTAGCCAAGCCAACATTTAGGTATCTTTTAATAGTTTAATTGAAATGGGAATCTCTAAAAAAATTGATTGTTCTATATAGTCAGTTTTGTCACTGTCTAAACTGGGACAAAGATTTTATGTGGTCAAAATCTGAAATGCTTGGATTTCTTTTAATTTTCATAATGTCCCATTTTAAATAAGGACTAATAAAAAATTAATGACATTCCTATGAAATATGGAAACAGACACAACTTAGTTGACATGATTTAAGTCATAGTGGCTTCAAATGCAGCTGTTTTTAATGCACTTTTAATAAAAATAGTCCTGGACAATTAATTAACAGCGTTGTATCTCATGGGTCTTTCCTTGTGATGTATTGTAATCACTTGAGGTAAAAATCTTAGTCCCCAGGAGTGTATCAACAACATCATTTCTTTTCACATAGAAATGTGGAGTGTAGTTGTCAAGCTCTGCGCATTTGAGACGTGAGGTCAATCATTCCTATTAACCGCAAATGTTACCATTCCCTGGCTGGAGAAATACAGGGTCGAGCATGTGTATCCTACGGAAGAGTAGTCATCTGTTTCAGGACAAGTACATAGAATAAAAATTAGCTTAAGTTTTTCCATGTGCACCTGGCATGTCCATTTAAATAAAGAACACCAAAGGAAACATTAAACTTGCATACACCCAAAACCTGGATCAAACCCATGCTTGATATTCTGGCAGTTCTTCTGGAATTGATTGGCAATTTTTTTTAATAGGTTAGACACAAGTCCTGAAGGCAACAGGCCTAGTTCATAGGGTATGTCACCAGGACGAGGTAGAAATGTAACTGTAGCACATGCGAGCGTAACTTCTTCAGGTTAGGAGGAAAAACAGTTGGAGTGAAGATGTGGCTGCATGGACTTTGTTAGCGACAGAGTGTATACTTATGGTCCCTGGCCAGCCTGCATGTACTAAAGACATCTGCCATGTCAACACCACTCCAGTTGTCCTGCTGGCTTGAGTAAGTTAGGATACAATCACGCTTCTGCTTTGTGGTGTTTTATTCCTCATCACTGTTTTACTGCAGTGTAACTGTGTGGCTTTTGGTTACATGCTTTAACCAACCAAATCTGAAAATATATAACCTTTGTTTCAGTTTGACCTTTTGTGAAGAGATGATGGGGGAGTGGCTGTGGCTCTCATGAAACCTATGTGATTAAGTGAACTCATTTCCACTATGCAGGGCTCTGATAAGCCCGGAAGGCTCTCCAAAGTTGTTTTCTTCTTTAAACCAGGAGCTAGCCTCAAAATATGCCTTACCCCGGTCAGTTGTACACCAGGAGCAAAGGAAGCGCAAGCTGCTGTCAATATTTGCTGCCGAATGGCTTTGTTCATGATGGATTTCATGTAAACAGTGAGTAAGGCTGTTGTGACAACGTACTGTCCCACAGTGTGCGAGTTGTAGCACGTGCTGCAGTTTCAGTGGATCGGTTCCTAAAGATTTCCAGTAAGCACAGAGTGTAAAATACAAATGTGTACTTATATTTAGCAATAGCAGGAAAAAGAATAATTTTAATAAGAAAAAAGACAGTGACTTCAGTTCAAATGGAATCTAAAATCTCGTTGTAGCTGACAGCTATATGTTTGATCTTGTGGCCGTTTGAATAGACATTTTTTTATGGAGCAGAAAAATGGCACTGAGATGAAGATCTCAGGGATATTGCTGTTTTCTCTACTGTGACGTAAGGCAGGGGCACACAACTCAGCATTTTTCTTCTTCAGAAGCTTACATTAATTTATTTTGACAGCATTTCTAACCGATATAGTAGCTTAGGACTATCTGTTTGTGGTACCTTCCTATTTCAGACAAGCGATGCTTTGCGTGAGACTGTTAATTTGGCAAAGGACAAGGGTTCACATTTGGTTTTCATAGACTGATAGATTTAAAGGCCAGAAGAGACCATTATGATCATCTAGCCTGACCTCCCACTTCAATCAGGGCACCAGCCTCACGCAATCGTTACTGCAACAAGATCATGAATTCAGTGTGAGCTAGACAGCAGCTTATAGAAGGCGTCCACTCTGAGTTGCTTTCCTCTAATTTTTAGCATTAATTTTTCCAACTGCAGACTCCAGTCCCTGGATCATATCATTTTATAGGCACGCAGAGTCAAAATGAAACATCATCCTCAGCTGTCCTTTTCAATTACATGTCTGTGATTTCATCTGCTTGGATTTATCCCAAGACTATAGGAATATTTATGTTGCATAGTTGTCAGACCATGCTAAATGGACAGTAAGTATTCTTTTCACTTTATACTGGATGTTGTAAAAACAGTTGCAAAGCACGCATGGAATGTCAAGATCTTGGACTAGGTCTGCATTGGGAAGTCAGGAAGCATTCAGACTGGCTTTTGGTTTTTGAGATCAGTTTGCATCCACTGAGTTAACATGTCTGAAGCCTATTCATAGGGCAAACACACAAAAACTATTGCCCTTATTTTTAAAACCAACCTCTGCATTTCTAAGATCAGTTTTTAATAGATAACGACTGAAAATGGAAAGTGTCAAAAAGGATAAAGACAGGCAGGGGCAAATGTTTTAAGAAATGACGATTTACCTAGAACATTTCCAAAACTACAGTTGTAATTTGGTTCACCTAAGAGCACAGCAGTAGAAGATCAGGTGGGATGAAGGAAGATATTTTGAATAAGCTTATTATGCCACTCATTTTCACATGTATTTATCATAATGTGAAAGCACACTTGTTCCAGACTTAAAACCTGGCTACAATTCACTATCCCAGAAATTCTGGTCTACAGCACTGAATCAATTTTTCGAGATGGCCAGAGCTCCAAATCTGATATTGAAGTTTCACACAACCTGGGAACTTTTAGGTGTGGATGTGCAAAGAGTTTGCAACACTTTGAAAAGTTTTTGAGCAAATTTCTGCTTCTGAAATGTAAACATCTTTCAGGCCAATTCCAGCTTCCCCTATATAGAGTAAAGAAAGAGTGCAGAGTTTGAACTCTGCTTCTGGTACATGCTATCATGTGGTAGTCAAAGTGTTGCCATGGTCCACATGGGAATCGAATAGGGGAAAGAACTAGAGGAAGATACTGCCAAAAGAAAATCCAGGTAAACATACTGCAAGAATTGATCAAATTTGGATGACCTTTAAAACTTTGAAGTCAGGTCAGTTTTAAGAGCTGCCATTCAGTACTTGCCCTTATGAAACTGGAAAGATTGACATACATTTCAGAAAGCAGCTGCCAGGTTCTTGGTATTTAGTAAAGAATTAATGTAAACTGATGTTCTTCAACAGAAGTTTAATACAATTCTGGTACTTCTTGTCTTAAAAAGACACCAATATCTTGCATACCAATCTGCAAGGCAACAAAATTCCAGGCTTTCCAGTTTGAAAATGACAGAATTGAGTAAGGCAATTCACTTTTTTAGTAGTTATCTTTCATTGTCACAATTGGGAAATGTGAAGGACACCAAGAAATTTGTGTGAAACCATAATAAAATATATGGTTTATGTTTGTATTCACTGGATAGAGAATTTATTCTAAAATTTTGTTCTTTATCCAGGATTTGAAAATATACTGGATACAATAATCTGTATATAATCTATGGGTAAACAAATTTCTGTTTCAGAGAATTTCTGTTTCTGTTTTCAGAGAAGAATACTCTTCATATATTAATAACCTTAGTTTGAGATACTCTCAGGTTATTGAAAATCACTGCCGTGTTCCATAACAGCTTTGAGAACAGTTTTTCTTCATAGTATGTGTAGATCCTGAAGTTAGTGTTTATTGTGTCCAATACGTTTGAAATTAGGCAATCCCAATCAAGAATATACATTTTTAATTTTAAATCTTTTGTTATGAAATATCAGAACATGTACAAAATGAACATATAAGCAATAAGAAGGTGTATAAATATAATTTCAAGAGTATTTGCACATTTGGATCCCCTTAATAAACTGGTTTTTAAAGACAAAGGTCATCTGATACTGTAACTATATACGGTATTTTGACTTTGCATGTGAGTCTCAGCTCTACAAAGGGACATCTAACAGCACAGCAAACATGCCTTTGCAATTAAATGATCATTCACAGTAGAGCTTATGGAAATATAAGCTACAGCTCAAACCGTTCAGTAAAAAAATGCCCGTTCCTGTTACTCTTTGTTTTAATGGACTATATAATAAATGCAGTGTAGAAGGTATTTTTTCAGCCACAGCTTGTGATACACGATATGCATGGCTGTGCTGGGAAGAAAATGCCAAAATTATGTACTTCAAACACCCATCACACGTCTCGGAAGGGTTATATACGTAAAGCCATCAAAATCCTGTGCTATCTTTAATGGAACAGAACTGACTGCTCCTTCGGTGTTTACAGCATCAGCCCCGGTAAATGCCAAAGTATGTACGGTTCAGTAATGAAATGCTGCCAGCTTCATTCGTTTGTAGCAATATGCAAGAAGGAGTAAGGAGACTGCGCGGCTGCAGAACGGGAGGGCAAAGAACAAAGTGTTTTAAAACAGCATGAAATAGGCAGGGAGGAGCAGTGCCAGAAAACACACACGCTCACACACACACACAGACTAAATGTATGCACAGGGGTGGTAAGGGAGGAGGGGGAAAAAAGGATGAGAAAAGTCAGGTGAGTTAATGGTAGCTGAAGGGACCTAAACAACGGAATAGATACATCAGGGGGAAAAGGAGTAGTGTGAAGAAAAGAAGCCCATTAATAAAAGATGAGGAGGGGTGAAATTAATGAGAGCTCTGCAGAGACACTGTAGCCCTTGTGAGGAGAGAAGCACAGGGGCTAGATCTGATATTCTTCTTCAGTGCTTCCCAGACACTGGGGACTGCTCAGAGGACAAAATACAATTAAAAGGCAGGGACTGTCAGCCTGTCAGGAACACTAAGCAAGGGACTAGTGTCACGCACTCACATAGGTGAATAACTATGAGGAACAGTTTGTCACGCCAACAGTGCCCAGGATTTTTTAAATGAAATTTAGGCCCCTGAAGTTACTGAAATAAATGAGTGTTACACAGAGTGTTTACTTTTTAATGGCTTGCTTCTTTTTTTTAATACTTTTTTTTTTTTTTAATGTACTGAAGTTATATTTACAGGTTGCTTTTATCTCTGTGGAAACTGCATTTCACGCAAAACCAGGACTTTTTCATGCCCATGTGCTTCCAGAAGATGGAATTTCATGTACAACAGCAACTATCATGGGACATATAGTAAAAAGCGAGAAGCTGGTAGTTGCAGGTTCCACGGTGCTCCACAGTGCATCTCAGTGTCCTGGTCCTGAGGAAGCCAGACGAGGGAGCAGGTCACACCCATCTCCTTCCTGGGGATACGGACAGTAGAAAGGAGGCTGAAACATTTGTTTCTTGACCTCGGTCTCACATGCAATTATACAGGGCCAGGATGCAACCTCAGATCTGGAAGCTGGAAAGCACTCCCAGCTCCCACAGTTGCAGATATTTATTGCAGCCATAATCAGTTGATAAACACAGACACAAGCCTCGAGTTTTCTCTTAAAAACAATGAGTGAAGACACTGTCTGTGGGTAGATATTTCATTCTTATGCGTAGAAAGGATGTTTTTCTTTAGAATTATTTATTAAAAAATATAACTCTACTGAACTAGGGATTTAAATCAATTAGATCAATCCCCACCCACCCCACCCCCCATCCCCACCACACTGTGAATCCCAAGAAGAAATTGCTGACCCATCTACTGGGTCCTTACGAATACAGTCCCAAAGAGGCACATACTCGGAGACCTCAGTTAGCAGAAGGCTTTTAAATTCATATGTTAGACTGAGAGCAGGAAACAAGGAGGCAAAAGGTGTTCTCAGCCAAAATAAATCACCTTTTTGGTGAAATGTTTTTACCTTTCCTGCTCTTTTCCTTACTCCTTTTTTTCCCCCATGACTAAAACTAATTGCTTAATCTAGGTTTTAGTAGGTCCTTAGAAATTCTATTTTCTAGAACTTGCTCTTATCCTGAACTTTTCTGCTCTACTATCTTGCCATACTTGATGCATAGACAAAACATCTAATGGAGTATGTCAAAATGAAGGTTTCATGTTCATACCTGTGTAATTAAAAAATTCAGATCCTGAAAATATATCCACTTTTCAACTGTTCACCTAAATGTTAAATTCTTAAAAATGCTAATGTGTTGTGTTCTTTCTTTTTGACAGCAAAATTTGGAAAGTAACCTCACCAACCTTATTAAGAGGAATACTGAACTGGAAACTCTTTTGGCAAAACTCATTCAGACCTGTCAACATGTAGAAGTGAGTACTGACCTCCATTTGAAATACTTTAAACTTAATTACATTCACTTCTGTCATTCAAGAACAAAAGTTTAAGCACAAAAAAAAAAAAAAAAGCCAACAAACACAGAACTAAATTAAAGTAGTAGTAAACTGATTTGGAGCTTTTTCACTGATAAATGATATTCTCAATACAGATGACTTCCTTTACATTCCGTCCTATGCCCTTTTAATTATGATATGTTTGTATGGCCCCCACCACAGCTATACTTGAGCACATCACTCACCCTCTGTAACATGTTTATCTTTCTGGCTCCTTTGTGAGGTAGAGTAATATTTACAGGTGGAAAACTAAGGCAAAGAAATAGTAACACCAGATTCACAGTGATATTTAGGTTTCTATCAGCTACTGATTTATTTTTTTTATCAGAATTAAGTATCTAAATACATATGTGGACTCAAAAGTCATACCCGAACCATGTTTATCTTCAGAAGAAGAAAGATGCTCACAGAGGCTTTTGAGTTGCTTCAGTTACATATTCCACTTTGAGCATCATAGAAAACCTTCAGCAGGGAGGGACCTGAATCCATGTTTTCCCCAAATCTGGGGGATTTTTTTAGATGGCCCTGTGGGGGCTGCTGCTCTACATGCAAATTAAAATGATCACAGACTAATTCAGCCATGTGAGCTGACAAAGGAGATCAGAGTCCAAAATAAACTGGTTTTTAGCAAAACTTTCTTTTTACTTTTTTGCCATGCTATAAGACCTTTTCAGTTCCTTATAGTACATTCAGGTCAACAAAGCCAAACCACTGTAAACGAAAAGCTTCTATATCATATAAAACTTGCAAACAACAACATGAGTTTATGCTTTCTGCCAGTAAATATTATACAAACATCCCCATGGCATCAAAATTTTATCAGCAGTGCTTTCCTTGTTGCCATTCTTAGCCATGAGTCCCAGGGTGACACACCAGATACAAAACATTTTCAACCCTCTTCCAGGTAAATTGTGGCTGAGAAACAATGGAAGTCTAGGAAAGGCTCAATATTGTAAGGTGCACGTGCTTGTTGACAGATATATTGGATTCACTGAGATATGGCAATTTCATACTTGCAGTGCTCTCAGTTTTCACAAGTTCCAAGTTCAATTTAAGATAGCATGAGAAAGTTAATGTGGTAGGAATCAGAGGAGCTGGCACAACACAAGTACTGCTGATTTAGAGTGAAACAAGCCTCAGACCTCAATCACAGAGAAAAGGCGTTGTTGGTTTAACAGCTAATTGCTTGTAAGATTAGCAGGGAAAACTTATTTTTCCTGTGAAAAATGGTTAGGTTTCATTTGCGTGACAGTGTTGTCTGTTAACAGGCTTCTGCATAGGACCATTTCACATCTGATTGCCTTGGAGTTCCTGCAGCAGCCTCATTTATTCAGAGAAGGTCATGCTGTATGTTCCTAGCAGAGAGGCAGCATTAAATAATAATCATGTTGTGTAGAAAAGGTATTCCACTTTGAGTATGGTTGTCTGTCTATGTGAAAGGAAGCCAGGTTTCTTCATCAGTGCTACTTAAGGAGCAGCCCTGGGGAATTTGAGTGAGGATGGTAGCCTTAACCCAGAGCTTCTGAAGCATGGATATAATTTAAGGGAAAATTAGCTATGACATACGCTGCCGTAACACATCCACCTTCTTGCTGTGCAGAAAGGCACTCTCCTTTCAGAGAAGCCTCTTTTTCTTTCTTATAAAGTGCCATGGAAGTTTTCCACAGGACAACTTCTTTTCTCTCTTTATCAGACTAAAGTTTGGTCACCTAATTAAGGCGAAGAGTAACTTTTCTTATGAACAAAGTCACATCTTGAAAATTTGGCATCTGCTTAAGTACCTTGTTGACTGCGGCAAGGGCACATGCTGCAGGAAAGAAAAAGGTAAAAAAATAAAATCCACCCAAAAACCCCAAAGCAAACAAAACCAAACCAACCAACCAACCAAACAAACAAACAAAACCAAACCAAGACTGTTCTTCCAAAGAGATCATCTCATCCATTTTTGTATCTACTCCACCTCTGTGGAGCCTTACTGATTTCATGGGGCTCAACAAAATCATGAAAGTCTAATCACAGTATCAGACTTGAAGAGAACGGCTTGAGTTCTTTGTATAGGCAGCAATAACATCAGGCAGAACAACTGTAGTATCAGCTCAACAACTTTAGTAGGTAATGAGAGACAGAGACAAGGCACGTTTTCTTCCTCTATATATAAAACTCGGAGCAAAACCCACAAAGCAGATGGGCCCAGGACAGCATAAGGCCTCTTCTTCATTAATGGCCTATGTCCAAGATGGCCTAGATCTGGAAAATTTAAAATCCCTCCTCCATCTCCTCTGCAATTCTGCAATATATTACCAACTCTAAGGTTTAATATTACAAAAAATCCAACTTGTTTAACTGGTAACAGATGTGCTACTGTCCCTGGAGTCCTGTTTTAGAAAATTTCTCTGTAGACATAAAGCAATAGCAGCAAAGTTGTTAATGAATTCCTACCACGTTTTATTCATCAAATTAGTCTAATTAGCATTTAAATTAGCTAAATATTAGAAATGAGCTTCAGTCAAAACCCTGGACCTAGGCTGTGCTGGAAATCAGGCAAGTGGGGATGTGGAAGTAAACTTTAAAGCTATCTCTGTTTCTCAGAGCTCTGTGAAAACTTCAGATACGATGTGAATATCTCCAACATTAGAGAAGCTGAGGCTTAGATAGATTTTTTAAAAGTCAGTATGCTCTCTTTCTTTATGCTTCTTTGTGACAGAAATTCATCCCAAACCAGGAACCCAAATGAAGCATACAATATATTGCTTCTAACGTTAATGTTACAAATTTAAAATTACAAAATATTAGGAAAAGCTTAAGTTTCCAATGACTGTATTAGTGTTGCCATATGAACTCACTCAAAGGTTAAAACCAAACAGGCAGTTAATTTTATAGGAAATGTTTTCTTTTTCATTATTTGAAACAATATATTGTAGATAATGATGTAAAATATGTTGTATACAATTTGTAAACATGTAAAAACATAGGTAATACACTTCAAAAACTGATGTTACATGTTTTGATTTTCCTTACCTAATTTTAAATAATTTTAATAATGTTATTTTAATGTCAATTTTGATTGTTGGGGCTTTAAAACCAGTTGAAACAAAAAAGAAAAGAAGCTTTGGGTTTCACACATAATTTGAGCTTTGAAAAACAAGGAAGGAAAGGAAATTATTTTTCCTTATGTTAAAGTTACAAAGTTTTTGTTAAGGGGTATATAAACTTTAAAAAAAAATAATTTATGCTAATTAACATTTACTTGTAGAAATAAATACTAACATATTTTAAAGCCTTTGTCATGTCATAAACCAAAAAATTCAGTATTACATGAAAAATTAAAAAGGAATGTCTTTTTTGGCTCCTGGTATGGAGCAGAAGCTGATGTTTCTGAAAATGCACAACAAACAAGCTCTGTGTTTTTTGAATAAGTGAATCCTCGCCAGCCAAACCAAATGTTGTCACAGAGCCACTGTTTCTCATCAACCAAGCAAGTTGTTAATGACTTCCCAGCAACTGGCTTCACTGCAGACTAATTATCTATGCATACATCCTTTCCACCAGGCAATTGTAACTTCATCGATAGCAAAGGCCAAATCCCAGTCTCTCCGTGTTTTAAAACTAATCTTTATTCCCTTCTGAAAGAGAGTTCTTTTCTCCTTTCGCTCACATGAGCAGGCAAGGACTGGTCGGGGGCGTTCGCTATCTGGAAGCTGGACTCCTTCCAGCCACCAGGGAGGGGAGGTCTGGGGCTGCCTTTCATCACAACAACGGAGGCATAAATCTTGCCTATTTTTAGATGGAGTTTATCAATTTATGGCAAGATTTATGCTGATGGGGGACCTGATCTTGGGACACTCGAGAAGTCCACTTCCAGTCTTGCATTCCCGTGGGCGGTTCTGGGCATATTGGCAAGAAAACTTTTGCGAATAAATCAAGCAAACTTGTATTCTTCACTGCTTTAAGTACAACAAAGATATTATTAAGCATTTTATAAGAATAAGAATTTTAATATCTGAATGTCTGATTTCATGCCTAATATGAAGATATAGTCAGTGCTAATAGTTTATGGTAACGCTTAATTTTAAAAATCCCTTTTTCTCAAAGGAAACCACACCCTGAAAAGTGATTGCCCGAGTCTTTAACGGTCCTTTCTGTCCCAGATCTTTCTGTTTTGTTACAGCACCCTGGCACACTGGTTTTACTCCTCTTTCACATACATCCCTAAGACCCTTTTTTGTTTTACACTCATTTTTCCATCTTTCTGCTCCCCCTTCCTCTGTAATCCCATCTGTCATTTCTTGGTTTTGCAGAAATGTTGAAGACTGTTAATCAGGAAAGGTTCTTTTTTTTTTTCCTTCCTTGGAGACAATGGCAGGTCTACAACCTTGTGTCTTTGACCAGGCTGCCTTCTGCAGAGCACCCCTTCCCTCAGGGCAGCTTGATGGGTTGGATGTGGTGATCCAGCTCTGCTCCTCACTCTGCTTAGGGAGGGAAGGAGGATGTGGCTGCCTCCCCAGGGACAGCAGGCTTGGCTGCACCAAACGATTATCTGATTCGTAGGATAAAATATGGTTTTCTCTACAAACTAAGAAAATGGATTAGAAATGGCTACTAATCTGAAATATGTTTATTTGCCATCCTAGTTCACAGCGTTCACACATCTCATAGTATCTGGACAAAACATGTTTAAAAGCATTAAAAACCATCCTGGAGAATTTTATCTTTAAATTCTGTGGACAGTCACCCAATGAGAGAGCCCTTTAGCCTGTGGCTAAATCAGCATGTGGCTCTTAAAAGTCCACAAAAACATCCATGCATGTCAGGAAAGCAGCTGCTTAGTTCTGGAGCTATTACATGGGGAAGATGTTTGAAGGGAAAGGTAGTAATGTAATTATTTATGCTTTGGCATAAATTAACGGTCTAGGTACAAGCCCTTTACCTCAGCTGAGGGAGAAGAGCTGGATCTGGTCCCACTGGATGAAACAAAGCTGCAGTAATTTGCTCATGAAAAATGTGCT
>JAOXNO010000001.1:133214658-133242542 GCA_028565335.1 Limnodromus scolopaceus
CTGTAAGTGCTTGGTTCTCCCCTTGGTCTAAGTGTCACAGGTTTCTCTGGCTGCCATAGTGCTATGTCACAGCAAATTTGCTTCTTTGTCATAGTTTCCAAGGCACGTTGCTTCTATGAATGTGTGAAGCTTCTGCAAACGTCTTTTAGATCACGACATTAGTTGGCAAAAGGCACAAATTTGAGCATGAGCTTCTTTTGTCAGTTACTTTTTCCTAGGCAATTTGAGGTTTGTTTCTGAACTTTTTTCTCATCTCTTCTCGGAAATATATGATTAAAAGTCTGTTACATAGTCAATGTGATGAAGCTTCTCTCATCTGTTAGGCAGAAACATAATCTGAACTCAGCTGGAGGAAAAATTGGAGCAATTATCTAGGGGGGAGGGGAAAGGAAATAGGTTTTGCTTGTAGACAGCTTTATAACATCTGTATCTCAGTCTTTCTGTTTGTTTTGTTTTGTTTTCAATTCACTAAACGTCATAGGAAGCAAATTCTGGACACCACTGCAAAATCATTTTTGGTTGTATAAAGAAGGGAAGGCATTTTCCTCTAACTGTGTAACCCTCAAGCTGCTGCTTCCTTTTTTTTCTATTTGTAATGGAAATGCTCAGTTTTTAGCTCCCTTCTAAAGATCTGCTGCAGGCTAAATCTCAGCATTTTCCAGTCAAAATTTGTTTTCATGTGTGTCAAAGGGTGGTTTTTGTAGCCACGTTATATAATCAGCTGAAAAAAATAGTAGTATATTGAAGGACCTTTTATTTCACCAGCACAGATACTGAACACTCACAAATATCAGACACATTTTAAATTACTGTAACAACAAAAGCAATGAAGAGAAGATGCCAGGACCTGGAAAATCCTGCTGTTACCTCTCTGTGTGCACCTGATCAAAATAAATGAGCCAAATGGAAAAAATATAAATAATGAAAATTCACATCTCTGGTAAGGCTTCAGCTCCGAGAGAGCTGCTTCAAATTTTGCCACAAAATATCTCCATCAATTTTTATATAAGATACATGTAGCATTTCTGTTACTTGAGGGATTGCAAAATCAAAACCTGGCTGTCAGAGTGATTCCCTGAGGACACTCAAGCAATATAGAGGCTTTGTCTGTGACAATAAAAAACCCTGGGTATTCTGTTTTCCCTAAGTTTCAAAGTACTTGCTCCTTCCTGAGATTTTGGGACCATTTCAGTAAAAGATCATTTCAAGTAAACTGAGACGTTCTCGTTAGGAAAATTTAGGTGGAAAGCCTGTATGTAAATCCTGGTGTCTGAACTGCAGCAAGTGGCCTTTGTGGTCATACAAAACTGACCCCTAGTCGTTTTAAATTAGGAATCTACTTTGATGGGATTTCTGTGGGCAGATAACTTGGAATGTAGCTCCACTGAAAGCTACTTTTTCCTCTGCTCCAGTATCTTCTGTTTTTGCTAAGAAACGTGTTTAAGTGGCTAAATTGATTTGCTATATTTAAGTGCTAGAAGTAAATGGCATTTTTTGGTTTGTGAAATAGACAGGAAAACATGACTTCAAGGAAATCCAGAGTTATTACTTTCAATAAGAGACTAATTAGCAAACTTCATGATAAAACCCTAATAAAGTTTACAGCCTTAGTTTCCTAAGACAGTTTCTAATGAGGGAGAGTACAAGAGTATATTCTCTGTTAACATTGCTCAGATGAAATTTATGGCATGATCTACTTTTGATTTTTAATTACTTTAGTTCTACATTTAATTCTACTTGCATATAAGTTGATTTAATTCATTGAAAATCTCAGGTAAGCTTTAGTCAGACTCGTAATTCTGCGTAGCATTAGAGAAAAGAGAGACTTCAGAAGTAAAAACTAACAAAAATATACTGCATGGCATATAGCAATACAGAATATTCGTTCAAGGCTGTCTTAACTTGCATGCCTGGTAAGCCCTAGCTGATAGTCAAATATTATTTGACTAAAAAATTATTTAATTGTTTTCAAAAATGTGGGATTGGTCCTATATAAAATATTGGTCCTATATTAAATGTATAATTGGTCCTATATATGTATTGAACTGCAGCACTTACACATTTTATGCACAGCTTAGGCACTTGCTGGAATATGTTAATGCACCTACAGCTGTTTTGTAACTTCTGGAAATTGGGCTTATCATTATGACAGAGATCACATGGATTATATACAAACTAACAGTAGTGCTTGTCGCTGCCTGTTAAGACGGCCAGTTTCCACTGGCTCCCTCTCTCCATCTCTTTCACATCCATACAGGTGTATCTGTTCACAGTCTTATTAAACTGATATTCCTGCAAAAATTTGGCCTTAGCCTAAAAAATCTTTTTTTTTTTAGTTCACTGTTAATCACTAGTTAACTAATGCAGGAGATAATACTTTGTGCCTGCCATCAGAGAAAGTAACTCAAAACCTTGTTACTTTTTGGAACCTTCTGTCTTTGAGACATTTACCTTTGTGGGAACAAACTACTCCGGAGTTTCTCCTCTTTCTGCCTGACATAAATTAGCTGAACAGTAATTAGAGCCGCAAGGAGACCAAAGACATTGTTTCTCTGGTGAGCATGTTAAACACTAGGCTAAAGATCCTGCATGAGAGTTTTAAGTACTGGACTGTTGGTTACAAGGGCACTTACTTCATCTTCATCAAAGGATGGGCAGTCCTTTGAACTTCAGTGATTATTTAATTGTTTTTGTTTTTCTACCCTGAATGAAATACACCAAGTGGAATATTTTGCTCAACTTGAAACAAAGGCTTAATGTCAGCAGGAAAAACAAAACAAAAATAATAAATAAGTAAATATAGTTCAATTAAAAATATTTTCATTATTTAAGTTCAAAGAAAGGACTAACATAAAGGAGAAAAATAACGACTGAAAATAAATTATTAATATGACCTTTTTACTGCATCTTAAAAAACCACATCCCTCTTAGGGCTTAGTTTCACAAACAGCTTAAACTGATTTTAAGCCTCATTTCTGCCAAAAGTCTTCCCACTTCTGCTTCTGCTCTCCCCGGTGTGTTTCTTTACCTGCTTCCCATGTGTTCATGCAACATGCACATCAGCCAGGCGAGCTCAGCCCAGCCATTTCCCCAGGTGGCCACACTCACTTCTGCGGATGGAAGGAAAATAGGGAACACCATTTTTCTTTTTGGCAGTACGATCCCAGAGCGGTTTAACCAGTTGTGAAACTATGGTTTGTCTCTCAATAAATGTCTTCTCTCTGGTGTGCTTTTCTATCCTGAGAAATGACAGTTACAGTTTCAACATGATGCTGTATTTGTGTTTTATACAAACAATACTCGGTTCATTGCAGCAAGCCTGGCCAATGGGCTTTTTAGCTGTCAGCATAAGCACCTCTGGAGTTGATCTCTATGAGAACTTTCCAGATCATCTGAGTTTAAAATTTTTTATGTCTTTAAAGGAATTCTTATAAAAGCAATTTGTTTGTTTTCCATTAAACTTCTGGTTTGGTTTTGTTTGGCTTAGTTTGGTTTTGTGATTAGATTGTAAATGTCACTGAAGGATGCTAGGTATCTTACTGGTTAGTTTCTCAACAATAAGCTTCAAAGCAAAGTGGGACGAAAAAATTTAAAACAATATTTTAATAAGTAACATGAGTATTTCAAACTTCTAAAAAGGTTTACTTTTAGTCGAGATTGGGGCAGATAGTCTTATCAGCCTGACCCAAAGCGGTTTAGCTATCCTGGCCCAATCAATTCTTCATTCACAAAATTCCTTGGTAGCCAGAGTAAGTTGCTGTAATTTTGCACTGACCTTTGTTTAACCTGCTCTGAGACTGCCTCTAAACACAGGTCTTCTAGTTGGAGATAGATGTGGAATGCAAACAAAAACAAAGCCTCTGGCACACTTGAAATGGGAGATGACCATTGCTTTTTCTCTTACACCAATTCATAATAAAGGAGTGGTAGATGATCCATTCAGATGGCAAGATGATTAATCTCACCTATTTCTAAAGGCACAGTTTGTCATAATAGATAAAATCAGTTTTATGCTTAGACTAGATAAAGTCTGAAAAAGCTTTATTCCAAGAGCTGCTTTTGCTACAGAAGACTGCATTGAATAACCCAGAATATAAAATAGGGATATGAAATTAAACAAGTTTGAGTACATGACTCTCCTTCAGTCTAGCCATCCATAAAAAGAAAGGGAAGAAATGTTGTCATAAATGTATATCAATCATTATCTTTTGCATTTCCATTTAAAAAAAAATGAAACGTATGATGGTAGAATATGTCTTCAATGTATCATGACTCTATGAAGAGAAGTTATTCACTTCACAACATGGAGTGATTAAAAAGTAAATAGTCCACTCTCTTTAGAAGAGTATAATCTTTTAATTTGTCTAGAGACTCTAATCCAAGAAAATGTGTTCCACATCTATATGACAATGAAGAAAGTTTCCCTAGACTAAACAGGTACCAGCCATTTTATGCCATCATTTTAGATATGTTTTTTCCTCAGTTTCTGGATTTGGTGTAAGAAAGAATTCAGGCTCAAAATCTAGAGTGAAATATGTGGCAATGTTACAGTTGTCAAGTGGAATTATTGCAATTTGTTTTTCTGATAGTTTTGTTTATTTGTGAGTATATACTAATTTTACGACCATCAGTTCAAACCTATAAACAAAGCTGATATCTCTTCTTTACCTGTATGGCCATAACTGAAAAAAATTATTTTTCGAGGCATTGAGACCATTTTTAAATAGTAAAGCTGAAACTCAAATTCAGACCTCACTTTCCAAAGACCAGACTTTCTACAAGCTACTTTCTTCTATTTCGCATAGTCAGCAGAGAACTAGTGAATAAAAATTACTCTGATTTAGATTAATTTGTCCCAGACAGTGTAGTTTTTAAAAGCAAGCCACCTCTAATGTAGGGTGACTTATTTTACTTGTCATTTAGAGGTTATTTGATGAAAAGATATGTGAATTTCCACTAGTGAACAGATCTGCCTCACCTATAAGGGATCTCAGAGGGAGAGTTTTGCTCCAGCAAGGAAAATTCTGCTGCGACACTAAAAAATGCTTTCATTCCAGTATATTAGTTGGGGAAGTTTTCGTGGGTATGAATCTAGCCCTTCTGACACCCTGTTTGCCTTTGAATTAACCAGAGAAGCTCCCCTGTAACCTTGAACCTCTAGCCATGGTGTAGTTGTGTGATTTCCCAAACATCTGCTGGGGACTTTGAAACCACCACATTCAGGTCTCCGAAGATGAAAGTCAAGGAAGCCTCTGCAGAGAGCAGAACACTTTCCAAAAGCAGTTCTTAGCTTGTGGAGCTTGAAACAGCTGGCCAGCTCTCCCCTTTGGGTCGGGAGAACTTGTTTCCAGCTCCCTGTCAGACATCTGAGGAACCCCCATTTTTCTTTTTTTTTCTACACCCACTCCCTGAGGCAAAGGCCAGCAATTCCTACCCATCTGTCTGGAAAACCTGGAAAGAACCTGAAATTTTTATTTTTTTTTCAGTAAACTGTCTGAGGTCTTTGGATATTACAGAAATAGAAATAAATTCCCCACAAAAGCAGCAGGACTAGAATGAGTCTTTGCTTGCTTGTTTGTGATAGAAAATGCCATGATTTTTACTAAATTTTAACAAGGCTTCCTAGTCAGTTTTAGAACAGTTTTATGGCATGGAAGAGCAGTTTATAAAAATGATACCAACAACACACAAAGCTTTGTGGTTCTGGACATGGATTTTTTAAGGAACTGGTTGATGCCGAAACTAAGTGTGTTGATGTCAGTGAAATTTTCTACAGAAAGGTGTCCCAAAATCCATCATAAATTCTCAGGCAACGTGTATCTCAGATTAACCAGTCAACATTCATCTGGGATGGAGGAAGCCCAGATTTAAGTCTGCTCTCTGCACGATTCAGAGCCTCCCACAACCAAAGTGAGCGACGAAGTCTCCAGACTTTTCTAATGCAGCTCTCAGTCTCTTTTAATGAACTCCTTGGAAAGAGGGCTTGTTTTTAATGTGGAAAAATGTAGAACGTAAAACCTCAAATATTTTCACCAGACAGAACTCGCATTCCTTGGCCGGCCCCAGCTGGAAGTTATTGTCAAGGCTGCTGTTCATCAAAGGACTCAAGCAGAAGGCAGAGCCTTATTCTGGTATTTCTGTAGCACCTGTACAGTGGAGCCCTGCTCCATGCCTGTGGCTCTTTGGTCTGACATATGACTCCTCAGAAACATACAAGTAAATAATACTCCATGCTAATCTCACAAATAGTCCCTTTAGGGCCACAGCTAATATGGTGCACTTAAAGTTAGGCATGCGCTCAATTGTAAAGTTATTACTGAATCAGAGGCCTTGTAGGCTGAAAATTTGATTAAGGAGTATTTCAACTTCAGAAAAGCTCCCAGATTAAATAGGGATTTTTTTCATACAAAGCTCAGATTTATCAAATAATTTTGGAATATTCTTTTCACTTTTAATAAGCTTGTGCAAGCTATAACATTGGAAAAGTCTTCAAATGAAGTTTATGAAAGAGTATACTTTTCAGATTTCAAAGAAAAAGAGAAGTCTGCAGTCAGTGTGCAAGAAATCCAGGGGATTTTTCCAAGCATTTTGTTTTTCTTAGTCTAGAGTTTTTTAAGTTAAGATTTAATTAATACTTTATTATTAGAACCAACCACAGTATTAAATGAAACAATGTTGACTTAACCTTCCTGTAACTCTATGTTTCATGACAGTTACCCCAAAGATTAATAAGATCTGCTCGACAAGATGAATTTGTGATGTAAGTGGTGGTAGAAGTAACACTTTGAGTGGAAGCTACTCAAAAATTCTGTGAAGTGTTACCATAATTAAGTGCCAAAGTCAGCTCTGGTGTGAGCAGGCATCAGTATCGACACAGGAGTAGCACCCATGTGCAGGGGATGTGATCGTTGCCCCTGACTGAGCCCATTTGGGATTCCCCGCTCTTTGGTGGAATTTCAATCCAGTAGTGAAACTGGAGTCGGAACAGGGAAAACTTGTGCACTGTACTGCTGAGTGAAAGAAGCTCTGCAAAGTTTCACGCCAAAGTACGGTGTATGACAGGAGGGTGTGATGCAGCTGGGATGGTGGGATGATGAGAAGAGGGGAAATAGGGGGGACAGTGATGATAGACTCACTGAATCACCGATTGACAGTGATTCTCAGCTCCCTGAGCGGTCAGTGGAGAGACAATGGCACTGCCAGAGGCTTTGGGAGAACTGCTCCCTGGTCTGTCTCTCCTCTTGGACAATGGGCAATGTTTTTAAACTAAAAGAGGGTAGATGATTTAGATTAGATACTGGGAAGAAATTCTTTACCTTGAGGGTGGTGAGACACTGGAACAGGCTGCCTGGAGAAGTCGTGGATGCCCCATCCCTGGAAGTGTTCAAGGCCAGATTGGATTGGGCTTTGAGCAACCTGCTCTAGTGGGAAGTGTCCTTGCCCATGGCAGGGGAGTTGGAACTCAATGATCTTTAAGGTCCCTTCCGACTCTAACCATTCTATGATTCTATGATTCATGGACCATGGTAGGAAGCCAGGCAGAGCAAACAGCTAACATAAGGAGGTAAGTAGGCACCTAAAACAGTATAGTAGAAGTACTTTCTACATTTTCATCTACTGTGTGCAGGTCTCCTCAGCACTTTCTCTAACATCTAACCCCTTCCAGAAACAAAGATATTTTCTCTTTATAATCCTCATATCTTAATTAATAAGTAAGCCTGTAAAATATGCAACCAAACTTTAATTTTATGAAGGTTTGAGAAGGATAATCCAAAACTTTAACAAAAGCTGGTCTGTGTAAACAAGTCCCTTCTTTGCCTGGAGGACACAATGTATTTCACATAAGAAGTTATTTGTAAAATTGGCCCTGGTCCAAATTTAGATACATAAGCATTTGCTTAATCTTAATGAGCTCCATAATGTGCTTACAGGTAAATGCGTGTTTAAACATAGTGTTGGAAGAAAAAAAAAAAGAAGACTGAGGCAGATCAAGGGGCTCATCTGACCGAAAAATAACGAAGGGGAGAAATATAGTTACTTCTCACCTGTAACTGTTTCCTATGTTGTTCACTGCTAGCTTTTAATAGCCCAATGGAAAAGGTGACATGTCTCTAGGAGTAATGGGCCAGGGCTGAAAGCTTCTTGACCCTCTTAGCAAAGTGCAAATGGAAAACATAGCTCTGAAATCACCCCTTTAATTTTTTCTTTATTTTAGATATGATTACAACTTTTTGCCTTTTTCTCTGGCTCTTTACACATACATGTAAGCTATACATGCTACTGCTGGCGGGGAAGTACATTTATCTTGTCGTACAGAATGTTGACTTTTCACTGACAAAATTAGTCTCCCCCAGAAACAAAACATTTTCAGCTGAGAACCAAGAGTTTTTAAAGTTTTCTTATTTTTTCACAGAAGTCAACGTTTTCCATAGAAAGTTAATATTCTTTGTGAAGATTTTTGCATTTTAAAGTTTTACTGTTTATAGTTGTCCCAGTGGGTTAGGGAAAAGGAGGGGTTGGGAGGGGTGGAGAACCTCGTGGATTGAGTTGCAGACAGTTTAATAGAACAGTAGCGAAAGATTATAACAACAACAACGATAAAAGAATATACAAAATAAAGTAATACAACACAAGTCACTCTTACATCTCACCAATGCCTGATGATAGTTGCCCAGCCCATTCCAAGCAGCAATTGCAGATTTCTGTCCCCCAGCCAACCCCCACTTATATACTGGGCATGACGTCTGTGGTATAGAATATTCATTTGGTCAACTTGCCCTGCCTAATGCTCCCTTTCAGCTTCTATGGGAAGCTGAAGAAGTCCTTGATTATATAAACATTAGTGAGCAACAACTAGAACAGTATTTGTTATCAACATTATTCTCATACTAAATCCAAAAAAAAGCAGCTACTAGAAAGAAAAATTAACTCTATCCCAGCTGAAACTAGGACAGTACTGTAGAAAACTACATAAGCACAGCTATTATTTTCTATCTGATCCATTACTGAGGCAAAGTGGTAACAATACAGTCAATACACATAACTTGGTAATGTTGCTTGGATCTTTGGTAATTTGAATCTTTCAGGAACCGCTATATGGACAATGAAAATAATAAATAATATTTTCAAATATTAAATTCAGCAAATCAAACATTAGAAATCATTATGAATGTAATCAAGATGAAGTAGAGAAAATATCATGCCACTGCATGACTTCATAATTCGTCTGCATCTTGAGTACTTAGTACAGTTCTGTTCCTCATATCAACAAGATGATAAACTTGGCAAAGTTTCAGAGAAAAAAAACAAGAATGATTGAAGGTATGGTACATCTTTCATACATGGAAAAACTGAATGAATATACAAGGAAAAACTGAATCACTTAAGACCCTTCAATGTAGAAAAGAATCCTACTAGAGGACAAAACAGTGATCTCTAAAAGCACAAGCAGCATGGAGATTGTGGATAGATATCAGTAGTTCGCTGTCCTTTCCAGTAAAAGAACTTGGGATCATTAAATGCAGCTGGAAGGAGACAGGTTCAAATCCCTCTAAAGGAAGCAGTTGTTCAATTGACTGTGAGTTAAGCTGTGGTGCTTATTGGTGTAGGATGGTGGGGATACTTAAAAGTTTGCAGGGGTTGAAGGAGAGACTAAATAAATCCACAGAAGATAACTCTTCCGAGGATTAGTAACGATGTAGAAATTGCATCTGGTTCAAGAAGATGCTGAGCTGCAAATGGTTGGAGGATGAGAAAATATTCATGGGAATCATCATATAGGTTGGGATTTCTTCCTAAAATGCTTTACTAGCAGCTGCTGGCAAGTAGCAGCAGTGAGAGACAGGATACTGCACTAGACAGTCGGTCTGATCCAGTACTTGTGCTCTTACATGCATTAGTATTCACTGCAGTCCTATACACGGCTTGAAACTGTGATGTGTTAAGCATCTCCTGAAGAGCCTTCACTTCTTGCTGATGTCTGCTATAACTGACATCACTCAGTACTCACAGGAACAGGCTTTTCTCACTTGAGTTAGATATACCTGATGAGTATCTATTTGCAACTCCTTCCTCCTACAAACAAGACTTGTTTCAGTATTTCACAAATTCCGAGACAGGGAAAGGAAAATAACACATGGATTATACACAGAAAGGAGCAAAAAATGCCAAACCCAACATTTTAGAAATTACAATTTTTAAATTAGAAGAAGGAAAAGGAAAATGTCAAAAAGGTTTTGCTAATCGTAATGGTTTGCTTTGTAGGTAAATGCATCCCGCCAAGAAACCAAGCTGATGGAAGAATGTGACCAGCTAATTGAAATAATCCAGCAAAGACGACAGATAATTGGAACCAAAATCAAGGAAGGAAAGGTAAAAGCTTTTCATCTTTAGATCACAAGGTGGTCAACGATGCTTCCTCATGCTTATGGCTTTTTGACCTCAGGTACTATTAATACAAAGTCATAAAAGTTCTTATATAGTCCTGCGCTACTGCTACGTTCATGTAAAGAGAAATTAAATATTTCAAGATTAGTATGCTGGATCTCAACAGTCTATTTGGCATTTCTCTTACTACATGTGATTATGATTTTTAAGGATAAACACAGAAATTTTGTCACCATCAGTAAATGATAATAAAATGATCACTAATTAATGATTCCTTCACTGTGTTATATGTCTGACAATGTTTCCCCTGAAGTTTTCACTTTCACATAGTGTCACAGCATTTGGTATCATGGCTGGCAACTAACTATGTTAAAATTTTAGTCTAGATACATTAATTATCTATTAAAATACTATCACATAAAGAATTTGTTTCAGTCATCATTCTTGAGAACTGGAAGTCTAACGTTTTTACAAAAGAATATTCAAAAACATGCAGGAAGTGAAATGAAATGTGCGTTTCTAATTATTGAGGTAGAATGATAATTAGTGACAAACATGTTGAGCAGCAAAAATCTCTGATATTCAAGTTTCAACATATTTTGCTAGCTACCTGTTAACTCAGAAACACATTAGAGTTGAATTAATGTTCTTATTTTCTAGGTACATGGTGTTTACTCTTTAACTGCTAAACTAACTAAGTCAAATATAAACTCTTCTTGTGTGGGAAAAGCTCAGGAAAGGAATAAAGTCAAGAGCAGGTTAAATGGTTCATGCGGCTGTCAAGACATTCCAATTAACTTGAAATAAAAAGCCTGTAGGCAAGGGCTGACTTAAACATGTTTGAAACCACAGGTCCTGTACGTTGTGTAACAGAACCTGAATTTCCTCATTCTGTTAACAAACGATAATTCCCTTCAAAATGGAAAACATGGCCTTCTGCATTACTGTTTCAACTCTGCTTCTCTATGCAGTGAGACCAGCTGTGCTTCCAATGAAGGAGAAAACTTTCCATTCATTTAGATGTCAGTATATCTGAAATTCTACTCAGCAACTTCATAGCTTGTGCCCTAATTGCTGAGATTGGGAATGTTATCTTGATTGAAAATTTGGGTATCTCTGCCAATCCACTCATTTTGCATGCAACTGGGTTCTAATGCCTTTCTAAACTCCAGAATTATTTCATTTCCTTCCTTCTTCTTACTCCTGTTCAAACTATGATCCTGATGTAATAACAATGGGAAGGACTCCCAGACCCTTCAGGAACTAAAAGTTTTGTTAGCCAACATTGTCTTTAAATGGAGGATTGACTGTGCCCCTCCCTAACCTTTCAGCTAATGATTACAGTCACATCTACTGTGTTTATCTCCAGCACATATGTTTGCAGTAATAATAATCAGCTCTGCAGCACTACTGTGCTTTTGTGCAGTTAAAAATATCCAACAAGAAAACACCCTGTTTGACTAAAAGCACATAATGAAAAGGGCAGGCATGTATTGTTAGTCGACCTGAACAGTTTTTTTCTGTGAAGTTTCATTTTCAGATTATTTTTAATGAAACACCTCAGTAATAGGAAAAAAGTAGTTAACCTATAAGATGCCTTTAACACAGATCTCATCATTCAGGGAAATGGTTATCTAAATAACCCTTAGTTATCATGTAAGCAGAAAGTACCAGGAAATGACGTTTCTTCTGTCGGAAAATAGGCCAGCTGTGCTTGTTTTGGCTCTCCCCTGTTGTTTTACATGTGGAAAATATTGAGGTAGAGAGGCTGTGCCTGTCCCCTTATTAAAAATGTTGCGTGGCTGGTGGAAAGGGCTCACCATCAAGCTAGTGTGAAAAAAGCTCTTGTCAGTGAAGCCATTCATCTTAACTCCCTCTTTGCATTCCAGCTTTGCCTGGGAAGTGCAAATGCAATCATGATTTGTGACCTTAGAGATGTGACTACTTTCTTATGTTTCCACTCAAGGTGGTGAGGTTGAGAAAACTGGCTCAGCAGATTGCGAACTGCAAACAGTGCATTGAGCGCTCGACATCCCTCATCTCTCAAGCTGAACAGTCGCTGAAGGAGAATGATCACGCTCGCTTCCTGCAAACTGCTAAAAATATCACTGAAAGGTAAAGGAGACATTCCTCTCAATAAACAGAAGAACCTCAGTTTAAGGTGGATGGGTTGTCAGAGTTGCCATATTGTCTTGTCCCACCACAAATGTGGTCAAAGAGAGGAGGGCAAATACTGACACACTCCTCCAAAACATACTTTGTCCTGTACCGGAGTGGGAAGGGTCTTACTGTAATGCTAAACTAAAACATCCCTTTGAAAAGAAGAGCAGTTGCAAAAGGACATGAAATAAGAGTTGGAACAGTAATAACACACACAAATGAAGGAGGTAGCATGTTTGCCAAGCAGATGTCTGGTGCTAAACACACTGAAAAAAGTGATTTTTAGAGGCTGGAATTCCTACTCCATGAAAAATTCTGAGATTGAGAAAGAAATCAGGCAGCAAGTACATTCCATAGAAGAAATCTGGAATGACCTTAATGGGTTCATGTTCTTCACAAAATAGCAAGCAGCAAGGTAATGAAATGTGTAATTTTGGGAACCTGCAATATGCGTCTCTGAGGCAACCCACTTGAAGGGTTGAGATTCAACAGCCTGGGTGTGGGGAATTTATGGCAGCTACTGTGTTGGGTCCCTGGGTGAGGGAATTTCTACTGCTTCTGGGATCTTAGTTCCATTTCAGCGTGCCAGACATATCAGGGACCCAAAGACAAGGGAGCAAGTTTTTCTAGGAAACTGCTGTCAGAAAATTTGGTCTCATTTTCAGCACAACACTATGAATGCTGAAACATTCCCACTGAATTTCAGCAGTATTTTCTAATGAAAAAAATGTTCCATTGGAATTATCAGCTATTTATACATCAGTCAAAGAAACGAAAAAACCCAAGAACATATCTGGACAATGAAAAAGAAAATGATTAAAAAGTACAGTCACTTATTCAGCTTTTTTTTATCTCTGGGTTCACATTATATCTTCACATTGTCCAACCAATTTTCACCTAATCCAAAGTACGACATTCCTTCATTTTATTATTTTTTTAAGTCTGTCACTTACTCTGGGGTGCTGTATGTAGATTCTCTGAATATCAGGCTTCACCAAAGATATTTAATCAATTTATAAATAAGCCAAAAATACTGGGTTGCTTGTTACAGGTTCAGAGAATTGACAGTCTGTTGAGAAAGGCAAAGCAAGGCAATGGATTATGTTTGATTTGTCAGACTCAGACCCTGGTTTGTATTCTGTCATCAAGCTACATTGTGGCACTTCCTTTTCCCCAGCTGAAACTGATAGTAAAACTACTACATGAGTATCATGAGCAAAAAGCTGAAGGTGAGGGTCTGGCCTTTTTTCAGTATTTGGTGGAAGAAGCAGTAGGGCAGAAACCTGTGGGGACACAACGCTTTTTAACTGACTACCAGAGAATATTCAGAGAAGCTCCGTTTTCACCTTGTACACATGAACAATTGCATCATAAATACAGTCACAGGAGAGACATTCAGAGAGCAGAAATGAGACCAGCTGACATATGTGCCCAATCAAATCTAATTCTTAGCTATCACAGATTGCCATCTGTAATGAGATGGCTGTGAACGCCCTGAAAATCAGAGAATCATTTCAAGCAGTGAATAAAAGTGAGGGGAAAAAACACCAAGTGCTTGCAGACAAAGTGTAAGTGGAAAAAGAGACTAAATCTGATTAATAAATTATTCCCCACTAGTAACTCTCTTAATTCTCATGTGGTGAGTGATATTTTGTTTGCTTCTAGACTGCTCATGTAACAGTCTCACCAGGGCCCTGAGCTCCAGCAGCTGAAACAGTCTCCTGAAATTATGGTCATTGCATTTCTTTGTGCACATATTTCAAAGTAATTGCAGCATGATATTCTCTGTTGTGAGCACAACAGGTAACTATGTATAGCAAAGACATCACACACACTACGATGATTTAGGTCATGCATTATTTACAGTGGGTGAAATGCATTTATCCTAGAAAAACCCTTTCCAACCAAGTACAATGTCAGATAGAGCAGGCAGAAGTACAAGAGGAAATTCAGTCCTCTGAACTTAATATGGTGACATGGTGTTGAGCCTGCAAACTGCTAAGCTCATTGAAAACTGACTTTAACACATGTATTCACCATGCATCCTTTGCATAGCCCCAAACAAAGTCTAAAGGGCCTGATGATATGGTCTTCTTCACAATAAATATGTCCTGTATGGAGGTATGCAAAGAAGCTCTTCATCTTGGATATGAACTTGCTGGTTTCTTATAAAAGCCATTGTTAATTTTGTAGAGATGTTTGCCCTAACCAGGCTCTGCAAGAAATGCATGTCTTTTTTTCCTACTAGATCCATAGTGTAACTGCAGATGAACTACTGGGAGGTGGGAGGGTGGGGGAGAAAAAAAGACTTGAAAGAGCTCAGGGAATTTTTCCCTCTCGGTACATGAGGCAAAAGGCACTTCAATTACCCTCTCTAAAAAAAAGCATCTGTGCTAAGATCTACTTTAAACTAAATTCTACAACCACAGTTGCAAGAGAAACAGTGTTGAAAACTAAAACATGAATTATTGACTAGGAAACCTCCTCAGCTCAGCTTTTGAAAACTATGCTGAAGACAATGAGATGTGCAATTCAGTTTTTTACTTTCCTAACTGCATTTTCTGAAAATACTACACAAGAAATACACAAAAACATAGGTTTTAGTAAGCATTTGGAGTCATTTGAGTCACGTCTACAGAGAAATACTCTAATTGGGGAAACTGTTAATTGAAGCAATCAAAATGTTTTGATCTGACATGTGTCATGAATAATGGATAACTGACAGACCTTGGGTGTGTGGTGGTGTGTTTGCCTCCAAACTCAAACAATTAACAAATGAGGTTTAGTAACCCCTTTGCTTAAACAGACCAAACTTTCTGTAAACGTATCCAGTATCCGGCTCTCCAGTAACATATATTTTGAGCTATCAAGCTGAAGAATCTGAAAGATACATCCTGATGGCAGTTTTCTTGTGAGAGCTCATCTCTATATTAATACCCCTGGAGAGACAAAGAGTGGATGTAGCTCCTGAAATGAGGTAGACAAGGAAACTTTTCACTTTTGGAGGAAATGTAAGTATGCACACTTGCTTTACAGGGGAAAGCCTTTCAAAATAAACTGTGCCAACATCTGTTTGTTTTATCTCCCCCCTGTGCTTTTTGAAGTTAACAGCAGTGCGCTGTGCTGAACAGCTGAGGAGGTGTGGGGATCTGCACCAAGCCCTTGGGAGAACAGTGCCAAGGAATGCCTGGAGCAAGAAACTGCTTGGGAAAGCAAGGGTTGGGAGAGATGCAGCATCTGTCAGCATTGCTTAAAACACGGATAAACATGGTGCTATTGCTACTTTGGTTCAAAGAACAATTCGAACTATTGTGTTGCTTAACCAATATTTTGTTAAAAACTTATCTGACACTGCATGTTAGGCAAAAGCTAAGAAATAAGAGATTTTTGTTGGTGACTACTCTCAAAACCAAAAGTGGCAGGAGAATCTCTTAACTTAAACCGTATAAATAAAACACATGTAGAAGTTTTTGTCAAGCTTTTTGAGAAGTGATAACAATCATAATGATCAGATCCTACCTTAATGTAAAAGTTATTTTCTCTCATGCTGAAAGACTTTTTCTTTTCATTATAGGGTTTCCATGGCAACTGCATCCTCCCAGGTTCTAATTCCTGAAATTAATCTCAACGATACTTTCGATACTTTCGCACTTGATTTTACCAGAGAGAAGAAATTGTTGGAATGCCTTGATTACCTTACAGGTAATTTTTTCTCAAGGTGCTACTATTATATGTTCCTCATAAAACAGTAGCAATAGGATTTTCTTCATTCTACTTTATGGTCAGTTAACTTTGGCTGACTGCCAGGTGCCCACCAAGCTGCTCTCTCAGTCTATCTCCTCAGCAAGACAGAGAGAGAAAATATGATGAAAAGCTTGTCATTTGAGATAGGGACGAGGAGGTCACTCAAGAATTACTGCTACAGGCAAAACAGACTCAACTTGGGAAAGAATAATGTAATTTATTGCAAAATAATTATAAGAGTAGGATAATGAGAAACAAAAACAAAACTAAAAACACTTTCCCTCACCCCATCCTTCTTCTTGGGTTCAACTTCACTCCCAACTCTTCTATCTTCTCCCCATGCGTGGTACAGGGGGACAGGGGAGTTGCAGGTACTTCATCATACATCGTCTCTACTGCTCTTTCTTCCTCATGCTCTTCCTCTGCTCTGGCATGGGCTTCCTCCCACGAAATGCAGTTCTTCATGAACTTCCCAACATGACTGCAGCCTTCCCACAGGCTGCAGTTCTCCAAGAACTGCTCCAGCACAGGTCCTTTCCATGGGGTACAGACCTTCAGGAATGGATTGCTCCATTGTGGGTCCCTCGTGGACCATGGTTCCTGCCAGAAAACTTGCTCCTACATGGGCTCCTCTCTGCAGGCTGCAGCTTTCTTCAGGGCATATCTACCTGCTTCAGTGTGGGTCCTCCACAGGCTGCAGTGTGGATATCTGCTCCACTGTAGACCTTCATGGGCTGCAGGAGGACAACCTGTGTCTCCATTGTCTTCTCCACAGGCTGCAGGGAAATCTCTGCTCCAGTGCCTGCAGCACCTCCTCCCCCTCCTTCTTCACTGACCTTGGTGTCTGCAGGGCTGTTTCTCTCACATTGTCTTCCTCCTCTCTCTCCCAGATGCTGCACAGCCTTTTTTACTGTTTTTTAAACATGTTATCAAAGAGGCACTACCAGCATCAGTGATGGGCTCAGCTTTGTGCAGCAGCAGATCTGTCTTAGGACTGGCTGTGTTTGACATGTGGTCAGCTCTTGCTCTTTTCTTACAGAAGTCATCCCTACAGCCCAACTGCTACCATATAAATGTGATACACTCTCCCTCTTAATCCTGAATATATTACCCCCAGCAGGCCCAGAATGCCCCAGGAAGCATTAGGTACTACAGAGCACAGCTGGGGTGCATTTCCTGCCTCATCTCCTCACCAGGGTGTGGACAAATGGGAGTGAGAAATGGTTAAACGCCACCGAAGCAGAGTGAAATGAGAGAACAACTGGAGCTCAGTCTGGAGCTGCCAGAGGAGGGAGAACAGGGACCAAATCCCATATCCTGGGGGACGGATGCTCCACATGTTACCCTGTCCCTTGGGGCTGCCTCCTTGCTGCGACAGATTGCAGCCTGGCAGATTTCCCATGAGCAACCAGAAGCTGTTCAAGCAATCAGCATCAAGGGTTCAGCAACGAGAGATGTTTTCTCACGCCAGTGACACTGTGTGTTTCCACCCATCACAGAGCTGGAGGACCTTGCTGTGTCTGGGACTAGAGAGCACGCAGTGTGCTCTGCGCCAGGGTTGGGAGGTGGGTTCTCCGCAGAGCAGAGCCCCAGCTCGCTTAACTGAGAGCTTTGGCCTGAAGAAGCCCGCAGGATTAGACTTGGAGAAGGCCTGAGTAATGTGCAATCTCAGAGTATATAATGACTCACAAAGAGAAACAAATTACTGTAATTTAGGGTGTTTTGATTTCAATGCCAGAATTAGAACAATTCATTCCAGTTCAATTGAAAACAGAAGAGACACGGGATAGGTTTTCATTTTGCAGGGTCTTTAAGCATCTGCTGTTAACAGCAAGAATTTGCAATGAAAGGCAGAAAACACTATTAGAAAAGCACTTGAAAACACTTCCTGGGCCCGTTCTCTTAGCCTAGTTTACAGGAGATATACCCATGTTATTTCAGAAGAATGTGAGAGCGCAGAGTCTCCTCATTGCCAATCACTGGATCTTTTCCACGCAGAGGGCTGGCTTCTGGCCTTTCTTTAGAGGAAAGGCTGAGAGAGTCGGGGTTGTTCAGCCTGAAAAAGAGAAGGCTCCAGGAAGACCTTATTATGGTCTTTCAATACTTCAAGGGGACTTATAAGAAAGATGGGGACAGACTTGTTAGTAGGGTCTGTTGCAATATAACAAGGGGCAATCCTTTTAAACTAAAAGAGACTAGGTTCAGGTTAGGTATAAGGAAGAAAATTGTTACAGTGAGGGTGGTGAAAGACTGGAACAGGTTGTGAGAGAGGTGGCAGATGCCCCATCCCCAGAAACATTCAAGGTCAAGCTGGATGGGGCTCTGAGCAGCCTGATCTAGTTGAAAATGTCCCTGCTTATTGCAGAGCGGTTGAACTAGATCATCTTTAAAGGTCCCTTCCAACCTAAATTGTTATATGATTCAATGAATGAGTGAACAGATTGTTACTGGAAAGAGCGAGGCTGTCTGCATGCACAGGATGGCACCACCATTGTCTTATAGAGCTGTTGGGTTCTTGCCATATCTGAAAGAGAGCTTTTATCTGTGGGGTTTTTTTTTTTATTTTATTTCTGTATCACTGTATGACTGGGAATACAATCAGTGTTCAAAATATACTTGAGTAAATAATACACAATAATAATGCAGTGAGAGTAATTTATACTTCTTATCTAACTGTAAAATAATCAGCCTCAGGTTCCTTTATATTCAAAGAAGAGGAAAAACCACCTCATTTTAAGGCATGTATACTAGTCAGTTGACTCCATTCTGGAGGTGCCTATTTCTCCCAGCTGGCTCCAAACAGAGGCTAGAGAGAGTCATTCAAATATAGATAATTGTGGTTTACATCTTTCAAATTATAAGAGGTGAACTTCATCTAGCAGTCTGTTCCTGCACCCTCCAAGTCTTCTCCCCTTTGGACATCCAGCGTTGATAGTACCAGCCTGAATGCTGTGCACTGCGGAAAATGAAGGTTGTATCTGTACCAAAACAAAGGGTAGTTTTGCTACAGGGTGCAAGGCCACCAAGATCCATTCTGCAGTCCATCATGCTGGCTGTGCCATTTACACAGCTCATTCTCTGCCTTCTTCCTACCTCACCCACAGTCTTGAAAAAAATGCTCACAATGCAGCCTAAGGGAACTTGTAAATGTATCAAGCAGTTTATCTGGGTTTTCCTAATTAATTGTTTTTATCCTTGCACTTGATACCCAGTGAAGAACAGTTATAGGTGGCTCTGTCTTTGCACAATTTTTCTTCACATTAATAAATAGCATATGGCTGCAATGGCAAAATCCAAAACACATGTCTAAATTATCGGAGCATAAAATACAACCTATGCAGACAGTTAAAATATGTTTATGTAAATATATGTAATATATATGTGTATATGTATAGTCCCAAGAGCCAAATGCACTTGATTATTCACTATTGTTGTTCAGAAACTCTAAAGGAGATTTTCTTTATTTTACCCCTTTCAGATTGATAAATAGAATCTTCATAGATCTTTAACTGAAAACTCTGTGACAGAGTGAATTGGGCTTTGCTTTTATCATGTTTCACAGTTAAGTAAAATGAAGACCATTTGTAAGTCCTAGTGGTACATCTGTGCTGTGAATCAAGTGAAGAATCCTATATTATATCAATTGTCCATACTGCTTCTGAACAAAATGTTAAAACCTGAATTCCAGCTTCATTCTGTCTGCTGTCAGTTACCTTCAAAGCAATTGACTTTGGTTGTCTTTTCTTCTCCTTTAGTTTTTCCCAGTGTACTATTTATCAGATCTTCATTCTCCATTGCTCCAGTTTTCTATGTGGCACATCATCTTTCTTTCTTCCTAGACTATTTCTTTCCCAAATATAAATTTAACTAGGTTGTGCTTGTCATGTACGCAGCTGTCTGTCCAAAGCTTCTGCTATCCAAATGAAAATCTCTGATAGCTCACTGAAAGTTGCCAGACAGACATTGAGATGTCAAGCTGAGTATAGTAAAACAATACCCTTAATCTTCCTCTGACTGTCCTATCCTCTGTATATGTAGCCTTGACGTCTTTTGAAAGCCTTCTTATCTTGCCAGTTGCTCAAGCTCTTCATCTGGAACTCATATTTGTCTAAACATTTAGATAGATCGAGGCAATGCATATGACTTGCAAACTCTCTGCAGAATATTGCTAACATAAGGACTTTTTTTATCCATTGTGAGTCAAAAATACTTGTTTTGCGTCTTAATACTTTGAAATCAATTGCAGGAACATCTATTCTTTGACCTTGCAATTTGCCTTGCTTCAGAAATCCCATCTGAAACAATGATACATTTTCTTCATCCATCACTTTAGCTATGACTGTACTAAGAAATATGCATTGCCTGGCATATACCAGCACATTTTTCACAAAAAACCAACTTTATTCTGGAAACCCTTCAGTGCTTGTCTCTCCTCTTAACTCTTTCAGTAGTAAATGATCAAAAGCCACCTCCAGCCAGCTCAGTCTCAAGCTTTGGGTATAAAAACTGAGAGAAGTTTAGAGCACCATTAAGTCAAAGAGGTGGTTTAAGTCTTTGTTTTTCACTCATACCAAAATCAGGAAGGAACCCTTAAAAAGTGAATCACCCCATGCCAGGGAGGTGGTGACTGAGTGAAAAAAAAAGTTGAGGTTGTTTCAGTCAAGGTCTGTGACCTTGACCTGAAAGAATTTAGAAATAGTCTCAATAGTCTCCTGGAGATGTATTCATGCTGGGATTCACCTATGAGAGATGGCAGTTTCCCTAAAGTGCCTTTCAAGGTGTATCAACCATGTAAGTGCTTTCAGTCTGCTTCAGAGCAAATGCCACACAGATGACATTGAACAGAAGGTGGGTTAGACTAACCTGGGTGAAAGGGAGCAGATATACTCACAAGGTTAGTTACTTCTGGGAGCAAATTTAAGAAACTGCTTTTCTAATATTAGTTATTGCCTTTCAGGCACTTCAGATGTGGTTCCTACTATTTAAGTGGGCCTGCTCAGTTTTGAGTTGAAGTCACACAAATGAACAGCCTTCAGCAATGATTTTCACTCTTGTCAGAGAGTGTGGATTCATGAATGCAGGTGGATGAAAGTCAATGTGACTGAAGCAGTTACCGCTCCCAGAAGTTTGTGATGGTCCTCTCTGGAGATTGCCACCCCATGACCAAGGAGAGCTATAGATGTTAGGAAGCAATTCCTTAAACACTGCAGCTTTTGTTGTGCTTTGCTAAGTCTGCTGGCACTGATTCCTGGTTCCCTCACTGCTCCAGGCTGTAAATTTGGGGTTTTCAAGAGCTGCTTCAAATTTTTTTCAGCTCTCCCTGACATTGGGTAGCACTTCGTAGACAGGAGGCTGCCAATAGCTGAGGGCATTAACATCATCAGCTGTTACTGTTGTGAGTCAGTGCTCTATCCTCACCCTGAAACGGACTGGAAGGGCTCATGGGCAATCACTCCTTCTCCACGGGGAAACAAGACCAAAGAATGGATACGAGGCTTTGTGTCCTCCACTGCTGTTCTGGAAGCATGCTGAGCTTCCCCTTCCCGAGCAGCGGTGGAGCACACCTGAATAAAGGCCCCATGGGGGAAGGTGTTGGCACAGCCCTGAGATCGCTCTGTCGAGCTTTCCCTGTGGCACTTGAGCTCTGTAGCTGTACTAGTAATTTGATAAGCAAATCACACACTATCAAATGTAATAATGAAAATAAATTATTAAGGTCAATCTTTTTAATTGCATTATGGACTTACACTCTCCTGTGCTGTACATTCTACAGCACAGGAGTTTGTGCTGTAGAATGATGAATTTGGCAGATTTCTACATTATTTTGAAAGTCATAGCAAACCATTTGCATGCAGACTTAGAGTCATAGAATAGAATCATAGAATTGTCTAGGTTGGAAGGGACCTTTCAGATCACCGAGTCCAGCCATTGACCTAACACTGACAAAGACCATCACTAAACCACATCACAAACTTCCCTGTCTGTCTGCAGGAGAAGCAGGTAAATTTTGTTTTATTCTGAGTGGTTTATGAAATTAGTGTTGCTGAAGAGCTGAGTTTCATGCAGTATAGTCGCAGGTGGGTATGGGTTAGTCATAAGAGCAAGAGAAAAGATCTCCTGCTTAGGTCAAACTTCTTTTTTTCTGTCATTCTCATTACATGAAGGGCTGTAAATCTCCAGCCATAAGGCCATCCAGGTGTGCATATGAAGAGAGAATTTAGGCTGTCATTTTCAAAGGAGTGGAAGACACTTAGGTGCTATTGAAATGCAGTTTACAGTTCATTAAACCTTCAGTAATTGTTGCTTTCCATAAATTAATATTTATTATCTGTGTCGTAGTAATAACAGATGCATTTCTCAAGCAAAAGGTTTTGCTCTGTTAGGTGCAGGAGACGACTAAAGAAGATTTTAGTTCAACTCTAGCACACAAAAAAAATGGATCTACTTGTATATTTTTGATTTTTTTCTCTCTTTTTATTTTTTGCCTTTGACAGGAAAAATATGAAAATGAAGCCTCAGCTGGAAAAAAAACAAACTAGATAACTCCAGTAGATTGTTCTGCTGAATATATTTTTGAAACTGAGCTGATAGGACCAGTGCAGTACTGTATAGTTTTCACAATGATTCGTTGGCCTTAGTACACAACCTCTAAACCACAGCACAAATATTTTTGGAAGATTGTGTGTGGGAAGGTTGTCTCCTTCTTTTGTTTATATTCCCTTCCTGGATGACTGTTCTTATTTTAGTTGATTTCTCTTTCTTTACTAATACCCATCTGTCCCAGGGGTTTCTCTGCCGAGAAAAAAAAAAGTCATTGGTAAGCTTCCGTGCTACAATATTTAGAGCATCACAAATCACAGTCATATCATGAAACACATTTGAACGTTTCCTTATGCCCCTTGGTTGAAAGAGGATGCTTGGAAAAGCATCTGCACTTTAATTCTTGGGAACACACATGAGTAAAACAGACATGAACTATAAAAATTCTTAATGGAAAGTAAAATAGATGTTTCATAAAAATACGTTGTTGCAAAAGTAAAGGTGAAATTGCTTCAGAGGGACATTGTTTTGAGTCTGTTATTTGTGGCTAGCAGAAGTTAAAGAGCTGAAAGCAAAAATGCCATTCAGCGTTGCCTTCCTTTTCCTTTAATTCAAGCATATTGTGGTTGTTTCAGCTTGAGTGCCCTCCTTCCTCACTCTGTGGCAGCTGGAAGGAACACTGTTAAGCACAAAGAATTTTATTTTATTTTATTTTGCATGATGATAGCATGTAGGGAAGATGATTAGGAATGAGACAAGTATGCAGAAGGCCCACCAGTCTTTCAAAGAAAGACCCGTTTGTTTCTTATTTAGGTACTTGTCTTTGTAGAGAATGCAAACAAGGAAAATTTAGGCCTAAGAAGTTTCCTTCAAGTTCCACTTAAATAAACCTGTGTGTTAATATGGGAGAAGAATGTATAGCTTGCTATGCAGAGATCTTTTTTGATGACAAAAAAAAAACCCAAACAAACAAAGGGACAAATTTTTATTAAAGTGTTTGAGTTGTTTTCTAGAATTATATAATTAGCAATGACATTGAAGTTTAGGTTGTAATAGTCATACAGTCATGAAATTATGATAAGAACGCTTTACGTAAGGCTGAAATAAAGTGAGCTGTACAGCCAACAGAAATTGTATGCAACTATATTAGAAAGGATAGCTAGCAAATAAGTCAAAATTAACTTGGAGAGATTGAGCATGAAAAAACCATTGCTTGGAGGCTTCCCCAAAATTATATTTTTTAAGTACCACTTAGCCAATCTCTGGTAAGATAGGTTAGGCAAACACTGCTTTCAAGTCAACAGTGAAGAGTGTTGACTCTCCCTATTGATATAGGCTTCAATGAAACTTTGATCATTTTAGCATGATGGTGAGAAATAAAGCTAGGAAAAATAGCATGTCAATTGTATCCATTAATCACAGACCACCAACATACCGCTTGTGCTAGGGCATCTTAAACTAAAGCTACTTTAATACAAAATATTTTCAAAATCTGGAGTCCCTAGGTGATTATATTGATAGAAAGAATTCCTTTGCAACAATTTATTGATAATCTAAATTACTACTGGAAGTAGTGAAAAGTTGTTGAAAAGTCTGTTGGTCAGTATACCTGCAAACTCACACACCAGATGCATCCCCTAATCTTAGGTGAAAAAGGAAGTGTTTTACTGATTGTGGCAGTAAGCCTCCTCTGTTGTGTCTCATAGCTCCCAATCCACCCACCATTCGAGAAGAGCTCTGCACAGCTTCTTATGATACCATTACTGTCCACTGGACGTCGGATGATGAGTTCAGTGTGGTCTCTTATGAGCTGCAGTACACCATCTTCACGGGACAAGCTAATGTTGTTAGTAAGTATAAACCATCTCTTTTCTGTTTCTGTTTCCTTATGGTTCCTCTGTAAAACAAGTGTCTTTAAATATAAATGTACTCATACATCAAGAATGAAAGGAAAACATATTTTCTAGGAAGATTTAAAGCCAAAATTTTAAATCCAGACCAATAGCAATTTTGAGGGTTTTAAAATTAAGAATTCATTTTGTTAAAATTTCTTACATGTTTTCTGGGAGTGCTATGTACTGAGAGCTTTTGAAGACTAAAACCAGCACTTATTCCCAAAGGCACAAGTACTATATTAAACAGGGCTTACAGAATCATAGAATCATTAAAACATAGAATCATTAAATCATAGAATCATAGAACAGTTTAGGTTGGAAGGGACCTTTAATGGTCATGTAGTCCAACTCCGCTGCAGTGAGCACGGACATTTTCAACTAGATCAGGCTGCTCAGAGCCCCATCCAGCCTGACCTTGAATGTTTCCAGGGATGGGGCATCTGCCACCTCTCTCGCAACCTGTTCCAGTCTTTCACCACCCTCACTGTAAAAATGTTCTTCCTTATACCTAACCTGAACCTAGTCTCTTTTAGTTTAAAAGGATTGCCCCTTGTTATATTGCAACAGACCCTACTAACAAGTCTGTCCCCATCTTTCTTATAAGTCCCCTTGAAGTATTGAAAGGCCATAATAAGGTCTTCCTGGAGCCTTCTCTTCTTCAGGCTGAACAACCCCAACCCTCTCAGTTTATCCTCATAGGAGAGGTGCTCCATCCCTCTGAGCATCTTTGTGGCCCTCTGCTGGACCCGCTCCAACAGGTCCATGTCCTCCTGTGCTGAGGACTCCAGAGCTGGAGACAGTACTCCAGGTGGGGTATCACAAGAGTAGAGTAGAGGGGCAGATTCACCTCCCTCGACCCGCTGACCTAGCTTCTTTTGATGCAGACAAGGATATGGTTGGCTTTCTGGGCTGCAAGTGGCCATTGCCAGCTCCTGTCGAGCTTCTCACCCACCAACACCCCTAAGTCCTTCTTGAGAGGACTGATCTTAATCTGCCAACCTGTATTGATGTGGGGGTTGTCCTGACCCAGGTGCAGGACCTTGCACTTGGCCTTGTTGAACCTCATGATGTTCACATGGCCCCACTTCTCGACTTCTCTCTTGCATCTTAGGTCCCTTGTTGCAGATGTAGCCACAGGGACAAAGATCTCATTTCCATTGTCTGGGCTAGTCAGGCACTCGGGAGCCTGTGTTGAACTGGTCATGAGTTAGAACTGCAGCCCCGTTGTAATTTAGATACCCTTGACAACTGGACCTTTTTAGAAATACCAATTAAGTCGTCCCCTCTGATACTTACTGTCTTCAAGGCTACAACGCGTAGGTCTCAGTTAGTATACCAAAGGCTAGGACAGAAAACATCAGTGGAAAAACAATTAATACAGTAATTTTGTTCAACGTATAATGACATTAACTATCATTGCTTTATATTTGGTATTGTAGGACATTTTTTATTATATACATTCTGTGTTTGAATCTGGCTTTCCTGAATGAGCAAGCTTACTTATAATTCCTCAGATTGTTTTGTTGATAAATAATCATTCCTCTGAGAAAATTATATTGTCTAACGTTTGGCCAGGAAGTTGACACTTCTGGGTTCAGTGCAAAGCGATCATTGGCTATGAATTTGGAGAAGTCATTTAACTTCTTCCTGTTGTTCCCCATATATTTAGTGGGGATACAAGTAGCTGACATGTACCTGCTTTGTGAAGCTGTGTGAAATCAACCAAATCAATCAAAAGGTGGAGTTTCTTCAGTCAACATGTATTTAAATTTGGAATTCATTGCTGCAGAGGGTTGTTGATTAAAGTCTGTTTGAGTTCAAGAGATGACTGGATAAATCATTCAAGAAAAATTCACTGAGAACAATGAAGTGCAGAGACTTCCTTCTGGCTCAGGAAGTCCTGGAGCTGTAAGCTGTTGTAGCCTTGGAGAGCGTGGTGAGAAGTGATAACTGTGTGCTTTCCCTGTTCCTTAGCAACTTCCTAGGCTCTTGCTTTTGTCCATCATCAGATGTCCTGGGCACATGCTGAGCTAAACGGGCTTATCTCTGACCCAGTGCAAAAGTGATTTTGTTCTTACAAAATTTGTTGAGATGCTTTGATGAAAGTCAGTGTTGTGGACATGTTCACATACTTTCTATCAGTGAAAAAGTGGTATAGTCTATGCCAAGTCTCAGTACCAAGCCAAATGCTTGCACTGACTGCTCTGTTGGTGTGAGCGCCTCATTTTCTCCATCACTAAATTGGAGTTAGTTCTCCAAGCCATCTGAAAGGATATCTCAGGCTTCAAGCACTGGCATTTTAAAACCATTTTTAGTAGCATACTGTGAAGATATCATGGTATCAGGGGTAGACTGAAAAATCAGGTGGACGTGAAACTTAAATGAGTGTTTTGCTAGAACCTCCATTTAGCATTTTACTAAATAGCCCAATTTTGGACAGCGCACCATAAAATTTAAGACTGCTGGAAAGACCAAGTTACCTTCAACACATGCTCCTACACCTGAGCAAGCTGGATACCAAAAAGGTCTAATAGTAATTTGGGACAAATTGGAGCACGGTAGGTAAGGAAGAAAAAGGTTCCCTGATTAAACACTGCTAAGCAGACAGGTCTTAAAGGTAACACAATATGTTGCTTGTTTTCTGACCCATTTTTATCTATAGCTTTTTTGCTAGAAAGCTTTATACAAGTCAGTTATTGGAGCTACGTGTGAGCACAGCAGCAGAAAGGTGTGCCATTTCCGCACCTTTGTGATGTCGGGTTTTACTCTTTGCTTAATAATGAATAAATAACAAGGTATTTCATTTTTAGGCTGTATTAACCTTCACAGGTTTCCCATGTGTAGACAAAAGCTTTGATCTGCAAAACATGTATCAATTAATCTACTTTCAGAGATGCAATATGATAATTTTTGGGTATAGCATGAAGTGCTCAGTGTGCAGTTTGAACTTTCATTTTATCACTTTGCATAAATGGTGTCATTAAAAGTTTTAAGAGAAAAAAGATCAACACTGTAAGAAGCTTTGTTTACAAAATGCTCTGAAGACCTTAAATGACAGTACAAAGAAATGAAAGAACTAGCTCTTTTTCTCCTTTCCTTTCCTTTCCTTTCCTTTCCTTTCCTTTCCTTTCCTTTCCTTTCCTTTCCTTTCCTTTCCTT
>JAOXNO010000001.1:133242642-133292558 GCA_028565335.1 Limnodromus scolopaceus
CCTTTCCTTTCCTTTCCTTTCCTTTCCTTTCCTTTCCTTTCCTTTCCTTTCCTTTCCTTTCCTTTCCTTTCCTTTCCAATAGCTCTTACACAAATATCCTGACTGTTAGTTTCGATTTAATTGAAAGCTATAATGTTAACCCAAATTGAATACAAGCATATAAAAATATATATGGAAGGGTTTTCTAAATGTTGTAGAGCTTTTTTTTTTTTTTTAATCTTGTTATTTAATGTAGATTTGAACACCTCCAGTGGAGATGTTCCTGAAAAATCTAGCTTCTGCAGATCTGCCCAGGTTTCTTACACATGAGGCTTTCCCAGTGCATTTCTATTTCCACCTGTCCAGGAGATTTGGGCCCTAATGTCCTGATTTTACTTAGAACACTGCTTGGATGTTCCTTCGCTTTGCTGGATTATATTCTTTGTCCTGCAGAAAGGTCTAATATCCCAACTTTTATAGACAACTTTCCAAGATTGTCCCTAGAATATCGGAGTGCACCTTAATAGTGTGGTGTAACACTAAGAGCTATTTTCACTGTAAGTGGTGTTAGCAGGCACTTCGCTGCAGCCTTCATGTTTTGCTAGGTGACCTTTATTATATTTTTTAAAATCCTATTTTAGTGGAATAGGTTATGGATTAGCACATGTTTCTTTCTATTTATGGCATTTGCATGCTGTTGCACATAATTGTTTTTTAAATTTATTGCTCTGTCATACCCTAAAAAGTTTCCATTGATATTGTGCTCTGCCTGTAGCAGATAATGTAAACAGGTTCATAGATCGCCTTCAGTTCTATGTTTTTGTAGCTATGAATTACTCAGGAAGGAGTAGCCAGAGAACTGCATTAAACCAACAAGCTTTTTTCCCCTGAGACAATAGGAATCACTTTGCATACATACCCACCTACCGTGCTAATGGAGGTTGTTATTTTGGAATCCGTTTCTTAAAACCACATAGCCAGACTGACTGCACTTTCCACTCTTCAGTACATTTCCCCCACCAGAGGCATATATCATTCAGAGATTGCTAAGAATTCAGTAACAAAAACAAGCAATGCTATGTTTTTCTAGTGTATTTTCTATCCAACATAATCAACTATATTCTTTTTTATTAACTGAAAAATCGGAGAGTTAACATTTGATGGAAGAGGTCCAAATAGAGTATTTCATTTTGAATCCTATTTCATACAGGAAAGATTATTTCCAAATGTGGCCAGACTGCTTGGCTATTGAATGCTTGGCAGCCCTGTTCTGTGCATAAGAGCAATATAGAACTTTAAATTAAGCAGGCTTTTACTAAAGCAGTTGTTCTCAGAGTTGTACCATTCACACATTTGCATTTCTGAGAGGCAGCTAATCACCTGCAATCTGAATATTGTAAAGGCTTTTAAAATGACTTTGTCACTAGCTAGCTAACATGCATTATAATTTCATTATCCCATTTCAATAAATTTTCAAGTATTTATTGAGTATGCATTTTTTTTAACATCATGGAATTGCTTTAGTGTGCATCAGGAAGGTTAAAATTTAAACACTCAGCTTTTCACTAGCTGCAATACAAGATGTCTTCATGAAAAACACATCTCTTTCTTCAAGACAAAAATCAGTAAATAACACTATCTTTCCTGGTAGATGGAATTTAGGTTAGTTAGTTTCATTGGCTAAATACTGAAATTCATATTAAAAGTACAGTGTACTGGCAGAACCTTCTCAATGTTACATGGTTACTCTTCCTATAGAATAGGATTAATTTTTGTTGAAGGATCTAAGACAATTAGGAGCCCAAGCTTCCATGAAAAACATGGAAGTGTTTATGATTCACCAATTAATTTTTGAATATTCTAGCTTTTGTCTGTTAAAACCAGATTCCTTACAATCTTCAGAATGCTACTGAGGGTTATACTATGTTTTAATGTCATAAGAGCAAGTTTAGGATAAAACCAAGAAAACTTCTGCCGCTTGAAGAGTATCAAAAGACTGTATTTCTTAAAAAGAAGTGATGTGTTTTGCAGAAATCCTGCATATATTATCTTCTTTCACATGGGAATGTAGAGTGGGGGTGGAGAGCTGTTACCTTCACCTACTGTATTTGTTCTACCAATTTGAATTGGTAATAATTTATTTAAATAAAGCATTTTAAAACAATTAAAATGCTCAAGAGATTAAATAACCTTCCCATGACTTTTGTGCTCCTCTTTCAGTTTTCAAGAAGATATATTTTATTAAAATCTACCAGTGTAAATTTTAGGAGGATTTACACCTTGGGATTTTTCCCATCTGTTTTTTAAAGTGCATCAACAGCCAACACCAGGGAAATAGCTTTACAAATTATTACCTCCAGACTCTGAGAAACTTGTTTTGAAAGCTCACACATCCTGTACGGACATCACCGTGCTCAGTGCACCATTCCAGGATGTAATTTAAATTCTCTACATTTTTGTAGGCTACAGTTTTAAAATACATTGTTTTACCACCTGCATAACCCTGTAAAAAGCCCTGGGTTTTTGAAACAAGAAACCTGAATGTAGCCTGGATTAGGAGTGGGCACAATAGAAGACCCTTAGCTCCTGCTGCTGCGCCAGTGAGAAGAAAGTATGTGCTTCTCCACTTAACCTGCTGCCACCGGCAGGGAGCTGAGAGGGCAAACGCTACCCCTAGATGTCCACATTACCAGGTTTCTTGCTTGTTTCCCTGAACTTTTGTAATCATCTTCTTTTGTATTCAGAGAAGAAAGGCTGTCCTGACAGGGCATAACTGGAGAAAAATTGTTTTGATGTAGTGATAAAGTATTCTTTCATACTTAAATGCTTAACTTGACTGTCACTTGTTACTATTCTCCATTCGAAAGGATTTTGGACTTGCAGATTGACAGCATCAAAACTTCATTCCTAAGATTTCTAGAATCAAAGTTCAGTTTAAAGCCCGTTATCAAATAGCTCACAATGAGGAAGCACATGGACTGAGCACATCACTGAGTCCTGTGGTGCAGATGCAAGAGCCGACCTTGTTGGGACAGCAAGGTTTGTTGAGCAAAGTAACCAAGTGCATCACATTTGTTGTACACTGGTAGTGTACAACAACAACATTTTGTTGTACACTGGTAGTCTGGGGTACGTAAGACTGGAAGGACAAAGAAAAGAAACCCAAGGTGTCTTGTGCCATCAAAGCGGGTAGAGCCTTCCCCTAGAACACGGATCAGGTCAAACAAATGGTTCCCAAATCTCTCTATTTGACTGCAGAGATATGTTAGGATAGGTAAGGTCCTAACTCGGGAACTCTGCTCTTCTTTCAAGGTTAGGTGGGATGAATGCACACCTGCCTGTGAGCGATTTGTCATTAGCTGTAGCAGCAGAAGCCAAGATGTAGCAATACCTAAAGTTACTGTGGCTCTGCCTTAAATACACAGAAATCTATGTTAACCAGTGACTGGATTATTTAATAATATAATCATTTACCCTGTGTGAGTATTTACAGACTAGTGAGCATTGCATATGTGTAAATCCAGGAGAAGATAGACTGGAGAGGAGACTCATAGCAACACAACTGTATCTTTACAGTTCTTCATTTAGCTATTTGATCCAAGTTTTATACATCAATAAGGAGTCTCTGGAAGGTAACATAAAAAGTGTAATGCAAGACTTAAAAACCTGCCCTTTAGAGAGGTGTAGTGATTAATACAAATCTAGTTTCAAGATGATTTAGCAGAAATCTGGGCATTTCTGTGTCTGCTTAAAGGTTTGTTTATGTATGTGTGTTTATGTGTTTTCAAAGTGTTGTTGTGGAAGGATAAGACACTTCAAGGACCACTGTCTGGATTCATCCCACTTACTATCATTTGTTGTATTTATTGTGTATAAGTGTATATACATTATTGTATATACGTATTTGATACCCCACCAGAGGCATCTGAGTTAAGGATTCCTCAGTCATCCTGGACTCCCTCTAAATCCAGTGCTTCATTTTGTTTTATTTTAACGCTTATTTCACAATAGCACCTATAAGTCAGGTAAGCGATGGTCTCAACAAAAAATCAATGTGGTAGTTCAGCTATAGAACAGTTGTGCCTTTAATACCCGTGGCAAATTTTCATTGAGAAAAGATGAGGAATCCTCCAAGCAGTCGGTGAAATATTTTATGCCAGGAAACTGCTGCTTTTATTTCCTTTCTTCCTCTCAGGAAATCCATTCATACCCAGCCTAAAAAAATAAATACCCTTCAGTAGGGATGGCTCAGTGAAACAAGATGTTTCTATAAGCTGTTTGCTTATAGATGCTGCTATAAGCAGTTTACTACAGGTGCTAGGCACAACTGGGATTTTCATGGGGTACAACACTGGGCTCTTTTTTTTCAGGAGGTAGACAGATGATTGTTCTATATGATTTAGTTTCTCAGTAGTCTTGAAGAAAACAGTGCTGCAAGGTTGTTTTAATTTGCTACTTTTATCTGCATATAGCAAACTGTTTGAATACCTTGTAGTTGATATTTAGGGAGGCTACATGTGGTCAGGATGCTCACTGGTTGGAGCATAAGAAACATACTAAAATTCTTTTTTCCCAATTTGCACCAGGAAACTGCAACAAAGAAATGTTCTCATTCTGGTAAACCATGGTCTAAAGACCAAAACCCACCTGTAAGTTCAGCCAGAGGTGTAGACTTCCAGACTTTCAAGTCAGGGTGGCAGGGGGGTTAATTTCACCTCATTTCAGATACCTGAAGTTGGAGATCTCACCTGTCTAGTCACCTAGGCTCTCTCTGTGGCCAAGAAAAGAGAGGCATTTGTGGTAGGATGTTCACACCTACAGAAGTGATAGAAACTACTCATTGATTTCTGCGTCTCCTCAGAGTCCAGAAAAATATGTTAGGCATTGCAGTTCTTCATTAGATGATGAGGTGGTATGAGTCCCACCTGAAATTGTGCCTGTTACCCGTTTGTATAGCAGAATGAATACTTGCCTGCCTCTTAAGGATGCTATGAAATATAAGAGAAATTTGAGACAAAAGCTGCGTAATTCTAAGATTGAAATTTGTGGTATGAGTTCTGTTTCTTGTGATCTTTTGTTATGAAAAGCGCGTCCCAAATGAGGAAAGAATCTCCCAGTGTGGTTATGAATTGTCCACGAGTCTGTGAGCTTGTATCACAGGTCTTTTTCTTTCAAGTTTTGTGTCCAGTAGCCTTTTAATTTTTACTTTATATAAAAGTTTTGTATTGCCTAATATGCAGAGCTAAAATTGCTACTTACTTCTAAAAGATCCTCTTCACTTACTGGTTTGCTGTTAAAGCATGAGTTAAAAGCTGAAAGCATTTATTTTTAATAACACAGCAGGTTTTATAACATGTTCTATGCCCAGTAAAGGCAGAGACCAAAAAGTCTGTCGGGTTCCTAATTTGGTCAAGCATTTTTCTTTCAAGTTTTCCTGCTTTACATGCGCACACTAATGCATACATTTACTCTGCATATATCTTTTCCTAGCTTTATAGCTATATAAAATGGTGTGAATATATATACACTTCATGAATGTTGAATGTGTTATTTATGTAAATATTTATAATAAGAGAACTATCAGACTGGGGATCCATTAGACCAGGAGCTGTTAAAAATGTACAGTAAGTAATATGGGTGATTGACTGCCATTGCAGTTGTATCACAGTAGGAAAAATTTATGTAGATGAATAAGTTCAGCTTAATGGAGTATTTTCCTGTTTTGCAGATGACTTTGCTCCTTCTTTATTTTAATTACTTCCTGCATATTATACTTCTGTGGTAGGCATCCAATGTACCTGAAAAAAGTTTGTAACTATCAGCTCTTCCCCAGCTGATATCTAACCATGAAGACATAAATCAAAAAGTTGCATCCATTAAATTTACTGGCTTAGATTACATCCTGGCAAAGTCTAGACCATAAGAGCCAAAGCTTGCTCTGGAGCCCACGCTCTACCCTGTTTGGCTTCCCATGATTTGCCTCAGGTCCTGAAGAATGCATACCTGGGGACTGTCAGCAAAGGTGCCTCCCCAGCCCTCCTAGCGTTACCGTTTCTGTTAGTTTTCTGAGGCTTAAACTCAGTTCATTAATCCAAACAGTAGATTGATGGGATCCCCGTAATCCTCTAGTTCTTAAGCAATAAAGAATTCCTTGTGCTGGGCTATGAAAAATCTCAGACTGCTCATGCCTCCACTGAGTCATTCTTAAACGTCCGTTTTTTATGGTTGACTTCACATAGCAAGAACTTAAAAGGTACCTTGGCTGAGGGCTGACGAAAGGGGTTAGTGGCGTTAAGTAGCGTCTCAGTAAATACAACAGCACTGTAAAAGGTACAGAAGCAAAATTGGTATGGGTCGTTGGGTGCTCGGGGGTGCTCTAAATGTTCCTTTGTTACCAAGTGTATAGTGTGTTATGACTAATGTGCTCTGTTTGAAATTGCAGGTTTATGCAACTCAGCCGACAGCTGGATGATTGTTCCCAATATCAAACAGAACCACTACACAGTGCACGGGTTACAGAGTGGCACTAAGTACATCTTCATTGTTAAGGCCATTAATCAGGCAGGCAGCAGAAGCAGTGAGCCTGGCAAGCTCAAGACAAACAGTGAGTAACATGAAATCCAGCACACATACATTCTTCTCCTTTCTTGCCTTCCTTTTTAAGTTTGATCTTTGGAAGATACAAGAGTGCAGAGCAGTTTAACTTGTTTTAAGTGCTTCCCACAATGAAAAGCACTTATTTAACTCAATTCAAGATTGCCAGAGTCTTCAGTAGTACAAAAATTACTTTTTTTTTTTCTTTTGAGAGAGAGGTACATCTGTAGTTTGGTCACTGGAAATATCATTTAGGAGCAGAGCCATCACATGTGAAATGATTGAAAATACTCTTTTGTGGTTTCGTGTTAATGTTCTCTCTATTCTTTTTGCTCTGCAAAGCAAAAACTTTTCCCATGTTTGCAATAAAACATTTTATTTTTGTATAATGTTCATAAGATAATTGCTAGTTTAATTTTATCCTCCCAACTAATCTTTCTTTGGACACTGGTAAACTTTCTTAACTCCATCTGCCTCAGTTTTTTATGGAGTTCAACAAGGTGGTAGAGTAGTCAGAGATCCCACTTCAAAAAAACAATGGTTACACAAATCATTAGCAGATGTAGCCTAGCAATTTTAAGACTGGTTTTCAGCCTTTTTCTTCTTGTGTCCCAGCCAATCCCTCAGTCACGTAGTCACCACGGGCAGCTCTGAGCACTGGAAAGGGAACACTGGGATTTGTGCACCCTCTGAACCCTGCTTATTGTAGGGGAGGGTGCTCGCAGAGAGGCGGTGCTGAATGTTGCAAGAAGGAGGCTGCAGGGAATGGCACATACACGTTCCTCATTTTCCTCTTTCTGCTGTTAACCTGGCCTGCATTTCTGTGTGAAAGCAACTCATACAAGCTCCACGTCTGCTACCAAGAATCTGCTTATTGTTAAACCTGATAACCTACAAGCAAATGCATAACCAGAGGACTCATTTGGAAATGGCAGGTTTTTATCCTTTTCTCTCTTTGTGACCCAGTGTGGCACAAAATCAATCTCTCGGGTGACTGCTGAGAAATGATTGACCAAATACACTTCAATACAGAGAAAGACATCCTTCAGATACTGCTTCAGCAACACAAAAGCTACTAACCAGTTAGACAGGCAGGCCATAGGTATTTTACTGCTACTGAGAGGTAAGAAGCAGCAGGTAAAACACGCCCCAAATACTTTCCAATGGGTTAATTTTATACTTATTTATACTCATAATACATAACTAAATATACTTTATGAAAGTAGATGATAACTCTAAAATTAAAAGTACTCCTTATCTAATTCCTGACCCATCTCTAATAATGTTAATTGAGAATTAGTATTGCCCCAGTCATCTCCCATTTGGAATATGGGAGATGATTTTTTAAATACGCATTTTCAGATTGCCTAGAGATCTGAACCAACACATATTGACTATGACTGTTCAAATGAACTTAATTTCTTCTTATCCCCTACATTAAAGCTTTCAGTTTTACTGCATGAGATACACTTAACTGTTCCTTCATAAACTCTGAACAATTTATATCTTATGTGAAGTACGTGTCAGCCCCTGACACAGACCTCATGAGAGTGCTCATTTCTGTTTTCCATGCATGTCATCAAATCTTCCACTTACATTTTTTTTCCCCTTGATATGAAAGACAGTCAGAAGGGAAAAGGGCTTTGCTGGACCACTCATGGAGTCATACTTTCCTAGCTGTCTCCTGGTGGAGGCAAATGATCATTCTGTTTTTTGACACAATGAGCAAGCCTGTCAGAATTGTGGCAGGCTTTATATATCTACAGGTTTCGATTTACCAAAAAGCTTCCTGTTATTGTCTACAAAACTTGTGCTACAGCCGAAGACACTTGCCAAGAGCAATAGCCTCAGTAATGTTTTTACACCATATTATTTGGACCAAGTTACAGTTCACTTCCTTCTTTTTAATGCACAGTATCCAGCACCACACAGGCATCTTTCCAAAGCGATCCTGAATTGTTGACTGTGCTTGTTATAAATAAAGCTGTGAGGGAACAAACAGACAAGGCTAGTGTTTCTTCTTTTCAAAATAATTTTGTGGGATTTGAAATCCTGATTTTGTAGTAAAGATGAAGATGTTATTATGGAGCTTTATCCCTAGAGAATTAATAGAATGCAACTTATTCAAAATCTAATATGCTGTGAAAAAAGCAACCCTCAGACCTTTATTAGCATGTATATTGGTTTCAATTACATGCAAGAATTAGAGTATTCAAGTTACCTCTAGGTCAGAGATAATGGGCATGATGATTACGCAGGGCTCTTTTCAGGGATTATAGACACGGGGAAGTTAGTGCACAATGAGACTGACAGTAAACTGACAATGCAAACTAGCTCTTGCAGACATCAGAATAGGTTAGTCTATCTCGAGGATGCTTCAGAGGAGGAGATTAATACGGTTCTGTAGTCTTGTGGGCTTCTTAGAGGCTTGCTAATCCACTCTCCTTTTCAAAATCAAAGCCAAACCATTCTTGTGCCATCTTTGTCTCTGCCTCTCTAGGTCAGCCATTTAAACTGGACCCCAAATCTGCTCATAGAAAATTGAAAGTGTCACATGATAACTTGACAGTGGAACGTGATGAAACATCCTCCAAGAAGAGTCATACACCAGAGCGATTCACCAGCCAAGGGAGCTATGGAGTAGCTGGCAATGTGTTCATTGACAGCGGGCGGCATTACTGGGAAGTGGTTATAAGTGGGAGTACGTGGTATGTATATGAAAATATATGTGAAAAAAATCACTAGTTCACACCAAAGCTCAGTGCAGGTCCCAGCATGGTTTCTCTGACAGAGAGAAACCTCTCTTCCGCAGAGGCATGCGGAATGATACAAGAGCAGGAAAACCACAAACTTTCACATTGTTTGTCTGAGTATTTTCCCAATCTCTAGTACTTTCAGACTCTGGAGCTAAGTCTACCAGATAGACCATCTTTATATGACTTTTACTCCATGACTATGGATGGTTGTTTTTTGAACCCACTTACAGTACATTTTGCGATTTTAGTGAACTGAAGAGCTTGGAAAGTTTTCGTCTTGTTTATACCACAGAGCAAACTTTGTAAGTGTAATCATTTCTTTACTAAACATGAAAGATCTTAGTGTCTTTCACTAAGAAAAAAAACCCAACAACACTATATGAGGACAATTTGATGCTCCAGTTTCACAGGGGTAGAAGTCAGATTAGCTTCTGGGGAGGGGCGGTGGAGTAGCAGAGCTGTAGGTCTATGCTCCAGGGTATGAAGCAAGGGGCAGGAAATGGGGGAGCGCATTCCTCCACTTCTGAATGATCCTCTGTGTCATACAGGGGTGGATTTCAGGGGCCCGTTAGTCAGTAGAAGAGATGTTCATCCTTTGGGATTCAAAGGCAACAATCATGATGGAAGTAAATGGAGTGGAAAAATCAGTGAGGTCTTCAGGTATGCCCACTGTCTCACGCAAGAAAAATGCTATTTGCCTGTGCCAACTCTGAGGAATGGAAATACAGTAATTTATGGTATATTAATCTCTGTCCGTTGAAAGTCCAACAAATACTGCAGTGTCTCTAGAACGTGAGGAACTTTTACATTTCTGTTGTATATGAGAAACCAGGTACTTGCCCTTGGTGTCCATTAATGACAACATTTTCACAATCTTTTTACCCTGCACATCTTGCCATAAATTATGGTTTGCAAAGCAAATGTCTTCACCTACAATTGCTTCACTTGGCCCAAAACCCAGTCTCAAAACTGCTCATTTGAATTTAAAAACCACACCAACATCTGGCAAAACATATTTGGGAATGGCAAAAAATGTTTTTTTTTAATGTGTCCTTTGATGTTTACTCTTGCATTCCTTCTTCTGGGCCATATATTAAAGGAGCAAGGAGAGATCAGATTAGCTGACAGATAGCAGTGTATTTTAAAATCAATTAATTCCTCTGTATTCATCTGTTTGGAAGTGGAAATTTGGGGCCCATTGATTTAAACTCTGAGTTGCTGAGTACTCAACAATTTTCCTTTCGAATACCAGAGGTGAGTGCTCCAACAAATTACCACAGCAGCAAAACTACAAAAAATGCAAGGAACAATAAAGTTTTCCCGACATATCAGACCCAAAAGCGAGACAGGGAAAAACATTAATTAAGCCTGTGCTGATATTGCGGTGAAACGTCACTTAATTAGAACTTAACTTATGTAAGAGGCTGGGGCATTCCAGTGCGTCCTCTGGGCTAACATTTGACTTCACTGAGAGAAAAAGGCAGCAGGAAGCATTTGTTTCCTTGAGTTGTTTTTTGTTTTGCAGGTATGCCATTGGCATTTCTTACAAATCAGCACCGAAGCACGAGTGGATCGGGAAAAATTCTGCCTCCTGGGTGCTTTGCCGCTGCAATAACACGTGGGTGGTGCGGCACAACAGCAAAGAAATCCCCATCGAGCCCGCGCCTCACCTCCGGCGGGTGGGGATTTTGCTGGACTACGACAACGGTTCCCTTGCTTTTTACGATGCTTTGAACTCCCTACACCTTTACACCTTTGACATTACATTTGGGCAGCCGGTGTGCCCCACGTTCACTGTGTGGAATAAGTGTCTGACCATTATAACCGGCTTGCCTATCCCTGACCACCTAGACTCCTCTGAGCAGCTCGCATGACTGCTAAAAGCCAAAAGGTAGGATGACGCATCCTCCCAGTGTGGCCAGGCGGCTGCCCGCAGGAGCTTGCCCGGAGCTGGTGGACTGTGTGGCATCCTGGCTGTCACTGCCAAATCCAGCCAGAACTGAAAAGGGGAGAATTTCTCTTTACCATGTACTTTGTGCGGAAGGACAAGAAGTGGCTTTAATAATATCTTAGAACTTTCTTTTGCAGTTGGTTTTGTTTGGTTGGTTTTGTATTTAGTCTCTTACAGGAAGATTTATAAATTATTTATAAGAAAAAAAAAAACAAAAAAAAAAAGGGAAGGGAAAGCATGGTTTGGACACCTGGAAAAGGACTTATTTGTTTTGCACATTGACGGTCCTGTTAATTAAATTTTCATCAGCCCTTTACATCATTTTATTTTACAGTGGATAAAAGGAAGAAATTGGAAGGATGAAAACTGTGCATTGGACAAGTCAGCATACGGCAGGTTTTATTCATGCCAATATTAGCACTCTTATTAGCAGTCTTGTTGAGTGCAAGATATTCTAATTTCTACTTTGCACGTGGGAGTGTGCAGACCAAAAAGAATGAAAACAAGCAAGTGAGGAAGTGGAGCTAGCCAACAGAGCAAAAGAAGAAATTTTAATTTACTTCTGTTCACAGGGCAGTGTTCTCTCTGTTCATAAAAAACATGTGGAATATCTCCTAGAAATGTGAGTGGAAAAATCATCTAGAGATTTATTTTATTGATGGCAACATTCCCATCTACCAGTGCTTCACCTTCGTCATTGGGAAACATCGTAGAATCACTGAGGATGTGAAAGACTGATACCATCTCTGAAAATCAGCAACACTGGAGAAGAGCAGCCAATCCAAGGTCTGACTAGATTAATTTGATAAAGCACGGCATCATTTAAAGATTGATTGTAATAGAAGATGTCACAGTTCTGATGGTAGACATGTGAATGCTTATTGCTGATTTTACAAGGTTCAACATAGCAAGCCCAGCCAAGAACTCGGAAGTGAGACATGCGCCACTTTACCATGCATTTTAAATCAAAGACAAATGTTTCATTGTCATACACCATGTAGTCTCTATAACAAAGCAAGGAAATCTGTTTTACATGTGCTGTATGGGGAAACACTGCAGCCGGGGTTTGCTCATAGTTATCATTGTCCTGGGTTGTTTGGAAAAGCACAGTTCTCTTTGTGAATGAGGAGTAAATAACAAGTTTTCAGCATCAGTAGGAATCTGCACAGGCAGGCCCTATATTCATCCTGGTGTTGGTGGGTGATCTTCAATGAATGCAATAGAGTTTGTACCTATTTTATCTCAAAGTTGAATCAGGTGCATTTTTTTCCTCTTTTCCTTCTACAGAATAGAAGCCCTTTGTAATTACTCCAAAGCTTATGTATAAATGATCGTTTTGGGAGATGCTTGAGGCATATGACAACTTTAAAAGAATGGTTTTCCTACAGTGTTTTGTTGTTACTATGCAAGTGGTGAAAATCTGCCTGTGTAGAAAAAAAGGATAAATGGATTATCAGCTTTAAGAAAAGATTTGCTCAGTAATTTATAACCATGCTTTAGGTGTCTTTTGAAAAGGATGCCTTAATGCACTTTGTTCACTCATGGGTCCAAACCAGAAAATAGTCCCAAGCTCAGCTTCGATTTTTAAAATACTGATTCTCCAGGTACAAAGCTGTACTACAGTTTGCCTTATGATGATGTAGAAAACTTATGAGCAAGATGAGGAATACATACATACCTATTTGGTTTTTTCCTTTTTTTAATAGAAAATAAATGCCTATCCACTTTCCTTTGGTTTCCCTTTACATGTCATACTAACTGCTGAATTAAATGGAGAAAAGTCTGGCAATATGTTGCTGGTATCATGGTTTTCAGCTGGGGCAGCACCCCATGGTTCATGGGTAGGAGCCACTGGTCTTTCCAGAGTTGACATAACTAAGAGAAAATGTGTACATATAGTGAACTGAAGTGTTTATCTTAGTATCTTTAATAATCAAGAAATGTATGCCCTCAAAAATGAAAAAGTAAATTTCTCAAACATTACATTTTATAATTGAGCACAATGTTACCAACACAATCTCACGTACATTGCCCAGATGACCTGGCCTGGGATGTTTGGGAGGTAGCTGGAATGGCATGAAAAATATTATAATGAGTTGACAGGAGATGACTGATGCAAACCAGTGATAAAAAAGACGCGGGGGAAAGAAGTTTTAATGTAGGATTATTGCCAAGTTTCTGCCTAAAAGGAAAGGTGTATTACCAAAGTACATGTAGCAAGGCTGTGTATCTTCTCTTTTGCCAGAAATATTAAATCTAGAAGCTGATTTCAGTAGTGGACAAACTGAAAACACTGTTCAGTGTTTGGCTATACAATGTTGGCAGAGATTGAGCTGGATGGAAGTAATACCATAAATTTGGAAAGATCCCAAATGATCTCACATATTTTCATTGTAAAGATAGACCGTGAGTCTAAAGACAGATCATGGATTTAGCCAATGGAAAAATAATGGTCTGTTATCCACAGGCCTTGCTGTTTCATTTTTATTTTAACACTGAATACTTCATTTGGAGATAAGCCACATTTCTCCGGTGGACAGTTAATTCAGTCAGTAGTCTTTGTGCATATATGTTTGTGTATATATGTACACATATGTATGGGTGCACACACACACACCAGTATATGCACAAATATAGTGTGTAATTTGTGTATATGCATACATACATATATACACACACAAACAGACAGTAAATAGTCAGGTGTCCCTTTTTTGCTTGTTTCTTGAACAATTTCATATTCTGTGTGACTATGAGGAAACAAGTTTGCTATGAATGATAGTCTTCTGGACATTTTTTAATGAACAAAATCTGTTTATTTTACAATACTTGATTCAATGCCTGATTAATCAATAAAAACATCCATTCAAAAATGTAGCTTCTGTGGTCTGTGGCATTTTGCATGGTCCATAGTAATCAATTTAAATCTGTGGGAACAGTAATCCTTGTGTAAAAATAAAACATGTTACTTTAATGTAGTGTGCTGTCTTAGATGAGGGGTTTTCCCTGATTTTTGAAAATTTCGTGACTAGGAATGAGGTAGCCTTGTATAACATGGCATTGTATAATGCCACGTTTAACAAAGGCAGATTTTTGAGGAATAGTCTGCTGAGATGCAAGCAATGAATGTAGTAGATAAAGCCAGTGTTGGTATAATGATTGTTTCAAAGGTGTATTTAAAATCCAAGCTGGGATTCAGCAGAGTTAGAGTAAACTGTAGCACAATCTCTTTAGGAGACAGTAGCATCAGCTCAGAGTAGTCAAAGCTTCAGGTAGCGGGCCGGTGGGGGACTTTTTTCTCTTTGAGGCCAGATAAGATTTTCCATGTGTTAGGCTCTCATGTGTTAATTCACATCTAATGAGGAAAAAATCATTCAGGAATGGGCTGTATGTCATAAATCATTTAGCAGACCGTCTCCAGCCCACTGCGGTTTTCCATTGTTGATTTTCTGAGAGCACCAAAGTTGCTGCATTTTCTGCCATGAATTTATTCTTTGTCTGGTTTTGGGTATCCCATTTCTCAATTACTCAGTGAAGAAACCCCCACTGAGCAGTGGGTCCCAAGGGTAGGAAGTATAAAAGTCCCTCAGGTGTGGGTACACTGTGAAAAGCTGGAAATCTGCAAGTACAGGTGAAAACACATGCACATTCTTCATTGTATTAGCAATAGTAGGTCACTAAACAGCAGTGTGCATCATTGGTTTTAATCGTGTGTCTTAATTGCAAAGAATATATTCTTTCCATGTTAGAAAACACAACAGGACACTATTGACAGCACAAATTAAAGTGTCAGCTCTTTAACCGGTTCATTTTGAGATGGCCAGCATTTGTAGCACCATGAAGAACTATTGGCTGTGAGACATATCATTAAATTATTACTTGACATCAAACACTGTATAAGTACTTCTTTCTTAATTATTCCGATAAAACAGATTTCTAGTAGTTCCCATATTCTGCTTTTAGTTATAGCAGCACAAATTCCAGCACCAAAACAAAGTGGGAACTGCTAGTGGCTTTTATTTGTGTCACCAAAACTGAGGCTATTTGGTTTAATTGGAAATGCTGTCTTCATTTCTGGTTTAGGAGTGAAAAACTGTTGGACCCACACAGTAAGTACACACTGAGCCACCTCAGTAACTGGCCAGAGCACACCTGGCCTGAAAGTCATCGGTGGGGCAGCTTTGGGAAGCTAGTGATAAACGAAAAATGTGCATAGGTTGCTTATGTAGTGATGTACTGGTAATTTCTTTTAAGGACATCACTAATGTCTTTTCACATAATGATTGTTCCAGTAGTGGAAGTGTGTATTCAGATATAGGAATGTAAAACGTAGTATTTTCCTGTGTTACTGGGTTGGTTGCCCATTTAGAAATTAGCATGTTCAGCATAGTATTTTGAACTTCAGCCTTAACCTTTGGCTTCTCCACACGGAGAAAAGCACCAGTCACTCCTAAGTGCTGATGGTGGGTGTTCTAGATTATGCTGAACTATTTGTTTTTATTGCACTTTCTGAAGGGAAAGAAACTCTCTTTACATTTTAACCTTTGATTTATCAGTTGATTTTCATATAAAAAAATTAAGGGCCTAAAGAGCAATGATGTTAACAAAGCTTCAGTGCAGGTGAGACTCTTAGTTTGGGCCATGAGGCTTAAGGTATCCGTGTACATAAATCTTTGTGTCAGGATAGACTGATTTGTCATTCACGTGGGAGCTGAACAGTACAGATGCCAGTATTTTCCTGTGAGGTAGGCTTTTGCATTAACTCATTGTTGAAGTGGAATACTCTGTTTCTTTAATGTTTTTTCATTGGTTTTCTGATTCAAGTGCAGACCGCATTAGTAAGACTATAAGATAGTCTTTCATCACGTTACTTATTTTGGCAAGCCCTAGCATGTCGCATGCCTCTGAACCCATCAACTGCAACCATAGCCTTTCCAACATCACCTCCAATGTGTGGAATAATGTGAAGCCATTGACCAAGTATTTAACTTTCCCAGGTGGGATTCATCTTGCTTTGAGTAAGGAACTCTAACACAAGTGGCGATACCAGTTCAAGTCGAGAGGCTCATATATTTTACAAAGATGATACAGGAAAGATACAGGCTTGAATATCATCAGTGTCGAGGCAGTCCTGGTTTAGAAGCAGGACAATGTATTAGGAAGGCATGAAGTCTACTTTTTCTAGTCTTATTCTCCTACAATGTGATCATCAGTGTCACTACTGCTGCCTGAGAGAGGGACGGAGGTAGCAGAAGAGGGAGTTCTGGAGCAGTGCTGAGAGAGATCATTTAGAGTGACAGGACAACTGGAAACCTGCCACCGCTACCTGCCCAGGTGCTGGTGCTGGAGCTCTGGAAAGCAAGTCTGCACCTATTCTTCCTCTTGCTATGGCTCAGTCCCAATCCACATTCCCAAACGACAGGAAAAAAATATTGCCATTATATGTTTGAAATCCTAACCCGAATAAAAGCAACAGGGCAGGGATGACGGCCCCAGGCCTTCATTCTCCTTTATTCACCTAGATTTTTACATCTGTTGACTTCAAAGGAGACAGTCCTGATTTACATAGAGGTAGGTACAAGCCCATGAATCTTCAGTTTCCAAAGGGTCAAACCTGAGTGAAGCAGGAGCCCCTGTGCGAACAGCTCAGCATTCCTATTAAATCATGTCTTTGGAAAAGCACATTAGCTGCTAGAAAACTGCAGTTTCTCATGAACTGTTTCCCAAGTCCAACACAGGTGTGTTTTAAAATGTATGGTTCTTTTAAAATGTATGGTTCAATAACATTCTTCTTGGGTGAATTGTTCGGGCAAAGCTTTGCTGTTTCCTCCAAGCAGGATGGGAACAATTCTCTTAGCAGGTGCTGTGTTACTTTTGTAAAAGTCATGAGAACAGCAGATATATAAGTTATGATATAATGCTGCAACGTAAGACTATTGTTCTTGGACTCCCATTTTAAAATGGATAATAACTAAAGAAGTTTAGAATTCTACTTCCTCTAACCGTTTGTCCTTATTTATACCATTATTTGGATGTATGAAGATGTTTCCCCTCAAGAACTATCATACACACAATTAGTAATTAGGAGTATTCCTGAAAATCCATGAATTAATAGAATAGCTTCTAAGCAAGTCTTTGAAAGACAGCAGGAGGCTGACAGGAGGCTTTGTGTTTTGCATAATGTTAGTCATTGAACAGGGAAAAAAAAGCTATAGCTATTCAGATCATTGAAACCTTTAAAAAATGACAGCCAACTGCCACACAAGAGGATGGGAATATTTTCATGAGCAATTTTTTATTTCCCCTCATTTTGATTTTATATGGAGAACAAACTATTCCACTTGAAAATATTTCTTTATTATCCTTCCACTTCTTCATCTTTCTTTTCTGCTTTCAGTCTCATTTTCAGATTTTAAATATTATAGTAGCAAGAAGTGTGCATTTTAAGAAGTTGGATTTATTTTTTACTTCCTTGAAAATTACGTTTTTCTGGAGGCTCACAGAAAATGAAATGAGAAGTCAAAATACGAATGCAATATGGCAGCTTGAAAGTTGATAATATTTTTGAAGTAGAAGTTGAAGAAAGAATGCAGATAAGTCTGTCACTCTTCTAAAATTACTGAATTATTTTTCATTATTCTGGGCTTAATAGTTTTGCTCTCTAATTAAAACAATGTTATGAGACCTGATTAAGGAGCACAAGCAAAGAAGAAGTAGATTATTTTAGGATAACCCTGGAACAAGTTCCTTTTAATAGCAATATATATATTCAACCTCATTAAAGTCAGGTCATTTGGTTCATTTTGGTTTTTTTAATTTTTAAATACTGTGTGTCCTCTCTAGCAGTAGTTCCCAGCCTAGAAGTACGTGTCTCTTTTGGGAAGCATAGGGTCTAATTCTTTATGAAATTGGGAAAAAGTCCTCCCTATGGCAGGTGTGAAGGTGGCACTAGCACAGTAAGAACTCTCACTGGGAGGGGGAAATTTGATCTATGTTTCTGTCATCTTGTCTGTGCAAGTAGTAGTGATGGCCAAACTGAGGATGAAATAGGTTCATCCATATTTGTGTGTGTTGGAAGAGGTGGAAGGCCCTTCTGGTGAATCATGACTGATGATTACAGCCAGTGGTAAATCCAACTCAGAAACAGAAATTAGCAAATGGAGATTTGTTTCTTAATTTCTTCAAGTGACTGTGACATCTCTCTCATTTTGTCCATCAGGTTACATCCACATGCTCATTGAACATCTGTTGAAGTTTGAGTTGAAAATGTTTGGGTTTTTTTTTGACTGTTAGGTTTTTTATCAAACTACCTTGAAAAGAAACATTGCCAATACATTGTCGGTAGCTCACGGCAGAGGGTAGAGGCGAGGAGGAATGTAGGGCTTAGAGAATAAATACAGGTGCAGACTGAGTTCAGAACAGCATAATACTGCTCATAAACATAGTTTCCATTAATCCTAATTGAAATTATTTGTGTAGGTGAATTGAATTCAACCTTGGCATGTGCATGAATAATGGTCAGTACAAAGTAGCACAGAGGCTGAAACAATTGAAAATCAAGACTCTGTTCTGTTAAATTAATAGTTGGTATTGTTTCTCTTCCAACAGTTGGGTCATAGCATTCCTACGTTGCATATATTTAGCCAAAAGGGAGGTGTTATTAAGAAAAAGCCCTGAGTTATACCGTAAATTCTTAAAAATGCAAGACTAATTCAGGAAATTAGGATAAATCTTTGAACGATACATACAAAAAGAACCAGGGAAAAAAGTTGTTTATTCACAATCAATAATTCAAGCAACTGTACCCAAACCATCTTTTCTTATTAGAATCCTGATGCTGCCTTCCTGCATCCCTCCATGGAGAGGATGAAACAGGAACGCTTTGTCTTTCTGTTCTTATGAAGTCAGTGCTCCATACTAGCGTTACTTGGAAATCCCTCAGGATGAATAAATTTAGTAGGAACAAGTACAGAGTTCTCACCAGTCTTGGAGCCTGAATAAGCCATTAGCCAGTTTCAAGGCTGAATTACCATCAAGTTATGAATGCTTTCATGTATTTTTAACTGTGGCAGAAGAAACATGAAGCATTTAAAAAGAAGTGACCATTTTTTTGTACATATGGGAATAGACATCATTTTTTCCAGCTGCAAAGCTGCAATTTGGTACAGGGACAGGAAAATATTTTTATTAATTTGGTATAAAGCACCTGCACTTGTGCTCATTCTCATGCACACAGAAGTACTGTAGCCCTAGGTCCTGACAACCTTTTATCTGTCTGTGGAATGCAAAAACTCTGAAAATCATTCTGAGCAGTGCATTGGTGTGTGGGGGTACAACTTTCCCTGAAAATGCTCCCACTGGCCCAATTTTTCCTGCTTCCCCAAAATTAAAAGGAGAGACAAGCCAGATCCTAAAAGTCTTCAGCTCTAATACTTCCCTGGCCTTTGTCATAGTAGGAACAGAGAGGCCACAGGTTGGCCCTTGTGTCCACATCTTGTGTGACAACAGAATTATGCTATGAAGCTTAAGCAGGCTCCTCTGACTAAAGAATTTACACCACAGAAATGGAGGTTAAACTAGTTCCACTAGCAAGGTTCGTATTCCCAGTAGCAAGGTTGACGCCAGTAGCTTCCCCAGCTTCTGTTATAGTCAGGAAATGCAAGGGAAATCTGCTGCAGATGATTGACACATCTTGTCACATCTTCTAAAGGCATGTCCAAAAGGCTCAAAGATAAAATTTTAAGTGGCATTCATCCTCATAGGAAGGTCTGTGTAAGAAGGCTGTGATGTATTTTTCCATGGTTCCATGAAGGCATGGAAAGCCATCTCCTTATGCTCCATGTTTGGTAGTGCTTGTGGGTTTTTTTGAAGAGTGTAAAAACATTGTCCCATGTTTTTCTCCCCACTCTCCTAGAAGCTTGACGTATGGGAAGAAAAAATTTGTCAAATTCCACTGCGTGAAGGCTCATACCACTAGTCTTCTTGGTCAAAACAAAGAAAATGCAAAAAGATGAAACCAAACCTCTATGTGCAAAATTGTTATGTGTTACAACTGTTTCATTTCTGACATATTTTTAATCATATATTCTAATAGTAACAGAAATAAAGTGGAAGATTTAACATGACAGGAACTCTGATAATGAAAGATAGAATTTCAAGACAGAAATAAAGGAACTGGGGAATGGACCCGGAAAGGTAAAGCCAGAAAGGGTTGCTACCATGGTGCATTAAGTCTGGTAGAAGCTCATCTGGAAGACTGCAGAAATTCTGGTCTACCATAACCAAGAAAGGTGATATTCAGTAACACAGGAACTAAGAAGTGAAGACAGGATCATCAGAAGTGAAAGCCAAGCGAGAGCTGTGGTTTAGAAGGGGAGATGTGTATGTCATTTATTTAGTCTAGCAATTGATGGCTGAAGGGAGAAAAGGTGGTTGTGTCTGTAAACATATGACTAGGGGTAGCACCAGGAAAAGAGAATAACAGTTTTAAATAAAAGTCAATATTGGGTATAAGAATAAATGCAGTCAACCAGTTTATGGACAGTTAAGTCAATAGAAATTGAGAAGGTTACTTCACAGGACAGCTGGAGGAAAAAAGGAACCTTGCTGTTTCTAAGACAAAGCTTTGTGGTTGAGGTTAAACTCCCTTCAATTCAAATACCCAAATATTTGTTGACTAGGCCTAGGCCTATTTTATAGGCATCTTCTATAATCAATGGGAAGCAAATAGCATCTCTAGGGGTCTAATCATCCCAAGTATTTATAGTAACTAGTAACTAGTTACTATTTATAGTAACTAGTATAGTAAATAACAGCAAGTTACTTATAATAGTGCTTCAGGAAAATGGCCATCCAGGCAAAGTCAGTGAATGAAAATGCATCTGACAGCACAACAAACAATCTTGGATATTATATGTGCTTGTATTCATTCTATTGCATTGATCAAGTGCACAAGTATTTTAGACTCCAAACTGCGTTAGGTTATCCAATGCTGCAAAATGCTATCTATTAATAGTTAGCATTGTTCTGTCAATATTCTTAAAGTTTGTTTTAATAGATGTCACAATCAGATCTCCTTTGGCGTTTCCTGAATTCAACATGGAACTATAAGATTGGGTCAAAGGTAGAATAAGAAGGTGGCTGCATCATTCATTCCTCACAAACAGTAAGCCTATGTAGGTAGGATAGACTGAGTACAAGTGTCAAACTCACAGTGCCTGTGCCAAACAGGTTTTGTTTATGGAATCAAGAGCTCCTCAGCATAATTCTTTTCTAATGGAAAAGTAGCCAACAATTATAATTTAAAAGAAATGTATAAGTGATAGCTGAGAACGGCTGGCTCTTTACTGTGTAGGTCACAGGCTGAGGTCAAAAGTACTTATTTTACTATGTAATTTATTCGCATCTTCTGCAAAGGAAATAGGGCTGGTTCTCTGAAGGATAACTGAGAGTCTTTTCGATATTCATGGCAGATTGTTTTGGATGGCTACCATCCAGAAAATCTTAATGGGGAGAGAAAAATATTCTGTGGATGGATGTAAATATCCCTTTTTCAGGGTTTTATCTTAGACTCACCTCTCTGCACTGTATAGGTTACTTTCAGAGGTTTCTTTTTACCTATTTCTAAATAGCATGAGTATTTATCTAATGATTCTGTGGTGAGGTATGATTCATTCTTCAGGTTAATAGAGTGCACAGTTGAAAAAACCCTTCACATACAAAGTATTGTTAACTGCTTGTTCTTTGTAAAAGGGAAGGAAATTACTCAGGCTGGAGAAATGTTATAGTGAAGATTGTTGATGCTCTTCAGGCTGATAGAAAAAGAATTACTCAAATAAAAGGTGAGAGTTTCTGCAGGAAGCACTTTCTGATGGGAAAAGGACTAGTGCCCCAGGAAGGATAACTAAGGAAAACTGACAGAAAATCACCCAAACTAGAAAACTATTTTGGAAAAGGCTTGGCAAAGAGGGATTTAATGTGGTTCAAGTCACAGTGAAAAGTGGAATATGGGCAGGACTGAGATAGTCTGGTGTGCTTTGGAGGGACCAATCTGAGAATTTTTATTTGCAAAACGTATGGGAATAGCTTGTGAAACTGCACCCTGCTTAGGGCTCTCCAAGTCAAAAGCAGCAGCAGCAAACAAAAGAACTGAAATACAACTGAAGCAAGAAGGAATTAGAAACATTTTATTTTTCTTTTCTACTCATTAGAAAGAAAAACAAGTTTGAAATATCCAACTGCAGGAAACAATAGAGCATGAAAAAATTTATAAAATGATAGTCTTTCTCCTTTGTGGTTTGTAATATCAATGATTATTGAAATGGAGACAGCTTTTAAACAGTAACTTATTTTCACTGGTTGGGGCAACTTGCTTCATTACTTTTGTTGGTTTTCACTATTTGAACCAAATGTTCCTTCCTTTCTGCTGCCTAAAACTCAGCCTACAATCCTGATTCATGTGAAAGCAAGGCAGATGAGCATCTGAGTATCTGATGAGTATCTATCAAAGCAAGAAAGTATTTCCCAATCTATACAAGTGTGGATTTAATCCTATCTCCTTATAAACCCTGGCCCCTTCCAATAGCACAGTGAGAATGCGGAGCCACTTTTTTTCCGGCTCTAGTTGACCCTACCAAGTTTTTTGGTAAATAATGCTACTAGGTGGGTACTGTCTCCCTATGAGGCCTCTAGGTTTGGGAGCTTGGTGGCTTGATGTGACAGAAGTAGGGCAGATTTGTCTTTTACACAGAAGCAGGCACTGATGAAGTGATTAAAAGCAATGGTGGATCGTTTTGTGATGAGTTGCTGGATTGGAATGTGTCTGAGGGGTGGTAAGGACGTTTGACGTTGGATGATGAGGAAGTTTTGCCAAGGCATTGGTGAGATCTCACTATCAAGGATGTTAATGAAATATAACTACAATCACTGTAATCCAAAAGGATTTTGACGAAGTTTTTGTAAGGTTATTGTGCTCTGAATGGTGTTAAAATATGGAATTTATGTAAATGTAAATGAACTGATGTTTAGTTATTGGAATAAGATACTGCAGATGTATTGTAGGATATATATAAATGAATGTGTAACCTAGATGATTTGGGTTAAAAAAGATGGTGCTTTGGCCATCTGTCAGCGACTTTCTTTTACCAGACTAAGGAAATTGTGGATATGAAAAGAAATAACAATTTATTAGCAAGTTTTGGATTGTATGAATGTGTCTTCATTTTTGTAATAAAGAATGTTAACTCTACCTCTTAATTTCTGCTAAAGTAAACCTGTGACTTTCAGTAATGATTTTGGTTTGGGCAAAATCGAGTTTAACAAAAGTGAAAGTGGTAGTTAAACCTTATCTAATCTCAATTTACGATAATTGTCAACAGACCAGTAATTTGTTCATGAATCACTGTCTCACTAAGGAATTCCCATTGAAGAGAAATCACAGGGCATACGAAGCCAGAGGCACCTTTCCAGAATTTTATCCCAATGATAGCCTTGAGCAAAACCGTGAAAGCTGTAGGGAGGAGAAACATCAGGTCAACACATAGGTGAATTTGCTTGACTTTTTGTGACCAAGGATAGCAGCCTTCATAGCAAGGGAAAGGGCTCCCAGCCTCACACCCTCATATTAGATCAATGCGTCTCCCTGAAACCAAGCCACTCTTCCATACTCATGGAAACTTTCTCCTTCCTATATTTTCACAGAAACTGAAATGGTTCTGGAGCAAGATTATTTGGTGTTGTAGAACTATTGAAGTCAAAGATAATAACAGCAAAACTAAATTTGAGAGGTGCACAGGTAAGGGAGAGAACAAAGAGGGTTTTTACTGGCATTAATGAGCTGGGGGCAAGATGGGTAAAATGAAGGTCAGAGGACTTTTTTGTTTGTCTCTGAATCAACATAGTTTTGGGATTATCTCTGAGTCACAAATTCCAACCAGTAGTATTAAAAATGTTTAATTTCACTTTTGGCTGCAAGACAGTTTTTCATCACATTCCAGCAGCCTTGCCTCAGAGATGCCCTATCTGAACTTGCTCAAAACTGCTCATCGAGCTCATGCTAGAAGAATCACACCTTTTATTACTGAATAGTCAGTCACCTTTTATTACTGCAAAATGAAAAAAAAAAAAAAAGTACATAAGCCAACTACAATGCAAGATTTATAAACTCTACACTTTTCTCCTGGCGGAAACATGACATGATACATAGTTAATCATTCCTTGAATTACTGTGCTTTATAATCGCTTTAGTCAAGGGAAACTCTTGGTGAATTCAGTTTGCTTGCAACTGTCACAGTCCTGTGCTGGTGTCCCATCAACTCTCCCAAGCAGGGCTGGGCCAGACCCAAGTGCTGAGAATGCTGAATATAACATCCTTGCCCTTCTCAGAATGTCTGTTGACCCTATTATGGTGTTGTGGCGTATCAACACTAATAATGAGGTTTAACTGGAGCACACATGGACCTACTTGAATGAGTTTAACTGACACTAATTCTGACACCAAGAGCCATAAGCATCCAAATACTGCAGTTAGGCAACGTTTTACTTGCTGTGCTTGAAGATTGACACCACATACCCTATGTGTTTTTTCTCTTATTTGAGGTTTAAAGTCCCTAGTTGATTCAGTCTTTCCCCATAAATCATGTTTTTCAAGATTTATCATCATTTGTATTGTTTCCTTGTGGATTCTTTTCAATCGATCTATATTGCTTTTACAACAAAGGCAGTGCCCAAAACTGGATACGAAATTCAGTGCAAGACTTTAGCAGCTGTTTGGAGCAGAAGGTTATCATCTTTCAAGTCTTCAGACCCCAATATAGTGTATTTGCCTCTCTCGTGACACCATGGCAATGTTAAATAACATACCCATCACAGTGATTGCAATCCCTGTGGACTCTTCAGGAGAGCTACCTCCAGTCTGTATGCACCTTGTCAGAAGCATGTCTCTTTTTAATCCCACCTTGTCAGGATCATGTTTGTTTTCAGTCCTGTGCTGCAATGAATTTACAGCCTGGCTTTGTGTCAGCTACAAATACAATATATATATCTCCTCTGTTCTTTGGGGTGTCTGGGAGCTAACCAAGAAGTGTTCAGCCTGAGACAGACCCTCCCTTCCTCTGATGGGAAAACCCATCAGCGCCACTACTGTGACAATTAACTTAGTGGCAGCTACTCTCTGAGCAGAGTTTTTCTAAGGACTCTTATACCTACTTGTGGTATTTTCAGTCTGATAACATTTCCCTTGTTTGTTTCTAAGATTGTCACAGGATACAGTGCCAGAAGCTTCACTGAGTACTAGCTACGTGACAAGTACTGCCTGTTGTCTCTTCCCAGGTCTGGTTGCCCTACTGTAGAAGGAAATGAGATTTGTCAGATATATTTGTTCTTGACAAATGCATACTAACTTCTACTCATTTTGAAGCTATTTTCTAGGTGCTTACCGATTTATTTTACGTGAGCAAGCACATAAAGTGTTGACAATGATGACTGTTATTCTAATTCAAAAAAAATCTAAGATGATTCTTTTTCCAAAAACTACTAAATGCTTTCTCCAGCTTTATATGCAGTATAAAACACACCCCCAAAAAAGTAATTTCAGAGCAGATGAAAGAGGAAACAGATATCCTGTGAGATGTTTCGTTGAAACCGAAGACACCTAAATGTAAGTCACTAATGCCTAAGCATAGGCATCTAGTGCCACTTGAGAAACCCTAGGGCATGGCAGATATCTACAGGGGCTAGAAGATGTGCCACAGGATCTATAGGAAACATCACTTCTCCAGAGCAGCAGGCAAGGTACTCTAGACACATAAAATGGACCATAGTTGACAACTGGGTCATTCCTCAGTTGACCTAAATTAATTGACCTTAATTTTGTCATTTAAATCCCTAATGGAATCTCTGCTCATTCAGTTTTATGTTACTGCTGAACTTTGATCCCCTGTTTTGGTAGGCCCTCTTGGTCATATCATCTTGAGGCTCAGGCTAAAAGGAGAAAAAAATACCCCGACCTTTTTTTTTTCCGTATTCCCTGCCCTTTTCAGATACAGTTATTTTTATGTACAACGGGAAGGAGGAGGAGGAGAATCTTTTCCCTTTGCTATGTCCTCCTCATAGCAGACTTATCAGTAGCTCTATTTAACTGCCTTTGCGACAGTAATTACAGTGAGCCAGAAACCATTCCCAGCACTGCTACTTGCATTTGAATTACTGGTGTTCTCTCAAGTTTTGAAAAAAGTCAGGAAGCGAAGAAAGGGGATTCACATACTGATCTGAGTTTAGCAAAGTCCTTAGTGGATACAATAAATCACTAGCCTAATCTAGGAAGAAAAGAGAACATATGAAAAAAAAAATCTCATACCATTGGGAATCAGGATAGCACTGTGATGCAAATGGGGAACCTTAGAATCAGAAAAGAATATGCATAAGGAAAAGAAAAGAGTCAGCTTAAATTGCACAGAATAAGCTAACAGGCACCCTTTATCACTCTCAAAGTATATAGCAGAAGGCACAAACTCCTTCATCTATGTTTTGTGATTTATTCATTTAAGGTTAGATCTCTCTGCTCCCAGAAGGACACTTACTGCAATGGCTGGAGATGCACAGAGGTTTGGTGCTGCCTCCACACTGCTTTCCTCCTCACATGTTGCAGAGGAGTAGATGGATTTGCATCGACTGAGGGACCAGGCTTTCTGATGGAGAAAAGCAAATTTTCCTTCCTGCACCCCGAATGGTGGCCAGATATGAGCTCAGGATGCAGTTGCCAGCCCCCTGTCTGTGTGGACATCCTGTCTGCTTACAGCCCAGAGAAGTCCATAGGGGGAGACTCATCTTCTGCAGCAGCACCCTTGGCTCTGCAGCAGTACCACTGCCGGGGTGTCAGTCCCAGCCCCAGGCTCCTGCTGGCCTCTGGTATTCTGATGGTCCTCACAGTTCGGGTCTTGTCTCCCACGTGCCATACACATGTGGGGATCAAAATTAGTGATGGCAGTATGTTGCCCTCAGCATTAGCAGGCCATCTCTATGGCAAGGACCTCTTTTAGGCCTGTTCACTTTGGCAAAGGCCTATTTTTTAAGCTGGCCATATACATCCCAGCTGTGGTCTGGAAGCTGTAGAGCCATGTTAACATTGGACTTTCCCAAGTTAACATATAACGTTAGGAGGCAAAGTGGAAGAGTGAATTGATTTGCTGTGACATAACTCCCGTGCCAGCAGAGCCATATACTTTCCAGCTGAGGCAGGCTTACAAATGGCATTCCCAGACTGTGGGTCTTGTCTCTCCATGTGTTTATCCATCCTTTGACCAATTAACATCTCATCCATTTACATAAGTGAAATACAAGCTGAGTCTTCATAAAGTGGATTTGAAACAAAAACATTTTTTAAGTGTCCTGGCAACAAGATTTAACAACTTTTTCCCAAATATGTTTCTTTTAAAAGAGCCACAAATTTGTAGCCTTACATTTTTTCCAGAGTTATATCAGTGAATTTAATCCAACTTCCAATCTGTTTTGGAGATGTATTTTTTGCTCTTAAAAAAAAAAAATAAGAAAAAAGGGAAAATAAAAGGTTAAAGAAAAAAATGCATTCAAAAAGTTCAAAAAATATTCAATGTTTGTTTCAGAATCAATTTTAATTTAATATTAAAAAGTGACAAAGCATGTAAATGTTGTGGTTCCTAATCAATGAACACCTATGACATGGCAAGCAATCTTAAATGTGTTCCAGTTATTAAGAATGTCATTATTTCCTTTGTGATCCTGTTTAAATTACACAAGGTTTCTCTTCCTTTTTTCTCCAGGACAGGTGCTGCCAACCTTCCTGAGGTTAGCACTTCAGTATGCTGTGAAGTGCTCTGTAGCAAGCCTCAGCTTCAGCTTCCAGAAGAAGACTCAAGGAGGAATTATGTCTAGTTGGAGGAGAAGATGCTTGCAGGACCTTGATGAAGTCTTAAGCCATTTGACAAATAGTTTTAGCCCGGTCTATTTGTAAATCAGGGCATAGATTCAGTAAATAAATGTGCATATATTCACACTATATTTTACCTAACTTTAATATTCTGCCTAAATAAATGAAAGATTTCTGAAGATAGGCATGTAGACAGCTGGACTGCTAATTTTAGGTCCAGAGAGGAAGACTGGCTCCTTCTCTGTTTTCTGTGGAGGGTGGCCTTGGAGGCCAGCCCCCAGGCTAGGGGTCCACCCTTCGCACACAAGCCTGCTGTGAGTGTGGCAATGAGAGGGAGTAGGAACGAGGCCTTTGGAGAACACTGGGCACTGCCTGTGAGCACTTCAGGGCAACCTGTGGGCTGGCTCGGGGGACCAGGAGAAAGCTTCCAGCCAGGCACATGGCATGCCATGGGGTGCTGGCTATGGACCCAGCTCCCTTGGAGCATATCGGCATGGCTGTAACAGAGGACCTGGGCATCCTTCAGCCTGTGCAAAGACTTGAAAAAGGAATGTACACTGTTTGTGAGTACACAGACTGTATTTTTTGGCTAATAAGTACTAATGTGCTCACCACTCGCTAGGAGCTCTGTTGGCTCTGTAGTCATCAGTCAGGCAGAGAAGTGCCATCCCTCATGGCATGGGTGAACATTTTTCTTGCTGAGTTGCCATCACCTGCCTCTCTACTTCCCACTACCGCCCGGTTTTACAGCCTTCACATCAATATCTCCCTCTGAAGTCCTGCACTAACCAGTACAAACTCACTCAGGCCTTTCTTTTCATTTTCCTTATTCTCACATGGCTTTAGCGCAGGAATGGGCTCAGGGATCCCTGGCAGCACTTCTGCAGGAGCAGCATTGAGCCAGGCTCACAGTGGTGCCAGGCCCAGGGTTGTATCACCCTTGACATTAAAACTCAGTTTTATTCAGTGATTTACACTGGTAACTTCCATTCTGAGTGGGTCTTCTAAATGTGCATTCAAGGTGGATTTAAAGATTTCAGTAGAAGGAGACTTTTTATATTGAAATTGTTCCATTGATTAATGTAACGGAATTATGGGGTTTTTTTTAAAAATAATCTTACCTTAATTCCACTTTTAATTAATCTGGTTTCAACTGTACCTGAAAAGACACAAATCAAGATTTAAACAAATAAAAAAAAAATCCCTCGTTGAGAAATAAACATAGCTAAAACAATGGAGGTAGAAAATTTCTTAGAAAAATAATGTTTTTAGAATTTGGCATTATACATATGATTGTTTAAAAAAAAAAAAAAAAGAAACTTTTGGGGAAAAATTATCCTTTCCTCCTACTGTTTAAATCATCAGGTAGTTCAATAAACAGAGGAGCACCTCTCTGCCTGTCATATTCTCAGCTTTAATCTCAGCTATAAAAGCCAGTCCATTGTTAAGACTTAAAAACTTCTACTGTGAAGGGGAAATATAATAACCATTGCTGTAATATACCAGGTGTCATTCCCTAACAAGCACTGTTGATAGAGTGATGTTTAATCTTTGATGGTAATATCTAGGATGTATTGAATTGCAATAAAAACACTTTTCAGACACAGTATCTTCCAGGATACTAAAATCTATGGACAAACCATATGAACCTGTACAATGGCATTAAATACTGACTAGCAGTGCCAGGGAAATTCGTGTAATACTGTAAGTTTGATCTCTTATGTGGGAAAAATCCAGAGAGTTTAATAGCTTTATTAAGTGGCAAGATTTTGTTCCCGCAGATCAGGTCAGCAGTAAATTCTTACGTTACTACTGTTATAAAAGTCAGCAGCAGAAACCTGAAGCTGTGTTATATGACTCTCTCCTAGGAAGGGTCAATGATTGACTTCTCTGAGTGCTGCACAATAACAGTAGGAAGCACCAGATTTACACAAAAAGTCAGGAAGAATTGTGGTCCAAACTTGGTATTACACAATTGCAATTTAATGCAGCACTATTGAAAAATTCGTGTGATTATCATCATCATCAAAGTGGATTCTTACTGAAGGCAGAATTTGGGAGGCAAAAAAATGTTATTAAAATACACTGAGAATTCTCTGTGAGCTGAAAATGAAAGGGAAGAGTGTGAGGAAGAAAAGGCAAGAGGCAGAAGGTAGAGAGATTTGCACTTATTCTCATACGATGTTCTTCATCAGGCATCTAACTGGTTCGTCATTTTTAAAATCCCATCTCTATCTAGCATCATTTTTAATTCTGCAAGATAAGTCATGTCTTAAATATTTGGTTCAGTCTTGTGCCCTGAAAACAGATTGAAAGTCACCATCCTTCTCACCTCACCCTAAGTAACAGTGCCCCAGCAATCAAAAAAAGTCTCATGGCTCTTAGGAACTTGCCTGGGATATCTCTGCATTTCTGTAAGACCCAGTTCACTGTAACCACTGAAAAGAAAAATCTAGGTTTCAAACCAGCCATGACCAGAAACTAGAACCCAGGAGAAAGTTGAGGTAGAAGGTTAATGTGGCTCCAACAGCTTAGCACAAGGCAGAAGCCTGCCTCTGTGTGTGAGAGCTTAAAGCATGCCTTGTTTCCACCAGTAGGCAACAGTAAAGTATGCTACAGAGTTCACATGAAGGCATTAAGCATGTTGTAGCCAGTGAAGTTTAAAAATGAACTGGGGTTAATCTTCCCTACAAATTAAATGTTAATCATTTAGCCTAAACTAGCATTTAGCTTCCTCCTTTACCCAAGGGAGAAGGACAGACACCTCTAAAGAGTGATTATTGCACCCTCTACTGAATACCCAGGTGGGAAGAATCACCTTTCATAAATGTCCGTAAATTTCCAAATAATACAGGAATCTGGATGATTAGCTAAGCTCACAACTTTATTTTGAGTCACCTTAAACTAGATTAGATTAGTTTCACTGCCGGTGATTAAAATAAGGCATTTTTCACTGCTAGCATCAAATATCAAATGCATACACTTCTATCCAGTCTTGTTACTAGAGGAAAATATGAAAATATGGAGTACGGTATTTCAGCTGGTTCAGTCTTTTCTTCCAGGTATTATTATTTAAGTCTGATGTGGATAGTCTGAGTCAGTGGCTTTTTCTCTTGATGATGATTCCTCCTTTAGAGAAAAGCAATCTTACAATGTGGCTGGCTGTGCATCGTCAGCTTTCCTTGGGCCTGACATCACATAACATCCCATCGCAATCCCAAATATTATCCTTATGTTTTGAAAAAATGAAAAAAAAAGAACATTTGGGCTAGAAAGACTGTTGCTTACTATGAGTCACTGACTTTTGTTAAGGGCGAATAATTAAAACCATGGTAATGCCAATTCCTCCAGGTGTGGGGACTCTGTAACTCATGCTCTGCAATTCTGGAGCTGCAGGAACCCAAACAATAGGAGCTTTAGGATGTGATTGGTTCATTGTCCTAAGTAATATTATAGTACCTCGAGGACCAGTTCAACCCAGCTACAAAACATGGTGGCAGATGTCACACGCTTTTCATTCTCTGCCTGTCGGCAATTTTCCCAGGCTGGAGATAGGGAAATGGGCGATGTGGTTTTTCTAACTTCCTTATTCTTTTTGAAACTATGGCTGTTTTCAGGGAGCTTGACAAGCTAGCTTCTTTGAAGACGGTGTTGATAATTTCCATTAGCAGCAGACAGTAGTTTTTCCACTGGCTTTCACCAGTCAGGGAGAGTACAAATCTGCTTTGTAGGAGGCAGCTCACATAATCCTTGGGGCTTCTAGAATTTCATTGTGTTTGATGGAGTTTCATTATGTTGGGGTAGTGAGGTGGTTAATACCAACCAGACCAACTGAAAGTTTTCTGCCCCTGTGAGTTCCTGTCGCATTTAGTTTATTTCTTCTGCAAAGTAAGATGAGAGTTTTTTGCAACAGGCTGCTCTCGGCTTGAATTCAAAGATGTTTGGTCGTTGAGTATGTGACTTGCATTTGCTGATTACCAATCACAGTATACTTAAGCAGAAATGAAAATACAAATAATAGATACAAGCAGATAAAGATAGATAGATGATAGATGATAGATAAATAGATAGATAGATAGATACACACGCAGAGAAGCAGCCTTTGCACAGAGTCATTTATAGAGCTTCCTGCAGTCCACAGTTCCTCAGCTTCTACATGATGTGTCCCTTGTCACTGCAATTTTGCCAAAAATCTGCTTTTCTAAATGGGAAAAATTATTTAGCTAGCCCCTTAACTGAGCAACCAGCCACTAAATGTGCATAGAGAGGCATCGATGTTCCTGGTAAAAGTTCTGGTCACATTTGGGAAAAGAAATAGACCCAAGGAACTTACATCTCCCCATTTTCTGGTGGATTATATAACAAGGCATTATTAAGAGTGGCAAGATTTGTGTGGCCCTGCTTGGGGTCTTGCAGCCAGCATGTGAGGTTAAACAGCTGGTTGAAGAATTGGGCTGGGAATCTGTATTTCCCAGGGCCACACAAAGCTGACTGAGAGACAGGTGCTGCTGGGAGGGAGGAAAGCAGCCTCTGGGTAAACCTGTGCCTGTTCCTGTGGGTAGCTTGGACCAGGAGTGTTAATCCTGAAACAGAAAAGGGCTGGTCTCTGCTCAGCTTCCCTGGATGTCCTACAGAAAGCATCATAAAACAAATCCATGCTCAGCATGAATGACCAGCATCTGGATCAATCATTTTTATGCACGTACCTAAAATCAAACCTACACCAAATTAGTCTGGCACATTGTTGGGAAATCAGCACAAATGACAGGACTGTTAAAGAACACGGCAGGATTTTGCTATATGCATATGCTTGTCTTTGTGTGATTTAAGGAGACAATTATCCTTCTAGATAATTTTAGCTGACTATCATCTATCTTTATTACTGTATCAGCTGTAATTACAGAGCAAATTATTGACATAATGAGGAATTAAAACTACCCATTTAGCTCTAAAGCTTTGTTAAGATTTCCTTGATCTTTTACACCTTACTGTTTTGAAAGGACATTCTCAGTGAGCTCAAGACCTTGATTGAAACAACTGTGGAACAACCATGCATTCTTCCAGTGAGATACGCCACAGGGCACAAAGAAGTAAAAAATCCACCTTGCGCTCAGGACCAAGAGGCATTTCTCTCTACACGGTATCAAATCTAAATCTAGCTACTGTCAGCAATGGCTACCTTTCATTGTTACCCTACGGCTCCTTGCAGCTCTGGTTGGGATTTCTAATAACTGTGTTGTAAACCTGTCATCATTTCCCCTTCTAATTCTGAGTTACTTTTCATCTGACAACATGCCTAAGAGTATATCATGGACCTTTTTTCAGTACCAGATGAAAGGCAGATGGGAATAATTCTTTTTGTTAGTTCCCACTCTACTCACATCTCTCTTCCTCCTCAAAATGTGTCCCCACAGGTACCCCTGCTCCCCACAGACATTTTTTCCTCATCTTTCTGGTGTCTTTTTTCCCATAATGTCATAGGACTCCCTTTTCCATTAAGTCTTGAAGTCCTCACTTCTTTTTTTCTTCCCCAAATGGTCTTACAGCACTTTTTTTACTGTGGTGTTCCGTATGCCTTTCACAGTAGGTGAGGGGGTAAGGGGTGTCACATGGGGACTTCAAAATCATGGTCAAAAAGCTATAGAGGTTGTATTAGGACCAAAGAGGATGCAGACGAAAATCAGAATTTTCGCAGGTTCCTAGTTTAAAAGCAGGTTGACACAATGGAAAGAAGGGGAGAAACAAAAAATAAAATAGCATTTGTAACATAGGAGAAGAGAATAAAAGGAGCTGGAAAAGGACCATAATTCAAAACACTATAAAAGAGGTGAGATCATAAATAAATAGTAATGTGATACAAATAGGAAAGAAAACCCTGCTCTCTGCTTCCCTCTCATTGGTACCTCAGTAAGTGGTCAGGGCTCCAGGTACCTGTGTTTTTTAAAAAGCTTTCACACGTGCAAGTGCTGGAAAACAGGCACTTTGACGGTTTCTGCATTCCTTCTGGTAATTGTCAAAGACTGTAGTAGCACACTGCCTGGTGCACTCAGCTGAAATATTAAAGGCCCCCTGCCGCAAACAATTCATTCATTGCTGACCCAAAAATGGATACTTTTTTAGCTGGTGGAAAAATCCCTGCCAAGCAAGATTGGATTGCTTGGTATTCTCTAAAAATTGCATGAGAAGATAATTTTTTTCCTCACTTCTGTGTGGGGTATTAACCAGAAACTCTCACTGACTCAACAAGAATGGTGTCATGAAAACATTTAATATGCAAAAAAGTACTGTTTAATATCCCTCTCAATTTTAGCAAAAAAAGTCTGCTTCAATAGTGTATCAAAGAAGTGTATTTGGTCTGAAAACCACAGGTAATTTGCAGGTATCTGTTTTTTTCTAACCCTCCATTATAGCTAATACATATTTTTATTTATCGTTGGACTCGGAGACACCAAACAAGGCATTGTCTTAGGCAGTATACAAGCTCAGAACAAGAAATGAGCTAATAAAATGTCTAATGAAATGCGTGTGTTTGCATTAGTTATGAGCATATCAGTCTTTCCCTTTGTCTGAGATTTCTGCTTGGGTTCTTCCATACATGTATTAAAAAAATCACACATACATCAGCACACACAGGTATGATAAGGGCAAAATTAATGGCATGTGGCATAAGGCTGTACTAAAAGCATTTTCTGAATACCCACATTTCTAAAAAATCAGTATCTTTTGACTTAAATGGGCATACCACAGAGTAGTGGAGTTTGAAAGGGACCTCTGGAGATCTTCTCGTCCAACCATTCTGCTCAGAGCCGGGTCAGCTAGAGCAGGTTGCCCAGGACCGTTTCCAGTCAGGTTTTGAATATCTCCACAGACAAAGCCTCCACAATTTTTTGGGGCAAACTGTGCCAGTGTCCAGTCACTTTCAGAAGAAGAATTTTTTTCTTATATTTAAAAAGAATCTCTCATCTTTCAGTTTGTGCTCATTGCCTCTTGTCCTGTGACTGGGCAGCACCAAGCAGATTCTGTCTCCTTCTCCTTTACTCCCCCCACTGGGTATTTAGATACTTAGACAATATCTCTCTGAACTTTCCCATCTCCAAGCTGAATAGTCCCAGCTATCTCAACCTCTCCTTGTATGGAAGGTGCTCCAGTCCCTTAATCACCTTTGTGGCCCTTCGCCTGACTCATTCCAGTATCTCCATGTCTCTCATGTACTGAAGAGCCCAGAACTGGATGCAGCACTCCAGAGACATCTCACCAGGACAGAGTATAGGTAAGGGATCACCTCCCTTGACCTGGTAGTGACACTTTGCCTAAAGTAGCCCAGGGTGGTGTTGGCCTTCTTAGCCACACTGGCTCAGGTTGACTTGATGTCCACTCAACCACCCAGGCCCTCTTCTACCAAGCTGCTTCCCAGCCACTTGGTCCCCAAGTGCCTTGTGTTATTTGTCCCCAGGAATAACAAATGCAGGACTTTGCGTTTGTCTTTGCTGAGCTTCATGTGGTAACTCTCTGCTCATTTCTCCGGCCTGTGAAGGTCACTCTGGATGGCAGCACAACCATCTAGAGTATCAGCTACTTGTCCCAGTTTTGTATTACCTGCAAACTTGCTGAGAGTGCACTCTGTCCCAATATGCAGGCCATTAATTACGACACTAAACAGTATGGTAATTATACTGATCTTCTGTGACCAGCCTCCAGCTGGGCTTTGTGGTGCTGGTCACAACCATCTGAGTCTGGCAATTCATCCAGTTTTCAATCCACCTCACCTTTCATTTATCTAGCTCACATATTTTTTGCTCTCCTCTGGCACTTCCTTATCTGCATGTATACACTTGAGCTGGGCCTCTTGGCCCCGATTTATTGATTAAGGAATCTCTCTTGTCTCTCACACATCACCCTGCATCTTTTACTTACCAACCCAGTCTACCATTTCCTCTCTTGACTGTGGATCGTCATTTCCATCCCTCATTGTTCCTACTTTAAAGGTCTTCTCCTCCTGTTGGCCAGCCTGTTGGCAAAAATCATGTTGCTGTTTGGTCAACTGGATTCTATCTCTACTAGACAATCCCTATCAACACAAAATGCACAAACAGGCATTGAGCTGCAGAATCTGCCCACTCCTCCTGAAGCTCTTCCCCCTCATTGACAGAATTGAGGAGAAAATCATGTGCATGTGGGCCCCCAAGCTTTTCATCCTTGCCGTGAGAACCATGTAGCCATGACTGACATTTTCCATGTCTCCCCTGACCTTATTGCTGGTGCAACATGGAAAAATAGCATGGGACCAAGGAGCAGACATGTACAGCTGTTCCTCCAAGCCCCTGACAAGCAGCAACCTCCTCCAAAAGGAGGTCAGGTTGGCAGATGGGCGCCTGTTGGCTGCCTCTGCTAGCTTTACGTCTTCTGCAGAGTTTGCTCAGTCTCTATTCAGAACATCTGACAAACCCTTTTCCATAAAAATTCCCAACTCTTTATAGCACACCATCACATATTTTATGCATGTTTACAGAGAAATGGGCTCAAGCTAACCTGTTGAAGTATTGCTTATAGTCTTGTCTTTGCTCTTCTGTCTATACATAATGTATAAAGGACAGGTTAATAATGTAGTTATATTGAAGATACTTTTGACTATAAATAAATGATAAAATAAATGCAAGCACATGCACACACATGTGTGCCTGTGCATATGAGGGAACTCCCAATACATCAGGCATTCAGCACAGTGCCCATGGTGATGTGACGGGTGCAGTCACAATGCCTGAAAGCCCAGAAACCAAATTTGGCAAGTTTATTTAGGGGCTTGAAGACCTCTAGATTCTGTATGGGGACACATTGGGCTTTCAGACCAGATTTTGCCATTGCCAGAGCTGTGGTGCCAAAGACAGGCCAGAGTTTCATGCCTGGCTGTCCTAGAACCAGTGTATGTATTTGCTTAGGGAGCTACCTCTGTAGTAGGTGTTTTGGGAAAGTGGAGTTTAGTGCCTGAAATAATTTCCTTCATTTGGACAACCAGAGTAGTGATTACGGGACTTACACAGCAAACAGAGGGATCTGGTGTCCTTTGGTGTCCTCCAGTGGAGCAACTGGCCATCTTGGCACACCAGGAAAGTGCCCTATCCACTGGATCCTGGAAAGCAGGGCAGCACTCACCACCTTTCTAATTGAAGTTAGGCTGGCATGCAGCTAGGAAAGCCAAATTGTGGGACTAACTTGTAGTTTTAGAATTTAAAAAAAAAAAAATAATCCAAGAGAATTTCCACACACAAAAGAATTGAAAATAAATATTTTTCCAATCAAAATATTTCATGGTGTTAAATAACTTCCAGTGCAATTAGAGCTACCATTTTCAGACAGACCAGAGCTTAAAGACTAGGAGAAAAAAATGTAACTAGAGGCGACTTGCTCTGCCAATAAGGGCACTAGGCTTTTGTGAGTGGGATGAGGCTAGAAGTTCACCAGGACCAACAGTTGCTTTTTTCTTGTTATGTTCTGTAACAGTGAACAAGTAATGTAATGATGAGCCAATAAGTGTTATATCAGTCCAGTCACCACTGAAATGTACCTGAAAACATTCTGGGAATTTCAGGTTACATTAAAAATCTGTGAACTTTTTTCTTTTTTTATTTTAAGATTTTTTCTGGAAGACTCCTTACTGCTTTACACATGTAAGAAAAACATATCATGTGTTTTCTGAGTTAGTTTATGGGGAAAAAACCCACTTAATTAGCAAGAGAACAAAGGAAACAGATGCACAGTCATACCAATGTGCTACACAGATCTTACCTATGAAATTTATCCTTGCAAAATATATACAGCAAGTTAAACACAGAATTAACAATTGTCTGGCATGTTTTCCAAAACAGGATTGGTGTTAATTAGTGAACAGTATAAACAAGAACCCTTTGTGCTGAATTTTTTTTTTCTGCTTTGGGATTCTGAAATTTCCAGAGATGTCTGTATCCTCTCAGAGAGACTGAAATTGTGTTTCTGAAGCAAATTTCTTACAGCACTTCTGTATGCTTAAAAGTCATTGACAGGAAATAATATCTCTGAAAGATACTGCCGAACTGAGTTAAAGTCCAGTCGAATTAGTCATTTCCTTGTCTGTGAATGAATGTTCCCTGTACACCCCATTTTAAATTGTATAGCTGAGCCTAGCTTTCAAATGACCCCAGAGCCTTTAAAAAATCTTAGTGACAGAGGTGAACAGTGCACTAGTAGAAATATGTCTCAACCAAAGAAGAAGTTTATTGACCTTCTGAATATTCAGGAATGCAATATAACAATGCATGGCTTAAATTATGTAAATCTTTATATATAATTAAACATACTTTAAGTCTCCCTATTGGGAGTCTACCTCAGAGTTCAAACCAGAACTGGTATATCGATACATTTATTCTCTGCCAGTAACATAATATATGCTTTTGTCAGGTAAGGGGACCGACAGCTAGGGAATTAATTGTTTGAATGGGGAAAGATTATTTATCCATGCTGCGATGGGCCTAATTTAAGAGTTTGAACTGTCAGGGAAGGAAACGATGTTTAAAAATCTCATTTTTATTATTTCAGTGAGTCATTCTGGATTCACACCAGACTCCAGTTTTTCACATTCTAAGCCTGATATGAAGCTCCTAGTATGACTGGAACAAGGCCTTTAGCATCTCCGATAGTTCATTAAAACTTGTGATTGTTTTTATGGTCTTTCCTTCCACACATCCTTTAGCACACGTTGCCTCAAACTAAACATTTATTTAGCACATAACCAGGTGGATTTGTGTTTTTAGACCAGTTATTGTGGGGAAACAAGGATCTTAAGTGACATTCTGCAGATTTTCTTCAGGTTTGCTCAGCTGAGCAGCTGTCTTTGGCATCGCTTCAACAGTGGTTGTCCAAGAAGATCCATGGGCTGGGAAGAAATTTGGGTCTCACCTTATAACCCTCCTTTTGATGCCACGTGCTGATCAAGTTTTTTGCAATCACAAGTTCTGTGAGTGTCAGTGACCCTCAGGGCTCTGTCCTGAGCATTTCAGATCTTTCATTAAATTTAAATCTCCTTGAAACATTGATTGTGTCATATGGCTTTCATTATCATAAGCACGCTGATGATATTCAGATTCGTGGTTCACGTTAACCTTTCCTACTGAGGTCAGTAACAGTATCTCTGAGCTGTCTCCCTGTGGATATCTCATAATTTTTTGACATTAAACACAGGCAGTAGGAGGCTCTGTTAATTGGGTCTGACAGTTTGTATTCTTCTTTAGGTTTGCATTTCATGGAATCCTCTCAGTACCTTTAGCTGGGAACTTGAGTCTTATTCCTGACAATAATTTGTCATTTACTGCTCTTATTTTTTTTCTTAAACAAGAAACATGTCATTACTTAACTTCTCATAAATTTGCCTCTACTTAACCGTTACATCAATTAAGACATCTGTCTGTATGCTTGTGGTTTTGTGTTCAGACTTTGCCTTTTTTCAAAAATATATTTGTCATGTCAATATATGCACACTCTTCTGGTTGTAACATCTCTCCTTATACTGGTGGCATCTCTCCTTATATGGGTTCTGCCAAGACCAGTAGGTAGCGTGTGCTTAGTGACAATGTCTATGAGCTTGGGCACTGTGCCCCTCTAGTGCACAGGACATTTGTCTTCTGGGCTGGAGCATGCTTGGCCAGTTTGAAATGCAGGCAAAGGAGCCAGTCAGAGGCAAACCTTTTTGTAATTTAACTATATTGTCTATGTGGGCATGAAATTAGAGCGTATGATCTGCTCCCCGCTTCTCAGTAGGGGCTGTTGCTCTCAAGCAGGGTGTTAAATAAAACAGAACAGTCATTCTCCGATGGTTCTTGAAGTGATTAGAGGAATACTGTTGTGTCTGACCAGCAGCTCCTCTCCTGAGTGACAGCAATGCAGCAAGTAAGAAGTTTCTGTTCAAACAAATTAGTAGAGGGAATAGACATGTGGTTTTCCTATATCAAAGTTTAAAAAAAAAAAGTATTAAGTTTTTTATTTGGTGGTTATTGAGAAGTGACAGAGATGTTTTTCATTTCAAATAGGTGCCAGTTGGCCTGCCAGAGTTAAAATGTTTCCCTCATCTGGGCAAAGACCAGCTGGTACTTTTTTTTCATTTTAAAACCAGGAGCAACAGAAATATAACCTTCAGCCTATAACAAAAAAAATCACAAAGACTTCAAAAATTTAAACTTAAATTTAGACTTAAGTCTAAAAATTTTACAAAGGCTTCAAAGGCTTGAAGGTCTGAAGACGGAGTATATCACTGTATATAACCAAATACCCAAGAATAACAGTGAATATCAAGTAAAAGGTATGTGAATTTTTTGGTATTGCATGACTTGGGTGTCCTTTAAAATGGTGAGACTCAACAGAGACACAGGAAAGAAATTTTCCTCGTGGAAAAATACGTGGACACAGTAAGTTCTTTACAGTCATTATTGTGCTGTTCTGCACCTACTGAGCTCTCTAAGAAGAGAGACCTCAGCTCTCAACTCAGCCTTATCTCTCTCTAAGCAGCTTCCCTGCAGGGAATAAGGGAAAGCACGAAGTCTGGATACGTTCTAAGAGCAGCGTGCTTACCCAGGCACAAATGCTAGTCCTGAGCTGAGGAGGTCGCAGAGCAGCGTTGGGACAAATATTTCAGAAATATACGGCAAAAAACAGTGCTTAAACTATTCTCCAACAGATTAGCTTGTGTCAGATTTAAGTGCGTTAGGACTGCCTCACTGTACTGTCAGGCTCTCTGCTGCCTAGTGGCATCGGTAGCTTCCATATGGGTGGTCTTCTGATTCTTCAGTGCTTGGAGAGAGGGTGGTACCTGGCAGCACTACCCTCTGAGAGGAAGGCAGGTGGTGAGAAATATCCCCCAGGGAAGGTTTGGTTGTGCAGGTTATCTCCTTCTTGCTGAGAGGTGTCCTGGAGGCACCTGTGCGTGCTCAGGTCTGCTGCCAGGCACCTTCACCTGAAGCTTAAGGCAGGTCCTTGCTTTCTCAAATAAACTCAGGGATAATTGCAGCCCTGGGGTTTTTAACCTTCACATACATCCACTTTCCTGACAATCTGGGGACAATGGTTCTCTGCTTGATTTCAGATTGGGATCTGAACCTCAGTGTGCCACCAGAGTGCCCCAGCTCCCATTTTGTTTAGAGGCAAATGTTGCCCATTACAGCTACGCACTTGTTATAAGCAGTCATTATCCCATAAGCAGTCTGATAAAAGTGCCTTGCCCACCAGGCAGTGATAAGTCGTACTTTTTATACCTTCCTCTGCTCAGTGATCAGAAAATAATTCTAACTTTTAGAATCAAGAAAAAGCATAAAAAATAAGCATACTATTTTATTGCACAAAGAAACGTTTCACTTTTGATAGATTTATACTTATGCAAGTGGGAATCAAAAGGAGGTAAGGCAGGACTCCCTATTCAGCAAAATACTCTGTGGATAAGGATGGAAGAGAAAAATTTGGGAAAAATCATGATGCATATTTCTCTTGTATTGTAATATGGACTTCTCTAGTTGGAAACAAGTTTGTTTTCTCGACTGCAAGGATGGTAAATGGCATCAGGAATCTTCATCTGAAAAAGATTGTTTCAACATGACCTGCAAACGGAATGAAAGTAATTTCAAGCTGGAAGAACAGAATCAGAGATATTTTTAACAGTATTATGCTGCAGGGAAAAATATGTTTTAACAAGCCCTATACTTTCTGGTGGAACAGGAGAAAAATGTGGGAGAATTGTGTGGGAACTTTGGCTGATGGTTAGCTGAAGGAACAGATAATGATAATGGGTTTGTTTTCTAATTCCATAGTGTTTCTTAAAGCATTACTAAATGCAATCCAGAGAAAAATAAAAGAACAGAGAAAAACTTCCAACACTGACTGTGAAATTCGTAACACAGAAAAAAACTTTCTCTGAATTTACGTGCCTCTACCTCTCGCAGCTAGATGTATGGCAGATCATTTGCAGACATTTTCAATGGCTAGTATAGTAAAATTTTTTCTACTTTTTAGACCAAATTTCCCTTGCCTCTCAGAAATCTCAAAAGAATTTATGTATGTTTGCCAAGTAGAAAGATCATATCAGGGCACAATGACTCAGTCACAGTGAATGAGTCTATGAATATAGATTTTGAGGTTAAAAAATACAAACAGATCTTCCTATTTATTTGCTTATCTTCTGCATATTTCATGGGTGAAGGTGTTACTAGCACCTCAGTGCTGCACACGTCTTTTAGCTCAAATTGAGAAGGATTTTCCCTGCTTAGACTCTTTACAACAATTTCTAGGGAAGTTTCCTTTCTCAGAATTTTCAAGTCTGCTTCACTGAACTTGTATAAATAATGTTTGCATTTCTTCCTAAGATCATTCCCTGTTGGGAATACCTAGTAAGAGCAGAAGCAAACTGTTTCTGGGGATTACCTGGAAACATTGAATCTCCCAACTCTCCTTGGGTCAGAGTGTTTTGAAGACGTTTTTTGAGAAAGTTCTTAAATACTGTTGTTAAATTGCCTAATCCCAGTCCCATGTCTCATTATGGCAATAAAGCTTTCAAGAAGATAAGAAAACCACTAGTGTATAAGTAAAATAATGTAAAACTGTAGACGCAAATATGCTATTCTATCCTTCTGTGAAAGAGCTCTCTCTGTCAAATACGAGCTTATATATCGTTTACTTTCCATATTAACTATGGATAGCTACCCTATCTGCTCCAAACAACTAATGGTGATGCAGAAAGCAAACCCACGTATTCCTTTTACCATGGTTGTATGACATGTCTCAATTCTCGGTGCCTATAAACATGGTTCTTCCAGGGTCGTAAAGCCTATACCGGCACAAGATCCTTGCAATGGACTGCTGAAGACAGGATACTGTTTTTCATCGCATTTTTACTATCTTCATTATACAGTAATGCATCACTGGCAGATGTATAACCTTGAGCATCACAATAAACTTAGAAAGCAAACTGAAATGAATTCTGGTCATGTGAACATTGATGTAATCTAAAATGTCATTGCCATCATTCCTATTACTACAACATTTTGCTGAAGAGAACAATGTATGGCCCAGACTGTGGTTCATATCTCAAACTTTTCACATTTCTTTGCTTCTGATAATATTTTCCTTGGACTTTTTTTGTCCTCCAGCAGAATTATATAGATTAACTCTTGCCACTTCACTAAGTTAAATTCCACTTTATTAATGCTGAATTAGAAAAAGTAATCTGAAGTATATGGTCTGAAATGTCATGCATATAAAAATGTCAAGTTAGAAAAATCATAAGCTAACACTGAAGAGATTTTATTTCTATAAAAATAGGCACACAAAAGCATTTAAATTCAAGTTAAACCAGAGGTAGTTTGGGCTAGTTAGGCCATTCTCATAAGACTGACAAATATCACACACGGGAACTATAAATTTGCTAAAGAAATAAAGGACTAACTGAGACCTAATTGGTTTTATTTGACTTGACCATATAAATGAGCACTACATTTTCCCCATCTTGACTACTATAATGTGGGTCTTTTTAAAGGTGTTACCCAAAGCTACCTTTCTCTGCTCATGTGAAATATCTTGGGTTGGATATATTTCTTTAGCATCTTTGGTCTAGGCAGGGGCATAACCTAAAAACACCCAAATTCCAAAATAATATAACTTACAAATGAAGAAAACAAAACAAAACAAAACAAAAATAAACAAAACATATTTTCTGTGCATTCCGGGACCATTGAGAAAACTTTTCTATCAGAACCACAGATGATGTAGAGCCAATATCAGTAAAGACCTGAAGTATATACAACTTGTGTGTCTATATGTTAGACCTAGAATCTCTCAGCCTTCTCAGGTGAAACAAGATACTCCAGAGGAGGTTTTCAGAGAAACCCATGCACTGAGTGAAGAGGTGCTTTGACTTGTCACTAAGAAAACGGAGTATTCTCCTCCAATCTTCCTGGAACAGGGATTTTGCTTACACAACAGCTCTTTGTGAAGTGCCTGACTTTGACTAGGTGTCCGTAGAAGCAGCACCATAGAGGGCACAGCCCTGTTGAGCAACAGAGGACTGGTGGAGGGCATTCCTCATCCCTGCACATCGCCCTGCCCCTGCAAAGCACCTGGGCAGGAGCTGGGCTGTTTCCCACACTGGCTGTGGATTAGACACACTCACATCTACATAGATTTAGTTTGCTGTGTACAGAGGCTTATGATGCTCAGGTATCCAACCCAAACTATTCGACCCTTTTGAACTCTGCACTGCCTTGTCTGATGTATGTGTTTTAATGTGTTAGAATATGTTCAATTAACCCTTGCAAACAGCAGTCTTTTGCCATGTTCACATATGCTTTAGAGATGCAATGTTATCTTGACACCACTCAGCCTCACCTTAAGGACACTGTATCCCACCAAAAATATAGCATCTATCAAATATTGTTGTATCCTTTCTTTTTTTATTTTTACTAATTTCTGTTCACAATACCCACTGTACCTTTGGTTTCCAGCTTCTTTGTGCTTCCAGCTTCAATGGCTTGTGATGGCAAGCTCTCGGGTTTAAGGGGACCTCTTTGTTTGTTTGTTTTTTCCTGATAATTTCCAGATGTTTCCTATGGCAATTCGTTCTGTGATGCAGGAATTCCATCTGTTCCTTCCTATACATTGGCTCTGCTTTATTTCGCATCTGCATCACATCATGATTCAGAGGGTTTGAATTAGTACCTCTTATTTTCTGTACCGCCTATTTATCATAATTTCTGCATTTGCAGATTGTCTCTTCCACTTGTCTGAGTTAATTATTGCAATAAATAATAAATAATTTATAAAAATGTATTGGGCACTTTTCTATACACTTCCATGTACCTCTAAACTCATACATGAAACTCCTTGGAAAAAGCTATTCCTTAACAGAGTTGCAAAGATAATGGATACTTAAAGGTAACAATTAATAAAGACACTTAGAGTTGCATTAATACATGGGTTTGACAAACATAGAGTCTTGGAAAGAATATAAACTTCCATTTGTTTATTGGAAAATAATACAGACAAGTTAGTACTCAACTTACTGCTAGGAAGCCAGTAGCTCTCTGAAAATTGGGAGTAGCACTCGGAAGTACTATGTCATTAGCAGGACACTATTTATCTTCAAAAAATAGCTGTGTCTACAGGCAAGACCTTTGCTTGGCTTTGACCTGGCAAATTTTAAATTATCTCGATACAGAAGAGATATGCAGACTCTGATGGACAGCCAGCAGTTGCAAGATGTGGTAAAACTGACACCTTGATAAAGATTATTAATCCTAAGAAGCACCAGCTGGGAAGAGTTTCTTAGTAATGGATCACTCTGTATGAAACTAAATATATGAGAGGACTTTTGCCTCTGTGAATTCTCCTGTTTGGAAGAAAAGCATCCCCACTGACAGCAAACAGCTTTTAAGCTGAAAAAGCAGTAGGAAACCCTTAAAAAGCTTACCAAAATCCAGAGTCAACAAGCATGGTTTTTACCTATATCTATGCATCTGTCTTTAAACATAATAATTATATTTTAGTCCTTGCAATTGTTATAAAACTATTTCAGTTACATTTTTCTCATGTTAGATATGTCTTTAGGGTGGCTGGTTAAAACTGAGGAAATTTGTTCTCCAAAAGAGTGTTTCTAAACAGGTTCTTGGTCCATTCCTGTCATGTCCAAAACCCCCCAAAAGGCTGGGCAGAAACAAGCTCTGAGATGCATGGTGTCAGTTTGGTTATACAGGGTAGCAGCCTAGAGAAAGCATTTCTGACAAGTGAAATATGTCTGGTACGCAAGGAACATGCCTTTATCATGAAAATTTTTTTGAAATGGTAAAATTAGCTTTTTGAAGCTAAAGAATTTGAAGTTCCAACATAAATCCTTGGAGTTACAAAGAATGTAAAACCTTTTGAAATTAACTTGGCTGGTTAAACTCAGTCAGAACTCTGATTATTAAAGGATGAGCAAGTACTGACTGAAATTACATATTTAAGGATGTGAGGTGATTGACTGAGGGTAAGACACAAAGATGGCATTCAAACCTTTAGAATGCTTCTGGGTAATTATCTTTTACCAATTTTAATGCATTTTTTTCATACAATGCTTTTATTCTCATCAAGACACCAACTTTGCTATATTAAGCTTTTACGTACAGGCTAATAGATTTCATAATATGAAGTGTGAAATGTAGTGGTGGCTGGAGGAAATCCTGCCTCGTGCTCTAGCACAAGTCTTTGTGCAGCTGCTATGAACTAAAAAGAAAACCCCAATCAAACCCTAAAAACCTGACAGAAATTATACTAAACTGATTGGCTCCCCGATAGAGATCACAGTCTACCCATTCAAGAAACTGTGCAGGTGAACTCAGGAAAAGATAGTAATGGGAATACCTGCAGCCAATATTACTGCCGAAGACTTCATATTGTGGAACCATAGGTCCTGCACGTTCCTGAGGGCAGAACATCTAATTGTCATACCCTGGATCATTATGTTCCTGACTGAAGCCTTTAAGTCTTCTCATATTTTTTTTGGCATTCTCTCTGCTTTAGGAAATAATGTTCAAGAATTATGCTCTTAGGTATTGTGTGTTACCAGTTATCCAGTTCATCAAATCAGATTCACTTCTTCATTGACTAGTATTCTAGTAAGTCCCAGTGCTCCACTATTGACATTTTAATGTATCTCTGAAGTGCATGGTTGCAGAACGATGTAAGGAATTTTGCATTTGTATTTTTTAAAACTCCAGGTTTTTACCATCTCCCCATTGAATATTAATCTCATGTCCAAAAGGTCATCTAGAAGTTTATCTCTCTTCTGTGCAGTCTATCGGTACTAAATATGTTTTCCTTTATTCCAGGGATTTCCCAAATGCATTCTGTTTTGCACACTGCTAATACAGTAAAGACCAAACATTTGGATTGTATATATAAATGCAATTCGTATGGCCTATGTTAAAATAACTTGCTCTTACTAGCACACTACTGCTATAGTTATCCAGAACCCAGTCTGCTTTCAATAATTTTTAATTTACATTTAAAACAGCTTAGTGACTTACTATCATCTCTGACTATAGTGTATAATCTCTGTTTTTGACACTTAAAAATGGCTGAGCCACGTACAGGAAAAAATCCACCAAAATAAACCAAAAAAAAGAAACTGGTGGATGTGCTGCTTATTTAGAAACATAAAATGTAAATCCCTGAATATTTGCGTAAGTTTTAAGAAGTTTGCTTACATATGCAGCTTCATCATTATGTCTTGTTTTCTCTCACCCTTGTAAGGCATAAAGCCTCCTTTATTCCTTCTAGTCCTTTGCCGTGGAGAGATTTCATCAGCAGAAACCCAATACAGCCATTCCTGTCAATTTCCAACAGAAATCCTTTTCTTCCTTCCTTTCCTCTGCTTGTTTGGTGTGTTTTTTTCATGTAAACTGTTTAGAAAAGCTACTGAGATTAGACTGCTCCATGTATCAGTAGGCATTGCTTTCCCAGAGTGACAGGCTAATTTCCTCCTTTTCTCCTCACAGCCTTGCACCCTGCTAGCACTGTCGTGGGAACCGGGGAGTTCGCCGTTAGCATCCTGAAAAGGTTTACCTAGGGCTTCATTTGTATGCATTGGCAAGTGAAAAACTGAGGGATAGAACTGAAATGCATGGGGTATGGAGGTGGAGCTTTACTGCTTCAAGCGCTGGAAATCAACCCTTCAGGGGCAAAAGTGCAGTGTTTGGGGCTCTAAAACAGTTACAGATATTTTGCAATATGAAAAGAATTACATAATAGCAGTGTTTTCAAAAGTATAAGTTTAAAACCAATTTAGAGGGTATTTTTATAAGAGGAATGAAATCATCCCTTCTGGGGGAAAAGCTGGGGTGGTACACAGCAGTCGGACAAAGTGGCACACTATGGCTTTTCCTCGCAGCGTTGTGCAAGGTAGTTTGGTTTCCGTTTCCACCTCAGAACATCAAACTGTGAGTTTGATATAGAACAATACAGGAACATCTCATAGTGGGGAAGGGATATGACTGAGTACAAAGGCACTGCTGCTGGCTTTGTCCACATCTGGCCATTGGATGCCTGTTAGATGTTATCAAGTCCTTGCTCAGCTGTGAAATATGTTGCAGAGAGGAAAACTGTAACTAAGCTGAAAGGCTTCTCACCAGCTTCTGGTCCCATGACTCCTCCCCTGGAGGATGGTCACAGAGGGGGCTTGCCCTGTCCTTCTGGCACACAGTGCAGCCTGCAAGGGCACCTTTTCTCTTCACTAGGTGATCGCTGTGGGAAAGTAAATGATAACAAAGTTTTTATTTCAGCTGCTGTCTCATCCCAGTGAAGTCTTTTGTCATATTTGAATGGTCAAAAGGAGACTTGAAGTCTGCAGTTTTAGATGATTCATGAATCTGTTCTGAATCAAGATCAGGTATTCTCCTTTTCCTAAAAGCTAAAGCTAAGATGTCTATTTTCAGCCAGATCCTACTACTAACTTCCTTTACATTTTATTCTGACAAGCTCATATTTTAGCAAACAACAATCTTATTCTCATATTGATTATGCCCTCGGTATGAAACTCCATTTCAATTTAGCAGTAAATTGTAGCGCTGACCTTATTAAAGAGCATTGAAGTTTTACCCTCTGCACTGATGTCATACCCCTTTCTGATAAACAGCATTAAAAATGTATGTAACTGATATCAGCCATGTGTGCTTCTTACCTAGTATAACCATAGCACAACTAATCATTTGAGGAACTGCTGTTTTGAGAACATCTTTACTCAAACAGTGTGTGATCTTCCTGACAGCAAAATACTTCACAGCTGAGACAGGATGAGTTTGAACTAGTACTAAAATACAGAAGGCATTCAGTATTTTTATGGTAAATCCATAGAAACCTAATCTGGAGTACAGAGGAAAATTAATTTAGCACAGCAATACATGCTGATTTTTTTATTTTCCTCTGGCACCTAGAAACTGTGTATTTTAGGTAAGTAAAGACACACTACTCTGTCTAAACTGACCAGTTGCTCAAATACCAGAGAGCCGGAATAATTTTTTTTAAAATCTGTATCTTAGTGAGAGTGTCAGAGATGGTATTTTCTGCAGCAAGCCGCTTTTTCCTTTGATTTTTTGTGTAAAAAAAAAAAAAAAGAAAAGAAAAAAAGAAACAAAAATGACCCTTTCACTTTTCTGCTATGGTTCTTAGTTCCAAGGGAGGCATGTAATCAAAGTATGATCCATTAGCAGTCACAAAACTAGCTTGGGTGTCTGTTTAAAAAAGCGAAAAAGCAAATAGCAGCACCCTCCACAACAATTTACAGAAGCTGGCAAAACAGTTCCTGTCCTCAAATTGCTTTAAAGGGTAGAAACATCCTTGCTTTAAAAATAGATTATTATAGTTTGGCAACAGCAAAATACAGAGGTAGGATTCTGCCTCTGGACGTCTGGGCAGCTTCTAGAGTGAGACTTGCTCATGCAGGAGAATTTACATGTCCCTGCAGAGATTTTCTCAAGATGATAGTAAGATACTGTAGAGGAACAAACCTGGTAGATTTAATTTCCAAGTAGCCTGCATAAGAATGTAAAGGAAAAGGGATTTGGTACCAAAATGTGGTTCTGTAATAATTTTTCAGAAGTTCAATGCATTGCTAATACAAGCCCACCAAGTATTTCACTTAAAACAGGTGGGCTATAAAAGCAGAACAGCCTGACATATTATTGCACAGAACTCCTTT
>JAOXNO010000001.1:133292658-133308912 GCA_028565335.1 Limnodromus scolopaceus
CCCACCAAGTATTTCACTTAAAACAGGTGGGCTATAAAAGCAGAACAGCCTGACATATTATTGCACAGAACTCCTTTTAAGTTCAGTGAATTGAAGTCTCTTTGGACCTACATTTGTTCTCATTAAAAATTAAACATTTTCCTTTGAACTCAGTAGATCTTACTCGAACCAATACAAAAGGAAAAGGTTGATGTGCTGAAATAATAATACACAATATAGATGCCATTTTTCTCATCTCCCCTTTGTTGTTTTCCTGTAAGCTTTTCATATAGGTTCCCTCTCTAATCAGCTCAGAGTGGGTGATGTTTTTCTGCAGAAAGGTTCATTCCACGCTGAAGTACACTTCTAAGACCAGGGACCATGGAAGTGTCCCTCTCTGATGACTGTGGACAGAGTTGAGATAAACATCTTAAACACAGGACTCAGCCAGAAATTCAGTTCCAGATTCAGACACTTGTGTTCCTCTTAAAATCAATGAAAACTGACAGCTCCATTCAACTTAGCACCTTATGCCTTTTAAGATGCCCTCAGTAAGATATTTTTTCTGCCTGCCAGCTGCCTGTCCATCATAGTGTGGGTCTCCTATAAGGCCTCACCCATATTTGCCATACCTGACTAGATTTTCCTGACACCTTGAGTCCTGTGAAATGGCCTATTCTTAGGCCACCCTTATTTAGGCAACTGAGTTGAGCCTGTAGTAACCACAGTAAACAAAAGGTGAGATTGAGTTACCTACACTTTGGCAGCTAGTGCCAAGTGAGATGTCCTGGGGCATCCCAGGCATTCATCACTCAGGGCTGGCAGATCCAACCTATGACTTCCTGTAGCAGCAGCTGCAGCTGTGTAGAATAATTGAAAATGTCTAAACAGAGAAAGCATTTACCATCCCAAAATGCCTGTTCGGCCAACGGAACCTTCCCCCTCCCTGGTTCTAATGAGCTATGCAGCTGATGAAAAGTAGTTCTAGACACTGAGTTCAGCTCACTGTAACACCTCACTCACATCCAGAGGGTAGGATAGACACCTAAATACAGATGTTTGAATATTGGGCTCAATCTGCAAATTCATTAATTTTTGATGGGATGAAGCCCACTGCAGTTGCTTTATGCAGATGAAGTTATATATAAACCTTTGCTGATCTGGCAGTGATTGCCATGATTAGAATTTGCAAAGTATACATGTTTCCGTTGACAATTATAAAAAGAATGCTTTAGAAAATATGCACATTATTTAACGCCATTTTACTCTCTACCACTGTGATAGTAACAGTCTGTCAGCATTTCCATTTACCTTTTATAAATATGACTTTTCTCAGTACATTTTACAGCACCAGGGTAATTTCTTTTCAAATGAAATTACATCCTGCTTTGCTTGTCATTGGCCTAAATACATATTTAACAAAACATTGTAAATAATGGAAAACATTTTAACCTCAGGCAGGTTAGTTCTTCTAGATACATTTTTGGCATATAACAATTTGGGCTAGAAACAGAAATTTGGCTTCATAGTTTTAGTTCTTCCTGAAGCCTGGAATAAGTTGAATGATCCTTTTAGAAGTTGTGATCAAGACTGAGCTAAAACACTCTTTTTCCAGTTAGGTTTAAACTGTATGGAGGGTGGATTCTTTTTTTCAAAAGGCAAAGCTATTAGTTTGAAAGTCTAAAAATTCAAACTATTATCTCTTATCAGAACAGTTCTGGCAACCCTTTTTTGCATTTCATTGACTGATTTCTGGTTCCACTTTTACTTCCTTTCTTGATGGTGCCTTAAATGTATATTCACCTGCCCAGATGATACTTATTTGTTACCAGCTTAGCAGTCCTAAGGAAAAAAAAAAATATTATAGATGCCAGAATAGTAAAACAAGAGAATTAAATTGTGTGAACTGCTTGTAGGTACAGAGAAAAGGCCTAGGTTGTAAGTACCAGTCACATACCTCATCCATGCTTCTAGGGTTATAGAAACAAGTATCTCAGATCTCATCTCTTGGATGAATTGGGTTAGAAACCCTACTGTTTTCCCTCATTAGGATGTACAGCAGATGTGACATGTTAACTTAATTGTTACAGCAGAAGCACAGAAAGATGCCACGAGGAAATCTGTTGTCTTTTTTCATCCTCATATGTTAGGAAAAAAGGTAAGGTTTTGACTGGACCAAAATAATTACCTCTGAAAATTGTATGCTGTGTGCCACTTTTTTTCTTTCCTTTTTTTAATTCTTGTTGTGTGGCTTAGGGCAAGCAACCAGCATGACACAACTTTATATGTGAGTAATAAAATAAAACTGATCCAAGAAAGGATTCAATACCCACAGCTTATAATACTGTGCCTTTGCTTCGATAGCCAACAAGCATTCCCAGGGGGTCCTGAGACACTGTCTGTTTCTGAAGTTGATTGAACAGTGAATGGGAAGAAAAGTCTCGGTGCTTACAGAAGTCCTAAAGGAAGTCCATAATGAGAATTGCTGATGTCCTTGGAAAGAATGTGACTGCAAGTGCTGGCAAGTGTCTCCTTGTGTGTGGTTTCCAGTGTCTGGGGTCATGGTTCCCCACCACCAGATGCTCCCTCTCCGCACTGCCTCTTCTGAGCCCAGCTCCTCCCGGCATTCCCCTCAGCCGTCCTCCACATCCAACTCACTGCCGGGAACAGCTTGGCAACTTGCATTTTAGAGGAACCAGATTGCTGCAGAAAAGATAACTCTTTGTGAACTGAACTTTTTTTGTCCTGGAAGAATGATACTTTCAGCAGTAAAAACACACTTCTAATCTGCGCAGGTAGTCACGTTCCCTAAACATGATAAATGGTGGCTGGTCCATTTGCTTAAATGTTGCTCTGATCCACCGCTGGTTGGAAGGTACAGAAACTTCATAGAAGAATGATGCTGCCTGCTGAGTAGTTTTGCAGCTGGACCTAACCTCTTCCCCGGTATATGTATTTATTGTCTGTGATATGCAACTGTATCACCTCTCACTGAAGATCTTAAACAGTTTGTAAGGGAGAGTCTAGTTATATCAGCCTAATGCACGCAAGACTGAGACACATAATTTTTCAATTACTATATGCCATATTTTGGTATGTGTCATTTTTGTCTTCTAGAAAGCTGTTTTCATAATATGGGGGAAAAACTATGCAGCCAAAATCACTGCAGTATTGTAGAAATTGCACTCTGCAGCTGGTGAATCTAATCAGAATGACAACTTTTCTATCAAATTTGAAATTCTGAAAAGTCTATAGCAAACATTACCTCTTATATCCTAGGCTACCTTAAAATAACTGTAATTTTCATTCTGACTCTTGGGGAATTTTCATAAGCACTAGAACACTCTTGGCTAAATCCTGTTTTCCTTATTCTGAGATTTAGTCTGGGTCTTACTGAAATTTCCAGAAATGTTTGCATGAGTAAGACAGGAAACATTTTATGCTATCCCCACAAACTATGCGATAGGGAAATTTGTCAGCCAGTCTTTCCAGGAATGATTGCATTGATTTATCTTCAGCGTGGTATGTCTCAACAAGATTTCTTCAAACACTTCATTCTTAAAGCTATTTCCCTTTAAGATACTCCTGCCATCTGCAGCTTTTATAGCTTGAAGCTCTACAAGGTTGCTCCTCAGATGGTCATTACTTCACAAACAGTCGTGGTTTTGACAGTCATGGGCTATGCACTGCAAAATCCCAAATCTCTGCATCAGAAACTGAAATTCTTCCTTTAGAGAATAATTTTTCTGACTTTCTCCAAAGCTTTCTTGGTTTATTTTACTTAGTTTCTTGCTATACTTTCTGGAGCCAAAAAGGGGCTCTTTCTCCTTTCCCATCAGCTCCCTGCATGTTATGCTTGTGAGTGCATTTTCTCCTGTGCCTGTCCTCCCAAAAACTTCTCTGCCATGGCAGCTGGCTACGTTACAAATGGAGAATAAGGAATAACAATACCCCCTGGACCCCTTGACTCCAGGGTAAATTCTGCATAGCGGCGACAGTCACTGCTTGTCCAGGAGCGCTGCAGTGGGACAGATAAGAAAGGCATGCGGGCTCTGGGGACAACCTCCCTGGGAGGCAGTGGCCTCCACAAAAGTGGAGCTCTAAGCAGCAGGAGGGAAGTGCCTGGGATATGTCCCATGCAGACCAACCAGAAAACAAGGAGAAATCCTAATGCCACAGCGAATTCAACCCTTTTCTCCATTACAGATCTTATATCTTGAAACGGTTCCTGTTTTAATCTGGAGCCTCCTCCAGTAAGACCACGGTGGCATTCATCCTGAGCTGTGAAGGGAGAACTTTTGAAAGCTCAGGCTTGGCAGCTTTGTCTGGAAAAGCTTTGCTGCTGCCATAATGCCCTGGGAGAATGACGGAGAAAATGTAGGCTGCTAAAAATTAAAAGGATGAATAATGTAAACAAGCTGATTAAATTCTGTAACCTCTTCAACTTCATGGCTCTAGGGTGGCTTATGTCCTGTTAAAATGAATGGATTCTCTAAGCTGAGATGAGGAAATTAGAGTTGGCCAACAGAAAAAAAAACAAGCAGTGTGCAGTAAAACAAGACACAAACAGCTAAAGAGAAATTGCTGTTTTATTTTATCCATCTGCTCTACCATTGTGGTGGTCTGCCTCATTATTGCATGGGGTAGAATATGATAAGTGCCTACAGACAAGGCTTTACAGAATTCAGGTAACATTTTCTACCTAGTTACCTGATCCAGTTCAAAGCAGATTTGAAGGATACTATGCCCAGAGCTCTTTTCGGGGTAATTGTGTCCATCCAAATCTAAAATACATTAAGATATAATAAGACAAAATTCCTGTTCTGTCCTATTCTGAAATACCTGACATGCAAAGTGTCTTTAAATTAAGAAAAATATGAAGGATAAAACTTCTTAACAGCTATTCCATTATAACACAGATTTATTTTCATGAATATTAATGGATATGACTCCATATAAAAAGGTAGGAGAGAAAAAGTAAATACAAACTATTGAACATTCCACAAGTTGCCATTTTTACACGTGAACTTAGAAGAGGCACGTGATGTTTTGTGTCTTTCTCTTTGCCAGAAGTTTTGTCAGGCTGGGGAAGCTTTAACTTCTCTCAGGTGTCCCAAAGTACCTAAACAATGGCAATCCTGTGAAGTATGTGCCTACCTTGTCTGCAGCTGGACACATAAATGCAGCTGGAAAGCTCTTTGGTCTTGCCTTTAACACGCTTAATAAGACCTGTGGAGGACATTATAAAAAAGACACGTCGTCACAGGTCCCCTTGGGATCCTTGAGGTTCAGAGGTGCTCTTCACTGCAAGAGAACACATGAGCCAGTAAGTGTGCAGACAGGCAGCTGCTGTCTCAGGTAAGAGGTGCAGGTGATGGGATGTCATATTCTGAACGTGCCAAAATAGGATATGTGTACCCATGGCAGTGCAATAAGACAGAGGGAACTTCCCTTTTCCTCAGGAAAGTATGGGGAAAATCATCAATGAAAGAAATCTTGAGTCTTGAGTCAGTAATGTCATTAGTAGAGGAAGAGGTAAGGCAGAGTAGAAACGTACCTACAGTTTTACACCTACCTGGTGAACACACTTCTAGAGAGACACACCGATGCCAGAGAAATGCACACTTTGCTGTGAAAAAGGGTAATGAAGCTACTGCTCTGGAGGTCTTGGGTCAGAGAGGAACATGATGTAATGAACTGAAACGTCTCATGAAATTATCAATCATCTTGTTTATTTTCTTTCATATCATGGATACAGCTAGTGTCCCACAAGAGGAATTGTGGCCAGGCAGGAGACCTTCAGACCTTCAGACGTATAATAGCACTGGCACTAGATGTCTGAAGAGAGAAATTAAGGGATGTGGAGTACAAACAGGAGGCTGAGAGGGACTGATATACTCCAGTAAGAATCAAAGCAGTAGAGGGACTTCAATGAGTTCAGTCCCCTGTCATTTCTGGCAGTCACATCATGTAACCCCATAGGTTTGTAATTGATCAAGCTCTATTTTACAACTAATTAGATTTTTCTTTCCTTAATGCCTCCAAGTAGAAAGCTATTCCAGATCTTCACTTCAATAATGTCTAGGAGTCTTCTAATTATCAGTATAAGCTTCTTTACAGCCAGGTTATATTAGTTTCTTAACCTAAATAACACTTTCTTCACCATGGGATTTTCTTTGTTAATATAATAAAGACCAACCATAGCCCCTTTCAGACATGAATGGGAACCAAGTTGCTGGCTTTCTTATTATTTACGCATGCTATCCTTAACAAGTGGGAGTGCAAGAGGAAGAGATGGGAATCTGGGGACAAAGTGAGTCAGGAAGTTAAACCTCTGCTTATCACTCAGAGAAGAAGCACCTCTGGGATCCTCCTTTTCTAAACTTTTAGAAAATTTAAATAGTTCAGACAAAACTCTGGTCTCCAACTGACTGGATTGCACTAGATGCCTAAATATTGCCTCTGATACAAATAAGAAATGAGCCAGCCAATGTTATCATCATTATAAACTCATGGGAATGAGCTTTCATATGTGTACTGTACTTTCTCATTGATTTCTTTTCTCATTCTAGTTTATTTGATCTTCATTTACTTGTAATAATAAAGAGAAGAGAAGAGAAACCTGATTTTCCTATTCAGTGTTTAAAGTGTTTGTATAATTTCAAGCACATAAAACACAATATCAAATTGTTAATGCGTGCTTTTATAAATTCTTTGAAAACTAACATAAGTGGCACTGTTTAGACACTATTTACAAAGACACTACCTTTGATATAACAAAAGACAGTGAATGGAAGCTGAAAGGAAGCAAAATCAAATTAGAAATACAATACAAAATTGCAATAGCCAGAACAGGTGAACTTTGGAACAGTTTTTTTAGAATAATGAGAGTTTCTTCAACAGCAGCAATTTTAAAATCAAGACTGCATACTTTTCTAAATTGTATGCATTATCTTAGAGAAGAGATTAACTCAGCGTAGCATTTGGGTTTCACTATGTGTTCATAATAATCCCATCTGTCAATAAAAATGGTTTGCTTAAAATTATTGGATGTATTGTAGGATTATTCAAACTGCTCTAGGCTACAGCCATAGAAAATGAGGTAACTCCACTGGAGAGAGGTGAAGCTGGTAGCTACCTACTCTAATAAGAAGTTGGAGTGGCAACAAAAAATGCTTCTACAGAAATATGAAATAGTTATGCTTCCCTTTAATGACCGTTTCCTGTTAAGATTAGCAATTTCTGTGTGACAGGTTTATATTGAGTACAAACACGCCCCAGTACACCAGATCTGCCCTTTCATGTTCAGCATGAACAAAGTATTGCCATATTGTAAGCAAGATTCATTCCAAGAAAATACATGGTGATACTAAGCAGATGCTGCTCTTCAGTCACCAAAATATGCAGTTGTAGAAATGCTGTTTGGAGGAAGCCTCTGAAATCATCTAGCCCAAAAAGCTGAGCTACTGCCAGTTGCCAGCCCTGGCATTGTCTTGCATTGTCTTGAAATCCTCTGGAGAGAGAGATCCCACAATGTCTCTGGTCGCCTGTTCCAGCACTGCACTATCCTCCTACATTTTTCGTACATCCTGCCTTCTGGAGTTTCCTAACAGCCAAACTGAACTCCCACTCTGCAGGGATTGCCTTCTGTTTTACCTTAAATTGAGAGAGCTTGGGTCCATCATCTTTGTAGCAACCTTTCCTTAGCAGGATTTCCCCTTTGGCAAGTTTTGACTTGGTTTGCTCTCATTTACATCACATAACTTTCTCTACATCTTTACTGCCTCCCACTGATTAGTTACATTTCTTGACACCTTTGTATTCCAAATTCTATGGCCATTTTAGTATTCCGATGGGGAAAACATCACATTTCCCCTTACCTTGTATTGTTTCTATGATGTAATTCTCAGTTCTGTTTGAAGTATATGAGGGACCAACTCAAAGTTCACTGAAATCTTATGGGAAAGGTCTCAAAAATCCTGATTTGATTTCAGCTTCAGGTGAGCGATTCTGACCTTCTTCAATTTATTGACTATTCCAGAAGTAAAAGCACAATAAGACTACACAGCAGTAAGGTTCCCCACATATAGCATGAGGCTTAGCAACATGAACTAATGAAAGAGTAATGATTCCACCCCTCTGTCCAAGTAGCCTTTCCTATTTCTCAAACAAGTATAGAACAAGTTGAAGGGGGGAAAAATATGAGGAATTTTTCTAACTTGATGGTAATGGAGCTTTTGACAATAAGTTTTAACTAGCTTCATCTTTCTCCTCTGCAAGACAAAATTTTTACTAAGTGCTACCCCATGTATAAGGTACATTCTTTTGAAGTATCAATGTTCTTTTAGAGCATCTGCTCTTCAAAGGAAAGAATGACAACTGGTTTGAATAGGAAACCTTAAGCCCTAAGCATAATAGATAAAGAATGTGAATGTCTTTTGATGTAAGCAGAAGTCTTTGATGTATTTATAAAATCTAGCAACTCATCTTGTATTCTCAGCCAGTTAATATATAAATTAAAATAATTAGTTATAACTAACACATTTTACAATGTTTTAAAGCTGTTCTCCTGGATCTTCCCTTTTCTTTCTTCATTGTTGACATGCCTACTACTTTTGGAAGCCATATCACCGGTTTCTATAGTCAAAGGCAGATGTGCTAATACAGAAATGCTTAATGACTCAAATAAAGCTTCCTTAATACAAATGGAAATTAAAAGCAGAGTGTGTGTTGGATGAGGAGAACCAGGCTGTTGTTATTCGGCTGGTTTCATTTATAAAGTCGACAGTTCCCTTGCCTAGCAGAGCAAGAGCCAAACTGTACTTTCATTTCATGACACAATAGTATAATCCACACTAGCTCCACTGAGGTCAGTGAATTTATTCTCAGTTTATCTCTTGGGGAGCAGTATTTGGCCTTTACTAGAACAGGATTTCATTTGCCACCTTTTAAGATAAACGTGTTGGAGACATTTAAGAAAAATCAAAGCCAAAGTATTTGTTCTGTAGAGGTACCAGTGTTATTAAAATCATCTTATTCCTTTTTAAATGACTGTCTTCTATGAAGAAAAAAGACCCTTTCTCTGGGTATTGGGAATTTTGTCTGACCAGCACTCTCTGCTGCTCCTGTCCTGAAATCTGAGAATAATGCCTTCCCTGAAGCCCACCTTTAATAGCTCCAGACTTGTCTGGTGCTTCCATTTCATAGAAAAGTTATTGCCCTCAGAAAATATCAAGAGCTCTTTTGGCTTTTTGACCACTCATGACTTTATTTTTCACAATAAAATCAGTTGTTTTCAAATCAGCAGAGTGCAATTGCATGTGCTAGGGGAGCGCTCGCATCTCCTCTGCTATAATGAATGTGTCCCAGGGCTATGGTGTCTATCTGCCCTTTCTAACTGCCTGCTTAATTTCCCCTGCAGCAGCCCAGCACCTGCTGCTCATTTCACCATGGGGACTCATCGTGAATTATTCTAATAATATTCATGCATCTGTCCTGCACACTTTCTGATGTGAACATCTCTATTACTTTCCTTCAATCAACCTACCTTTGTTTCTATGACCTTTCTTTTATGAATAGCTAGGGACTTTGTGCTATGTGAAGCTTTATCACAAGAGTGCCATCTGGTCTTCAGAGTTGTCCACCTACCTGAATGGTAGACATGATATAATAAACACCAAAAATACAACAGAAAACCTCCAGGTCTTTATTTTATGTATTTTATACTTTCAGAGAAGGTTTTCCTTGTAAAATCATGTGGTTTAGGGAAAAATGTCTCTTTCTGCTCCATATCTCTTCTGTCTTACTGTCCTCTCATCACTTCTTTCTTGCAGGTCAGTGCAAATGCTCCAGCTGAATTATTGTCAATCATTACTGCAGTTACTAAGTAATGCTTCTTCTCCTTGCTTGATTTACTGCTTTTTTACAATTCCACATGTAATGTCACCATGGCTCTTTTCCAGTGGTGTACTGGACAATATGGAGGCAGGATTCAGCCTGGGATTAAGACATGTGAATTGAGGTGTCTATGTTTGAGCTACTAGAGAAAATCAATTGCTACACTCAGTCTGAAGGTAGGTGTGTTACATCAATTGAGGCATGCCAAGACATCCATCATATCCTTAAAGGACTGGCAGGTGTGACACGAAAGTCATGGGATATCTTCTGGAGAAGCAGATTCAAGCAGAAGGCCATATAGCATCTACAATGATGTTTAAACATCTACCACCAGACAACTGCAAGCCTGTTGCTAATACTATCTTTTCTTAGATGTCCTAATCTTGAACTGAATGTTACACTGGAGGAGTCAATTGAGCATGCTCTACTGAGGCAATTACTCTGTTGGAGGACAGGCTTTTGCCTGAACAAGGCCAATTGGGTTGGGTTTCTAAGCATGTGTGTGATTACTTTTATTGCATGATCTCCTTGAAATATTTGTTTTTGTTTAGAATATCCTCTGCTAAAACCACTTTTGTTATTTTTTTCCTAAAAAAAAACAGGTGAAAGCTGCCAAATTTTAAGGTTTTCATTTCCACTCTCATACAGTAACTTTCAATTTTTGCTTCCTAAGTCTAGCACATAGGGTTCTTGTTATTTCCCTTTGAATTGCTCCCAGATACATAACGGGCCCTATTTGCACTCTTGTTGAATAGGTGTCATGAGCAACGGATTTTGCTCAGCACTTTGTTGCATCAGGCCTCATCTTCACACATTTACTGTGGAAATTCTGCAACATTATGGGTCAGATCTGTGCTGTGATCAGAGAACCAGCACAAGTCATAATTGGTGTGAGAAGGGCAGTTTCCAATATTTGAGTAGCGCACAATGATCCTGATGATGCTTTTCAGACCTGACCTGGACCATGTTTTTATGGTAGCTGGCCTCTTGCCTTTAGTCCCCATTAAAGTGGTTGCTGTTCACTGTTTCTGCAGAATGATCTAAAAGAGTCTTCCAAACTGGCGTCTATCCCGCTGTATTAAGAACCCCTCTCCCAGTTTGTACCACTGAAGTAGTGAATAATTGTAAATGTTCCAGCAGAATCTGGAACAGCCTTGTTCAAACTGTTCAGATCCCCTGTCCTCTATCTCTACCCCCTCATCAAGAACAGGAGTGTTGGAGATTGTCACAGGAGCTCCTGCTCTGGAGTCTCTGCTTGACTTCATAGCACTCGGGGCCGAGCAGCTACACTGGTGGACAAGGTCCTAATACTTCAAATCGTCTCTGGGAGAGTTTTGTTTACTTTTGTCCTTACAAAGATGAATTGACTTTGACTTCTGATTTTTACCAGGAGTCCTTCTCTCTCCTGGATTAAAAAAAAAACAAACAATAAAATCCCAGAGGCTTGGTTTTAATAAAGGTGACTTCTCTTAGATTTTCTTTATCAATGTCCCTCTTCTGGTTTTGCAAACTCTTCCTCGAATCTCCTGCTGGTGCCCCATGCACATACATCAGGTGTATGAGTAGAAGAAGACAGGAGGAAAAACTACAGTGCTTCACTAAAGCCGCATTATATTTCATCTCCTCCAGATACATAATGCCTTGAAAGAATGCAGCGAATTTAAAGGAAAAGCTACTCGGTGGAACTGAGTGAATTAATGAGACATAGACGAATACCAACACAAAGAAAAGGGCTCAAAAGAGAGTAAGACGGGAGAAGACAGTTCAGTGAAGCCCACCTTCAACCTTTAAACATAATCTTCTCCCTCTTTACACAAAAATAAATAGCTAAAGAGGAAAATGCTGGAAGCCTCCTGTAAGAAGTTTAAAAAAGAAAGTAATCAGCAGGAAATATGAAAGTTCAATTGAGAAGTAAGGCTTGGAAAAGACTTCCTGGGTCACTGAGTGATCCTCTGCCATTTCAGACACTCTTTTTGGTAAACTGACCAACCACCCTCAAACTAGTTGAGCTTTTTGTCCCTTCACTTCTAAAGGGAGGCCATTGCAGCATTGCTGATTTCCTGCCTAAACTTGTCCAGATTAGTGCAAACCAATGACTTCTTTTGTCAGCATTATTAATTGACTTCAATATCCTCTTATATGCACCTCATATGAGTTACTGATTTGAAGAAAACTCTTTTAAAAACAAGAAGTTTTAAATTTCTCCTTTATGAATACATTATGATGATCACAAAATACAAGTAGTAAGCATTATCTTCCATATAATACATAGAATCACAGAATCACAGAATGACCTAGGTTGGAAGGGACCTTTAAGATCATCTAGTCCAACCATAAAAAAAAAAAAAAAGAAAAACACAAAACACAAAACGCCACACACCAACACTAAACCATATTCCTGAGCACCATGTCAATTTGTCTTTTGAATATCTCCAGGGATGGTGCCTCAACCACTTCCCTGGGCAGCCCATTCCAATGCCTATGTTCCAAAGATTAAGATTATTACATTATAATAAGATTTTAGAAGAATGTTTAATAAAACTCTTGATAAAGAAGTCACCCCATAACCCTCTAAAGAGACACAGGTTAACAACACATATTTCTGGAAACTGAAGAGCATAGATGACACAGGCTAAAGTGGGTAATAAAGTTTCCGGTGCCCATATTAGTTTGAATTTCCCCTGTGGCCCTGGGGTGTCACTTTGTCAGCCTGTGCTGTCCCCTTGCCAGCCTGTGCTGTCCCCATAGTCACAACATGTCATAGAGCCACCATGAAGGTAAAGGGTTTCAGATCCTGTGATAATGATATTCATATTCTAGATAGACTGGCAACAGGTGTTTATTGTGAAAGCGTTACACCCTTAATTCTTATATGGGACAGACATATGTTTCATATACAGTACATAAAGTATGTGTCATATTTCATATGCCAACACTGAAGACTGCAATATATTAAAAGCTTCTTTCATATAATGAGTTACTCTATGATCTCATATAAATTCAATCTGTGAAACATTTGCAATGACTATAGTGTTTGCAAAAGTACTTGTGCCATATGAAATGCAGTATATACTCCCCAGTAAAGAGCATGTAGTATCTTATTCCCATCATGGCACATAAACATATTAATAAACAGAAAATTCTAGTCGTGGCAACCTAGATCTAATTTAATACTGGTTGTGAAAGCCTGAGCAGTTAAATAACACTAAATATTTATATAATTCACAAATTAGAATGGGCTACTTGCTCACTCCTGAAAAATGCATTTAGCCAAACAAAAATGTGAGTGGAAAAGGGGAAAACATTTTTTCTTCATTAAGAGACAGTAAAGGAATTTAATTATGGCAATTAATCATAGAAAATGTTAAATAAAAATGAGGTAATACGGGGCCAAATTTTTCTCTGTTCATACAAAGTAACACCAGACTTGGCCAGAGCTTCACAGATTACATCAGTTTCAGTGGACGTTAAGGTGTAACTCATCTCACCTAGCTTTTGGTGTTTATACCTTTCACGGGCAATAGAGAGAAACAGATCTTCTGCGCGTGACTCACAGCATTTTAGATGCCAGCTTTAGAGTCAAAAGTGTCCTACCTAGCTGCGTCCACTGCCTGTAACGTGAGTTTAGGCAGAGATAGATGTACGCTGAGGTATGTTACCACCATTTAGAGCAGGACTCAGCTGCCTGCACGTAGGCATGTACAATGTTTTAGGCACTGTTGGGTGTCTCACCTATCTCCTGCTATGCCAGGAAAATACAGGTTTCCCGGCTGGCCTGAGTCTTGTCTGCTGTTGCCATGCACTGGCATAATGCATAGCTTGGATAAACTATGCCTTGTGACACAGAACTGTGTGCCTGTATTTAGGCAACTAAGTTGCCTTCAAAGGTCCATGGCATTACCATCCAAGGGACATACAAAATGCAAACAAAAGAACCAAAAAAAGTTTGGGGGGAGGGAAGGAGAAGGGAGAAAACGAACGTGAACAACTTCAAAAGTACCATATGCACTAAGCATTTGCAAAAGGATTTCCTGTATACTTAAAAGCCGCAGTGATTTAACATGTCCTACATCTGGAAGTCCAAATCTATATGCTGATTAACTTGGACTACAGTTTGAGCTCTATAAATGAAAAAGCAGGTGTTTATCAAGAAAGAAGGAACATTCTTAAAGCCTAGTTGTAAACTTTGACCACTCACAGAAAGAATAAACAATTCTTAATGTTTTACAGAAAAAGAAAGGTAAAGCAAGAATATTTTAAACTGAAACACATGGCAATTACACCCTTTGCCTAAAGGAGCAATTATTACAGAAAACAAATTGTTACAACTGCATTTTCCTACGCTGGATGTCATGCAGTTACATTTGAAATTGTCTTTGTATGGGAAAAAAGTCTCTGTGCCTGTAGATCTGTATACTGTGAACATGATTTTTGGAGAAGTTTATTTTTTCAGGGAGAGGGAGGCTGCTATTGAACTGCATAATGAAAACGCTAGCACATGAACATTGTGAAAAAAAGATAAAGGCTATCTTCACATCGCTTCCTTATTACAGAGTAAAGTAAGTGGCAGATGAAGCAAAGAATTGAAAGGACTTCTTATCAAGGCCTTTCGATTGTTGCTTTTCCACTTAGCCACAGGGGCATTGAGCATTAAAAACACTGATCTTCTGTGGTAACGAAGCCTATCCCAGTGGCTTTGCACAGTTTGCCTTCAGACACTTGAGCAACCTTCAGAAGACACTTAACTCTCTCCAGTGATTAAACAGGAATGTATGCTTCAAGATAAACTACTTTGAAATCACATAAAACCATTTTCTAACAAGTGGCCTGAACCCTTGTATATTTTCTTTCCATCTTGATCTACACTGGGTTCATGGTCATCAAGGTCTTGTCCTTCATTCATTTATTCAGTCTCCTTGTGGTCATATTTGGTGCTGGTTTCTACAAGATCCTGTGGCAACAAGTTTCACCTTGCTTACTGAATATTGTGTGAAGTAACTGGTTTGCATTTAAGATTTTCACCTTAGTAAAATGGAGGTGTGTTAAAAGTAGACTACAGCCCTGCTTGCATAACGTTAATTCTGTGCATTACAGTGCTTTTTTGCCCTTACAGACAGGTATCCCATTTGAGAAGGTATCCACATGAATTGTCTTTAAGACTTAAAAATTAAAGGGCATAAATTTTTTCTTCCTTCTTCAGAACTCTTAAAACGAGCAGTTAAACACACAGTGATTTTTTCTAAAATCTCCAAGAATTGTACAATATTGGAGCCTCGCAAGGCTGAAATAACCTATTTTTCATTATCTATAGCCAAGCTGCATGAAACATAAGCCCGCTGAGTTGCAGACAGTCTTCTTATTACAAGGGTATACAGTGCCTACCACAAGGGAGACATAACTCCTGGCTCTTCCTCTGTGGCTTTTTTATTCTCCCTGAGCAAATATGTTCTTGTCAGCGCTGCATCTATGGTTTGGCTGGGTGTAATAGGATGGCTGCTGTATTCTTTCATTGGTTGGCCATTTGTGTTGGAATTAACATTTGTCTACTTATCTGAGACACAGTGTCAACATCTGGAAAACTTTAGTACATTGGGGACATTGAGATTGTACTTCTTCCTGTGCTTGTAACACCGCCTATATCTCTTAATGTGAACTATTTTTGTTGCATTTCTAACATGAATTTATTTAATGTGCTGGCAGATATGTAATGATTCTATTTTATCATTTTAGATATCCATATGCACAACATTATTTTAAAGAACATGCTTTCCGAGAGTTTATTCCACCTACTGTTTCAACTATGGCTATGAAATAATCTCAAAATAGATAGTTATAAACATTGTGGGTGTTTGGCGGGAAGTTTTTTGTTACTGACTACAAGAATCAGGAAAGCTGCAATACTTTACTCAAAAAACATGTTTAGACCTAAGACCCCTACTTGACAGCATTTTCTGGATTGATCTCTCTGATGCATCTTAGGAGTGTTTTCTATGAAAGTTCTATGTGTAATTTTACATCATTGAGTATTTTAAGCCACATCACTCTTTTCCTCTTCCATTCTTACTCTTTTGTTGTCCACACCATTGTTTTTCAAGTTTTACAGGTTGATTTAATAATTTATGTACAAATGCTGTTTAATTTTTAAAATGGGAAGTGGGCCCAATTTCTTACCTCTTTTTCACAGAATCACAGAATCTTCTAGGTTGGAAGGGACCTTAAAGATTATCTTGTCCAACCGCCAACCTAACTGACAAAAATAGACACCCACACAACAAACAAGGACCATCACCATCACTAAACTATACCTCCCAGCACTACATCAACCCGTCTTTTGAACACCTCCAGGGATGGTGCCTCAACCACCTCCCTGGGCAGCCC
>JAOXNO010000001.1:133309012-133394693 GCA_028565335.1 Limnodromus scolopaceus
CTCGGGTGGATCTCATCTGGTCCCATAAATTTTAGGTGAATTTAAATATTAACTACTTAGATGCTTTTAACATACCTGATCCTTCAAGCTTAGAGCATTAAAAAATCTATTGGCAAACTTCATGTTTGTATGGTATATCACGTTCTATATCACATATATCACTTGTCATCTCTATTCTGTAGTTTTCTTACCTATCAAACTGGGGACAATAATCCCTACCAATCTCATAGGGATAAGGTCACTTATGTAATATCTTGTACAGCTCTCTAAATATATAAAATATAATGTGTGATTGTCAGTCATTATTATTAAAGCCCCATTGTTTTGAAGCAGATCACTTTTCAGATCATACATTTTCAAAATGTGAGTTCATTGACACGAAAAATGTGTTTCTCTGTCTCTGAACTTAACTGCAGATAGAACTGAATTATTATTATTAAAGAGAACTAAAATGTCTTATACTATGAGGAACTTTGGTTTTTAACGTGAAAAGTGAATTTAACTAATGACCTCATATAGAAAAAAAAAAGGAGACTGCAAAAACTTTGGTGCATTATTCTGTTCAAATTGTTTTTAAGCCTCATGTTTTCTTCAGTCTTCAGAGAAATCTTTCATAAAAGGCTCTATATATTCAGATAAATAATGTTATCATACACTAAAATAAAATCCTTTTTCTTTAAGAAAAAATATATAGTTTTAAATCAAACTGCTGAATAATAAAAGAAAGAATACAAGAGTCCATAAAGCCTTTTTTTCACTCTTTTTTTTTCCAGTTCATTCTAGCTCCAGGCCTCAAACAACAGAGTTTTTTAGTCATTCGCAACTGTTTATGATTCATAACACTTGTTTTTAATCAAGAGAAATTCTGCTTTGATTAAGAGTTTTGAGTGCAGTGTGAGTGTAGGCATGAAGCACTCCTGCAGTTCCTCAGGAAGCTGTCCCACCACGCTGGCTGGCTGGAGGGATCTCCCTCTCCATCACACACAGCCAGGCTTGGCCATCACAGGGAAGGAACTTGAACATGACCTGCTGGGTGGAAATTTCTCTGCATCTCCCTCCATCCAAAAAAAACCAAAGCAAAACAAACTTTTGGACATGCTGCTTACAAAAAAAAAAAAAAAAAAAAGGCTTTCCACAAAGCTCTACCCAGATAATAAGCTCAGAGAGTCTTTACAAACATGCCTTTCTTTTCTAACACTATCGCATGCCTGAGAGTAAAGAGCAACCCTCAACATCACCACCTTCTCAAACAGGTATAGCTTTGGGCCTTTCCAGGTGTTAGGACATGTCAGTCTCGATTCCTATACATGAGGCAACAGGCTATGGCTTTTGGTGGGTTTTAGGGCATGTTGGGAAAGGAAGAGGACAGAATACCTCTCCCTACCGTTTCACGGAAAAAATGTTTTCTCTGCTGAATAGTAGTAGGTGACAAAATAAGAGGAAGCTCAAATACCTGAAAGAAGCTAAATTCTAAAGAAGCAAAAAGAAAGGAACAGTTTAATGACATGAAATCTTCAAAGCTTTTGAAATCTGATTTTATACCAGAGTCGCAGTAAAAGAGAACATCATGGGCTAAGGGAATAGACGCCAATCTCAGGCGAAGCAGCAACATACAGCTGCAGCTCAAAGTGGGCATCTAATTATCCTTTTTCAAATAGGTCACCATGTAAGGGGACAGAGAGAAAGTAATACGGAGTGTGTCTCTCTTGCCTGCTGAAGGCATCTGTGCAGGTAACAAATGAGGAAATGCGGACACAGAATAGTTGAGCAATACCTTGCATGATATGTGAGAACCCATCTGTCCGAGCAGGCACGGTGGGTTTGCGATGGACAGGGCGCCTGCAGCTCATTGGGACGGGCTGTCTGCGTGTTATTTGTTAGGCAGTCTCACGAAGTGGAAGTGAAGCAAATCATAAGCAAAGCTGCTTTGGAGAGGTCTCTTTCTGAGCCCTTACGGCTTGTTGGAAGCTGCTTGAAACGTGAAGTCTGCAATTAAATAGTGTCCCTTTGTCGAAAAGTGGAGAAAGGAATTAAATCCAGATATATATAAATGCATATACTTGTAAGAAAACATATCAAGCAGTTACTATATTCCCACAGTAAACAGATAAAGGGATGTACAGTAAAAAAGGGAAGAAATAAGGGAGGTGAAGAGGAACTAATCTGGGAGGAAAACAGAAGTGAGAGAGAAAAATGGAGGACAATGAGAATCATGTATGCATTGACTAACACTGTTCAAAGTCAGGCTAGTAGTTTTTTGGTCAAACATGCAGATGAGTTACTTTGGTTTTGCTGTTAGGTTTTTCTCCAAAATACCGATCATCTAGATGTTGCCTGAAGCTGAACGGAGTCACAGAGTGTAATGGGCTAAATAGAGAACCAGGCTTTTAGTACTTAAATAAAATTCCTGCCTTTCCTTGTAAACAGGTTAGTATCACTTTTCCAATTTTTTTCTAAATAAAGAAAAGGAAAATATTTCAGTCCTTGAGTTCAAGCACCTAAAGCAGAATGCATGACTTCATCGGGCATTCAACTAGTTAACAGTTAACTATTTTAAGAAATCATTACTAAGAGCTCTTTGTCTTAGCTGAAAAAGCAGCTACCTTTGGTGGCTCAAAACCTGCCCGGAAAGTCTGCAGGGTGTATACGCTTGTAAGAGGGACAGGAAAGGGTAAGAAGAAGTACTCAGGGAAAAAATTCTGAAAAAATATCCAACACCCATAGTCAAACCAAAGAGATGACGTAAAAATAAACATTGCAAATATTTCCTAATGTAAAATATTTAGTTTGTGTTCTGATCTAAAAGGTTTAAATTCTGTTTATAGCTGAGACTTCAATCCAGATAACTGCTTTCCCTTCAAATCACTAGCACCATAAAGCAGAACTAGATTTCAGTGCGATATAAGGTACAATTTAAGTTGGTGCACTTAAAAATGCAAAAAAGAAAACAAAACCCTCCTAATTCTCACCCAAACCGAGGCAAACTACTTTTAATATTTTACACTGATTCTTTCCTAACAAAGACACTGAAAGGCAGTTAGACTGCATGCCCTTACAAATCAACACAGACTGCTTTTATGCATTTCCTCCACTCCTAATCTTACTCTAAAATATATTAGAATGAATTATCCAAAGCTTCAGGAACATTAAATCCCCAGGGCATTGGTGATTCCAAGAAAAGAGTAAGAGTTGATCATAAAAATCAATGCCAGTAGTCTGGTTTTCCTCTATTAACAACTACTAGCAGCGGAGTGTTGATTATCATCCTCTCCTTCCCTCATTTCTGCATCCACCCACATATTAGTTCAGAATCAAATAGCCAAACTGATGTTAAGATTATAAACTGCTTTCTGCTGTCTTTCTCCTTTTCCTGCATCCTAAGAGATCCCAGTGTCACATTGGGCCCTGACAAATAATTAATATTTTATTATTAATATTTCAGATAAAGCCAAATTAACTTTAATTCTTATTACCACTGCAATCTCCCAGTGTCAGTGCAACTGATGCTGACAGCATCTCAGCTGTCTTGCCCTGGCCCTGAAAGGCACTAATAGGGTGACTGCGGGACTCTGTTTTTCTCTCTTTGTCAAAGCAAGCATCTAGGAGCCGCAGCGCTGAAATTCTGGTGCTGTCAGTAAGGAGCTTGTCACAAGCGCCCCACGGCTCCCACAGCTCTTTGAGCACACCCTGAAAAATCCACATATATTTTCTGCCAATGTCAGCTGTGCCATGAGTCCTGTTGGTTAAAAGACATGCTGTTGCAGGGTTTTGCTGGAGAAATGTAATATCTGGGCATGGGTTGTCTCACTGATCTTTCTGGCTCATGACGAGTTCAAAGCAGACAAGTGTATTTTGTATGCTCTTTGCTTTTACCATCCTGCATTATTTTTTTAACTCTTTATGACAGTGTTTCTTATTTACGCCTGAATGATGGCTTTACTGAATGAAGGAGGAAAAGGGACACAGGAGGGATGTGTTGTTGCCATGAGACTTGGTAGCCACTCACACTCCCTTGTCCCACCAACAGGGCAACAATACTCTCCACTTTCACGCTCATCTTGCTGACAGCAGTCACCGGTGCTGTTTGCAGACTTTCCTTCCCAAAGCAGTTTGTCTCAGTCTCCAACAGCAGAGAACTCATGCTTCCAAGCCATGTCAGTACCTCAGTCATGAGATGGCTGGAAAAAGGTCCTGTGCAAAGCCAAAACCCTTTATAGACAAGAGGACCTCATACCTCTTTCCGATTCCCAGTGATCAGGGTATTTATTTCTCTCTTTTTGTTTCCTTGCTTAATTTTGAGAGGGAGAATGTGTGTGTGATGGGAAAATTGTCGCACGTTGTCTGAAGGAAGCAAAGTTCAGTACCTCAGATTTAGAAGAAAGAGGAGGAAGAAGGAGATTTTATAAAACATAAAGCAAACCGCCTTTAGTCACCCTTTGCCTTCCGTCCCTTGATGCTTCTTCCCCCCAGAACACAGTCCTGTTTTCTCTAGATGCAGGGAACAAACTATTATTAGATGCTGCAGAGGACTGCCTGGGTCCTCCATGCTTATCTTGAGTTGTCCTATTATCTTTCCTGATTGCAGGAACATGGCTCTGCTCCTTTCCTGGCTGCCTGTACAGAATTTCCCAGGCTGTTATGCTCAGGAGTGACTTCTGCCTTCTACCCACCTTCTACCATCCTGTCATTCTTTCTGTAATCAAGGGCGAGTTTGGTTGCTCCAACTCACGCCATACATCATTAACAAATGGAGCTGCAGAATTTCTAATGTGACACTCCATTGAGCCTTCATAAATATTCAATCTGAAATACTGAAGGATATTGTTTCTCTGATGGTACATCCATCAGAGTTCTTGAGTATTTTTGCAAAAATAATGTAAAACCCAATACAATATCTAAGAATGATTCTTTTTTAAAACAATTGCAAAAAGCACTGGTGTCTAAATATGCTCCAACATATTTATAAATTGAAAACAGTCCTACAGTTGCCACTTTTTCGCTTTTTCCCCCCTTTTTTTTTTAGATTGCCTATGTACAAAACATAAAGGTAACCCAATCCACAGAGTATTTAAATATTAATGTCAGCCCTTGAAAATAGGATACTGAGTCTGAAAAACCTAAGGCAAACACTTTTGTTCACTGAATTAAAATAAAGAAAAAAATAACTCGGCAATTATAGGTCATGTGCAATTACCCAGAAGGTCAGACAAAAAGCTATTGAGGGAAACTTGTAGGCAGTGTGAGTTGTTGGGGAAGCAAACTCGCTCTATGGAGCCCTGCAGCACAAACGGGTAAGGCTGTTTGCGATAACCTTGGAATGTTTGATTAGAAATGTAAGATGCTTTTGCTCTGAGCTACTTCTCCAGCTCTCCACCAGTTTACCATGGAGTCAGTCCCCCTGCATGAAAGCTTTCACAATTTTGCTATATATTGCACCCTTTCAGAGGTCCCCTGCAGCCTATCTGTTCGTTCTCCCGGGGATCTGAAAGCTGCAGAGCACAGAAGCCTCTGTCCCCTTTCCATGTATACTTCTCTAATGCTCTCTGAAATAGCTTTCCTGAACAGCTAAACGATTAAAGCTGAAGAAAACCAGAGACAACCAGCTTTGTCCCTGATGCTAACCAGAGGAATTCACCAATCAGCAGCACTTATCATCAGCCAAGAAACATGAACTTCCAATGTCCAATACGTGCTGGGGTCTTACATATGGAGGGCTCAGAATTAGTCCCCAATAACGTCACGCATTTTCTACTAGTTTCAGTGGAGTTTATCCATCCTTATTCTATGAGTTAATGGACTCAAGTCTTTAGCGTACTCCTTTGAAAATGGCCTCTTTTGTCTGGTGTAATACCTCATGAGATGGGATACCAAGCCATGCAAGACATGAGAGGAGATGGTGAATCAGGGCTGTGCGTACAGGGGATCTGTAGGTCATGCCATAATACTTACAAATGGTTGCCAAACAGAGCTATATGAGGGCAGAGCTTCCCTTTCCATGGACAAAAAAAAAAAAAAAAAAAAAAAAAGACCTTTCAGACCTTTCAATTACATTTTAAGAAAAAACCCACAAACTTTAATTCAGACCTATGAGAACCTGAAGAATTTTCACTCTAATTTTTCTTCTTCATCAGACTTAATTTTCATGATTATTCAATTTCTTACTTCTTAGGAAAAAAAGAATCTCTGTGATGTGCTTTAAAGTAAAATGACCTTGACCAATTGAGGATTAGAGGAACATGAAGTGTTCAAATGCAATTTTCAGGGGACGTTGCTGCTACCTTAGTTTTTTTGCATTCTTCAGTATCAGATACTCCATTTTTAATATGAACTTTCAGCAGAAACAAACAATCAATATTCTGCTTTTAAAAATATACAGAATTAAAATGTTGTTCATCTTTATTTCTTGTGGAATAATAGCTTTTTAAGGAAACTTCCACATTCTATTGTAACATTTCTTTTTGTCTCACTCTCCTACAAATTGTTCCTTCAAATTGTCAGAATTATGTGGCCACAATGTACCTGCATAATTCCTGTATGATCCTTTGAGAGTAATAAGACTGGATTGCTCTGGGCAGTTGTTCACCCTGAGGAAGTGAGTGCTAGGTGGAATGAAGCAGAAGTGTCTATTTCTAGTGGCTCACGTGGGAAAATAAAGTGAGTGCAAAGTTGACAAGACACCTGAGTGCGTTTGATTTGTCAAGAGACTCTGCTGCCATCAGGTAGCTTCCCCATCAGTCAGTCTTGCCTGCTCTTACAGGGTTGCCATCTCATTAATTTTAATAGGGTTGCTTGCTTGGTTGTGGGGGTCAACACTGATTAAAATTGTTTCAGACTGTTACTGATAAACTGGAGCCCAGCTGTAATCCTAATGAGAGGTCAAGAAAGGTTGTGAATCAGATCCTACTGGTTTTGGACAATTGGGCTAACAGTTGTCAGAAGAGGTGGGAGTGCAACTAATAAGCAGTTACAAGTGACCCAATAAACAAGTTAAAAGGGGGCAGCAGAAATACCAAGTCCTATATATAAAGATCATAGTCAGAAATATTAGTCATGAAGTGTGAAGTACCAGTACTGGCCTTTATAGTATGAGGCATTTTTCCAAAAGAAACCTCCTGCCTTCTTTCTCTCTTTTTATGATACAAACTGTAGCAGTAGACAACTACACCTCAGGTAAATATCCCAGCCTCACTTTGCAGTCAAAAGAGAGAAAGACGTTCTTCTAAGTGCAATTCATCATTTTGTAAAATCTCAAATAAGCCTGACAAATCACACCCTAGAGGTTTTCTCTGTTGACTGCAAATGAAGCTTAAGATGATTCAACAATCTCAGGCGCAGATACATTCATTGTGACTATCCGGTCAGGAGAGATGAATCTCACTGAAAGGTACTGTATTTGTGAAGATGCTCTGCTTTTATTAATGGAAAGGCACAGACTCAAGGAATGTGTTCTTGTATTAAAGACATTAATTTTTAGCTAAACCTGAAGGTCTGTATAAACACTGCACAAGGACACATGTAAATGCAGGTACTAATGTGATTCCCCAGTCCCAGGCCTCTGCTGGAAATAGACCAAGTTGTTGGACAAAAAGTGGTACTTCTGAACATCAACTTTTCACACAAGCTCCCTAGAAAAGAGCTGGTTCAATCCAGAGACACCTTCAGTGACAAGCCTGTGAGGTTTGTTTTGCCAACATACTTAGCTGCCAAAAAGCAAAGAAGGCATAGAAAAAATAGAGGAAAGAAATATCTTTCATCGATATTAACTACCCAAATGGCTCTTTTTAAGAACCCTGTGTCTTCAGGCTGAACCTTAGCAAGCTAAGATCTACATGGGCAACCAATAAACCAAAATGCAAATAAGACTTTGTTTTAATGATAAATTGTTAATTTTTAGCAGAATCACAAAAACAGTACAAAAAGTAAACTATGCATCACTTCCTTTTTTTTGAGCTTAGGAAATGCAGAAATGACAGATGAACTTCCAAAGGGCACAAGCTACAGTTCTGCTTGGATGTTTTTCATGATACTAAACTTTTCTTCTTTGTCTGGAGAGGCTTGTTGTGTATCTTCATTGGACAAACCTTCCTGTAAGACTTCCTGACATTCGTCTCTCTATTTCATGTGAGATTGTCTTTTTCTTGTGGAGTTTTGGTATTTCTGCCTCTGATCTCAGTCCACTCCTAACTATTAAAATCAACAGAGCTGAGATAATTTTGAGCTACAAAAAAATTACATTTTGAGGCTTCTTACTGAATGTGAATATTTCATTCCTGAAACAGGGTCTCAGCTTCTTCAGGTGGCTGAACAGGCTGTCAGCCCTCTATGGTCTCTGCTGAGGTATTTGTGTAGTGACTGTGCTCAGCTCCCATTTGCTCAGTCTGGTGCAGGTAGTGTTATGTGTGAAGATGGTTGTGAAGATAAAGGTGACTAGTGACAGCTCAGAACAGTTTGGATATGTGCATGCTACTTATAATTGAAGTAAAGCTGTTAGTAAAGAGATATAAGGCAAGGGTGATACCAAGTGTCTGAATACTGGACTACCTTTGCAGAAAATGGAGATGAGGTGAAATATTGAAATGAGCCAGGATACTACTGGCCAGAAGAGCTTTATGGTTACTGGTGATATAGTTCATACTCCTGGTGCTGACCGGTAACTGAAGAGCTCTGTCATAGAAAATTGTGGTTTTTCCTAGACTTCCTGCAAAATAAACAATCCCAGCCTAATTAGTCATAGTAATAACATATGTGCAAAGAGGGTGCATGGTTTGAACAATGCAACTTTTGGTGGTTGACCAGTTAGCAGTCCGGACTGAACTACCTTAGAAACCATACCTTACAATTTGTTTTCAAATACTCATCAAATCCAAATACTTTCAGACAAAAAATGTTGACCTGCATTTTCAAATGACTTTTTTTTTAATTGGAGTGTTCCCAAATAGTTCATCATACTGAATTTTTCTCAGCTCCAGACAGCAGCTGGAACAGCTGGAAGCAACTGTTAAAAATCTCCATGAGGGATGTAGCTGGGCATTTAAGAATGACACATTTCACCCTAGGTCAATTGAATAAAAAATCAGTGTTTGACCTTGTTTATTATGCTTACTCTGTATTCCATTGATGAGGTGTCCAAGTCTATCTTCCTATCCCAAAACTGTACTACCTGTATTAAATATCTGCTTTTGGAAGTGATGAACTGCCCCTGGAAGTCTCTATTTCTCAAGTTAGGTGAGATGAACTAAAATCTAAAATGTCACATAATAATACTAATGGTACATTAAATCTAATTAAATCTAGCAGTGTGTAATAATTTATCTAGCCTTGACTTCACACTCCTTATTTCAGTCACATTGCTCTCTGTCTTTCAGTAGACACCAAGTGACACATAGAAGTTTCGGCCAAGAAGCAATTTTGGGACCATAAATTGACAAAATTCCCAAGCAATTTTGACTCTGATATCAATAACAAGAGCAAGTGATCAAAGACAGGAGAGTAGGGGAAAAGGAAAAGTTACTTTGCAAAAACATAGTAAAAGCACAGTTGCTATGCTTACATTTCTTCAGGTTGTCAGTGTTTGATGTTCATCTGGGGAAAGTGATATTTAACATCACAATTTGTAAAACAGCTGCAAAAATGAGTTTCTATAGCAATACTCTGAGCTGTGATATGCTGGAAGTACCAGGGTGCAGGATGAGGTAGAGCTGAATGTGGACAATCTCCTATATATGTAGGTTCTCAAGCTTTGCTGCTATAGATAATGTCATTTCTATACATGTGGGTTGCTTGTCCTCGATTTTGCCCATTGACAAAGAAAAATAATTCAGAAATAAATCCCCATTCCCTAACATTTGATTCCAGTAGCCCAAACTGACCTTGGCAGCTTAGACTTTCTCAGTTCGTCTTATACATCCTTTCTTTTGAAAGGTTTTAAGTTCTACCTATCACACATGAACACAGTCAAAGTCAAAACAGCTAATAAGGCCTTATCCATGTTCTGTTCTAGACACTTTTTCACCATGCCCAGGTTCTTGCTTTGGACTCCTTTCTCCTCTCTACCAAAGAGAACTCCAGGTCACAGTAAACACACACAAGGTCTCGCTTCAAAGTCTGCCTTGGTCTGCTGTGCACCCAGATGAGATTGCTCATGGTTTTGATACTGAGTCTCCTGCTGCAGTTTTTGGCTACTGTTCTGCAGACAGCATTTACTCCTACTTTTTTTTTTGTTTGTTTTCTCTTTTTTCTTTCACATCAAAATTTGTATTTGAAAGAGCTGTCTTCTTGCACATTATAGGATAGAGGAAATCCTGATCAGAGATTTAACAGCATCTGGTCTGGGTTGGGATGGGGTTTTTTTTGAGATGGGGGAAGGTTTTCCAGAGGGGGGAAGGTTTTCCTCTTTTAATATGATACTGAAAAAGAACATCCTAGACTTCCCTGCATGGTTTTGTGAAACATTTACTGGCACTGAAAACACTTATGGATTCCAGCCACTATTGCAATATCTTTGATCTGGAACTGGGACTACTCCAATAAACACATTCTCTGTGCATGATACACTGTATTTCTTTTTTCACCTGGTCTGTTTCATTTAAATGCTTTCCTCTCTGGACATTGCTTTTAACTCTTTAATATTACTATTTTAACTGTTGTGCTCTAACAAGTCCATATTGATTTTTCTCTGCTTCTTAATACAGTCATATAAAGCAAGAAACAGTATAAAAAATGAATTGGGAAGACATGAACAAAACTGGTTTGAGAAGATGAGAAGAAAAAGTAGCCTAAATCTCTTGGGACTCAGGATTTCCTTCCAACAGTTTCAGGGCAGGCACAGCAGCAAAACTTCATTCTAAATGTCAGACTGAATATGCTACACTCAGAGACCATATCCAATGTATGTAACACTGACCTATCAATTACACCAGCCATTTGTCTATTGTATTGGATTATGATTTTTAAGATAAGTTAATCACAAATTAATATTATCAAGCAACAAGTCAGGAACAAAACAAACCTGTAGGAGAATAGGTAGACCTTTGAAAAGAAAAATTGCTTAAGCAATTCAGAAGGACAACAGCCACTGATTTATTTCTTCTTGCCATGGTCCACTTTCACTTCAACAACAAAAGATTTCTTTCTAAGGGCTTCAAACAAAAGGTGACGTGTTTGCATATGTAATCAAATATCAAGGATAAAATAAGACATTGGGAAAAATGTTGAAGGAAGGAAGACTTGTTTCCAGTAACTTGATTTTGTACTGCTAAATGAGGAAGGCATATTTTAAAATTCCAGTTAACTTTGTAAACCCTTTCATCTTTTTGCAGACATCAGTGAATTTTTTCCACATTACACTAGGAATTCAGTCAACTGGACATTCAGATGTGATTTATCTGACCAGATGTTGAGGTCTACATCTGAGTTGGTCATCTGGCTGTATTACCTAGCAAGGACTTAGCAGGTAAAATTCATCTGGAAATAGCTACCTCCCTTCATAAGGTATGTTTCTACGCACACTACAAGAACCAAATCCTAGGAACGCCTCCTTCTGTTCTCTGACTGTGAAAAGAGGTATGGGTGAACATCCCAGGTATGAATGTTTTTATCATAGACATCTCAAGTCAGGTAGGAATGAATCCCAATTTGAGACTCCGTTCCAGATAACACATCCATGTTACCCATATCGTACCATAGAGCCACCATCAGTGTTCATCTCCTATTAAAAGAAAGACAGGAGTCTTTCATCACTATCTGTTATCATTCTAAAGCAATGGTGGTGATGCCTTGACAGAGAGCATTACCGCAGTCAACAAAACTCATTCAAACAAAACACACACAGTTTGCAGGATGGAGAGTAAAAGCAGTGTTTTCTTCCAAATAAAAAAGTCTTCTTGACCCCTCTTGAGTTCTCCTACCTACTGTGCCACAGGGTCAAGGGCAAGAAAAATCAATACATTATAATTACCTACTATCAAACCTTCTGTCTTTGAAGGCATGGTCCTTTTTTCTTCCTATCTGACAAGGTAGTGATATTAGGCTCACACAACTGCACATTTGAGCAAAAAGCTCAAACAAAACAGGCTACCATTTTGTTCAGTTGTTTTTTGTCTTTTTTGTATTAAAGATATGTTAGTATCAAATAAATCGTAGCAGAGAAGGGATTTTTTTTTTGCCTTCTGGGACATTGCTATTATCCCAGCTCCCCCCTGGTTAAAAGCTGTTCAGCTGCACTCATTGGCATATCTGCATCCTTTCTGCTAGTGTTCCCAAACGTTCTGCCTTTTAAGCCTTTTCCCTCTTCTACCACGTTTGACAGCACTGTCTCCATTTCAGCCTCAGTGCATTAGTGAGGATGTCTTGTGCAATCCAGCGAATTTCTGTCTGGTTTTGGGATCTTTCCTGGGTAAAACATACGACGATTTGTCATTCAGGCTGTGCTGCAAATGGGAAGCCTTATTGTACCTGACAGCTGTGGAAGAGCGCGGCTGGGAGGAGGGAAGGGCTGCCTGATGTCCCAGGCTGGCTGGGGCTGGAGGGAGGGAGCCAGGGGCAAGTTGTGCATGCGTGGCCACATGCCCCTCCAGCCTCCTCCGGGGTTATGGTGTTTCCATCACACAGGGCTCCTGTGCCCACTGCCCCTGTGCCCTTTAACTTCATGTGTCGTAATGTATTGAATTCGGATTCCGTTTTGAAAAAGGGAGGGAAAAGAAGTACTCTGGGCAAAAAGGCACTCTTCTTTCAAACTCAGTCAGTCCCAGATTTTTAAGATCACAATTCACTTGCTAGGCCCTTGTTAGAGGGTAATTATTGGGTCCTTTTTCAAAGTAGGAGTTAAATAATCCAAGTATAAATTCTTATGTTCCAGTATAGTAAAGTGGCTGTAAACACAACATTGTTCCAAACAAAAGCTCTAATTCTTTTCAACCCAATATTTTCTTTTCCGCCCTCTGCACTAACTCATAGGAATTAAACTCATACCTCTGAAAAATATGCTTACTGTTATATGTATGTGTAGGAAAAGATAGGTCCTTGAAGTAGGATCTTTAGCATGCACAGTGAAGCAACTGAGAAACTGCTGTAACTTTTACATCTCTCCTCTGGAACACATTTACTTCTTCATGCATGATTGCTTTTATATGCACTGCTTGTTGACTTGATTTTGTTTTAATTAATTTATTCCCTGTTCAGAAAACATGTAGACATTACCACCTGGCTGAGTCTTAATTTAAATATGTAGAATAGAATAAAGTCGAGCAGAACAAAATAGAATAGGACAGAATGAACATGTCAATGTAATTAATATAGGACATTCTAGCATTCTTTTTTAAAGTGCACTTCAGTAATATGCTTTTCTCTGCAATCATAATGGCCAAGATAGTATTTTCTCATTTTTTAAAAAAAAATCTTGCATATTGGATGATTTCAAGACATTTACAAGTAGTGTGAATTATCGTGAGAGCTGTCAGAAACTGTGAAAGTTGGAAATTCTGTTTAGAGTACCAAGATTTGACTAATTTTTTTGCAAATTAGTAGAAATAAGACTCCCTCAGCCCTCTGTTTATTTGGAATACAAAGAAGCAAAAACCCCAAGATTTTATTTTTAATAGTTTATACTGAACTTGTCTAAAAATGTTTAGATAAAGATGTTTCTTTGGGAGCAATAATCCCAAACCCTTTGTCTGGGTAACAGAGAGTTTTTGTAAACACTGAAGAAATAAGGTTTTGGCCTTCTTTCGAATGCTATCTGTAAACTGGAGTCTTTGCTCGGCTGATTTTGCCTGATCAGACTTTATCTGTCTGGTGTCCCTCTGCATTCAGCGGAGAGAAATAATCACCTCCAGGCACATCCTATCATGTCAGCTGAAATGCCCTCTGTGGGTGCCTACTTGTCTCCATGGAGGGTGCCTTGATGAGTACTGAGAGTAGATAGACAGCTTTTATGGAGGAAAAAAAAAATTAGATGAGATGGATCCCTCCTGATTGATCATGAGGGGAAAGAGCCCTGCCCCCATCCTGAGCCAGTGAAACCTGCTACAATAATTCATCCAGGCTTTAAACAGTCAAAGTGCTGGCGATCCTGCATTCCTCGGTGCATGATGTGGAGAGCTTCAAAGGGAGCTTGTTCTTCACTCAGACTTCAGCAAAAATACCAGGTCAAAGGTTGAGGGTTTGTAAACTAATAATCCCCAGATGACAGAAGAGGAGCCCTTACCAAAATTCTTTCTCCCTTCTTTTTTTTTTCTCTTTTCTTTATTTCATGGGGACTATGTCAAAAAAAAAAAAATGGTTGAATGAAGACAATTTTAAATACAAGCAGCAGCACTGTGAGTATCTTGGGTAAGGAGGGAAAGAGTAGATGCACATTTCACACATACATTTTAAAAAAGGAACATGCATGAGCCTAAAAGAGGCTTACGGTTTGACTCACTGAAGACTGTATTAGCATTTGCAGCGATGTTAATTCTTGTTGTCTTCTAGTCATCCTCTTTTAGTTGTCTTGCAGCCACCTGAATTGGGAAATAAAGAGGGAAAACAGGAATCCAGATGATATCCCCACCTTTTTTGGTTAATGTGTTATTAAAAAATACACAAGACAAAGTAGATCCTGGATGCAAATTTCAGTACCCCGTCTATACACAGGTCTGCTTTACTAACACAAGGCTTAGAAGTTTCATATGGGAGACTTTCCAGGCAGGGAATATGACTGGAAGGTTTGCAAAGACCTGAGGTGCTGAGAGAGTCTTCAGGAGAGCAATTTCCAGCCAGAGACATCTGTTGTCTCTCAGTCAGGAATCCCAACCTGTGCAAGATCAGAAGTTTATCTCAAGGAAGCTTTCTTCAGCTCAAGCTCCCACAGCTTAAGTACCCCCATCTCTGAAAAATGTGAGACAGAGCAGCTCACTCTTTCGCCGTGGTCCCTCACTACTCGGTCTGTGAAGGAATTTCTTTACTGGGGTTTCTATATGTGTATATAGATAATGAAGACATTTACAGCTATGCTAACAGGAGGAAAGCAGCCAGGAGCGAGCTGTGGAATGGTAATGCTTTCCCAATCAACTGCCACATTTCTCAACACATGTGAGGTGCCGCATAAAAGAGCAGAAGAGGACAGTAGCCACTCCAGCAACTACTGATGTCAGGGAGGTGTGAAATTTCTTAACTGCCTTGCCATGGGACAAAGGCTAAAAAGATTGGACTACACTAAAGCCTGGCAGCAAATGTTGAGAAAAAACATTGACTTTTCCACACAGTTGATCTCTGACTCCAACCACCATTTTCTTGGATCATTTTGGTCTTTGTCTGAGAGAGAAATGGACTGTTGGTCAGATCTGATATGAAAGTCACCGTGCATACCAGCTTGTATGCTTTCTTGGAGTTAGACATACGGATGAAAAATGGACATAACTGAATCAGTTTAAAAGCTAGATGCCCATTCTGAGCTGGTTATCCATGGTCTACTTATAACTACAGAGGTGAAGGAAGAAAAAGAAAATTTTGTTAGCAGCTCCTCTCATGCCATCTGGGAATTATTAATTTGCAAGCCTTCATACTTTGAATCTGTGCTAAAGTCTAAGTGGGAAATAGCTGCTTTGAAGCTCTTCACAACCTTATGTGCTATGACAACTACATCTCTATAACTCAGCCTGTCTGAAGCCCAGATGAATTACTGTAGCAGGTTTCACCAGCTTAGGACAGGTTATTTATGCCCATACTGCTTACTCCAAGTGGGAGCAATGTTCACTTGCCTAAAAGAAGGGCTGGTTTAACCTTTCATTATCTGCTTAAAAAAAAAAAAAAAAAAAAAAAAGGAGAAAGAGAAGAGAGAAGCCTTTATAGGTCAATTCTGCCACCTCTCTCAGACACCTGTTTTGTGAACCTGCTGAACTGACCTCTTCAACTACAGTTCTCCCAGTCTCCCTCTTTTATTGACCACAGGAAGCTCCCAGGGAGCTGGCCCAGAAGAGGCACCTTTTCCAAGGGCTCCAGTGAACCACTTAGAGAAAATGGCAAAAAGCGGTGTGGAAGAGGAAGACAAGAAGAGTGGGCATAAAGTTAAAGAGTAAAAGGGTTATGGCACATAGTGCTTCACAGGTAGAAAAATAAACTGTGCATCCATTCATTTAGTCGCATACAACTGCTTCTTATATAGCGCTGCTGGTTTTTCTTTTCTGCTGGGGGCTTTGTTCTATCCTTCATCCAAAGAAAAACACTTCAGTTTTTCAGAGAAATAGCTTTGTCTGCAAAATTTTTTGTCTTAGTGAGCAATGACCAGGAAAAGTTAAAGGTAAAGCCACAGAAAAGTGGCCCCTGTCCACATATTCTACCTCCAACATAGCCAGTGTGGTTTTCCTTAAGAATAGCAAATTTGTCATATAGCAAATACACAACATGCTCCGTATGGCTTATCATAACTAAAAATACATGACAGAGAAAAGTAAGAAAATGCTTAGTGTTACAAAATCAACAGACCTCATGCTCAGAAAAATGTAAGCAATTTATTTCTAGTCTAACTGGTATCATTCTGCGTGATTGTAAGAAAGCAGGGGAGTTTAATTGTTAGGAAAAAAACAATCAATCTTTTACTGGAATGCCAAGGATCAAGGCAAAACATGGCATTGAGCCCAGCTTTAATAACCTTCAATGACTTATGAACCATACTTTTCTTCAGTAGAAAGGTATTTTTTCCTCAAGTACCTTTTTTTTGTTTTGGACAGATATTTGACTACTGTAGAGCACAGAATACACACAAGCTGCCTTCAATCCATTTTTTTATAAAGTATGTTGTGTCCAGTTCTGGATTAAGAAGAAAATTTTTGGAACAACTGGAAATCCCCGAATATACATTTTTAAATGTTTTTAAGGCTTTTCTAACTCGTCTATAGTAAAATAGATGAATTAATTTAAAAGTAATTTAAATTGGAATGACTGGCTTCTATGGAAATAACAAAATTCCCAGCTCTCAAGCTGTAAAACTTGATTGCCCTTTAATATAAGCATACCCAATACTTGATAAATCTGTGATCTTTAATTATTTTTTCCAGTGTAGCTGTCCCAAATTTCCCCTGTACATTTTTTTCCCACTGGCTTATCTGCAAGGAAAATCCCAGCTGTTGTTAAATCCAAGTACAACTGAAAAAAACAGACCTTTGAATTTTCCCACAACACTTCTGCTTCTGCATTTCCTAGATGATGGATGAAGATTGGTTTGAGTCCAGGAGTTTTCCTGTGCACTATGCCATGAAAAGGTGGGGGTGAAACAAAACAGGAGAAATCTCAGCTGGGTTTTGCTGGTTTTGACCTGCGTTTCCTTTTTGTACTCCCATTGTATATACAAAAGTTTTGCCATTAAATTCCATTCTGTCATGCAGCCAGCGAACCATACTGAAGTCAGCTGAAACTGAAATATCTCTATGAATATATACAAAGTTAAAATCTGTCTTTTAAGCATCTATAGACAGAACCAATTCTGCTAAGAGAACCTAATACATACTTTATCACCTATATGATGCTGGGAAAGGTTAGAAAGAGCTCAGGTAAGAAATGTTGGCCTTGCCATTATGTCTCCCTTCCATCATTCCTAGACTCATCCTATATAGGTACACACTCAGGAAGTTAACTAATAAACAATTTTTGTCAGAAAACAAAGCTGCATCCAGCTCTGGGGCCCCTAGCCCACAGAGGAGGGCCACGTAAAGAGTCAGAAGGCTGGAACTCCTCTCCTCTGAAGAAGGGCTGAGAGAGTTGGGCTGTCCAGCCTGGAGAAGAGAAGGCTCCAGGGGGACCTTTTGTGGTCTTTCAGTACTTAAAAGGGACGTAGAAGAAAGATGGAGAGTTTTTACCAGGGCCTGTAGTGACAGGACAAGGGGAAATGGTTTTAAACTAAAAGCAGGTAGATTCAGATTAGGTATAACAAAGACCTTTTTTAATGATATCAGGTTGGTGAGACACTGGAACAGGTTGCCCAGAGAAGTTGTGGATGCTCCATCCCTGGAAGTGTTCAGTGCCAGGCTGGATGGGGCTTTGAGCAACCTGCTCTAGTGGGAGGTGTCCCTGCCCACTGGAGGGGGTTGAAACTATATGATCTTTAAGGTCTCTTCCAACCCAACCCATTCTGTGGTTCTTTGGAAACATCTCTTGCCTTTTTTTTATTTGTGCCAGTATCCTTATTCCATTTGATTTCCATTTTATTGATCGTCCTTTTTTCCATTTTTCATCTTCCCGCCCTGACTGAAGAAAAACGCTTTAGGCTACCGGACAATGGAAATTTTAGAAAATGTGGTTCTCTAACTCATTTTTGGATGGAAAACAACACAAAACCTCACAAATGGTCTGGAGTTTAGGAAATACTTTCTTTCTCAATTCTGTTGCTAACAGTTGCATTTGACATATTGATGAAATCGTGATCCAATGACACCTGTACAAAAAAATTCAACTGATTTAAACGGGAGCTGCTCTTACATCAAATCTTATATCTGCTGAGTATCCAAAAATATGATTCTCTACTGCCAAAAGATAAGAGAGACTACTCATAAATATTGATCTAGATATCTCTATTTTAACTATTACCTAGAGGTCCTACAGCAGGAAAAATCTCTTTTCTGTTAGATATGTAATTGCCAGCATGCTACAGCCAGGGGTATTTCTTCTGTACTGTGGAGCAAGCCCAGTGTCCTTGATGCTGCTAAACTGCAGAGCTACATGGATTTGTATGCAGCTGAATCAATTTTATTATAGATTTAATAGACCTTGTTACATCTCTAAAGTCAAAGATATGAATAACAGTGTCAATGCTTAAAAGTATCATTGCTGATACTCTGCCTAACAGTGCCAAGCATAGTATTAATTATACAGGTGCCTCAAGTGACTTGCAGCTACATTAAGCGATCAGAGCTAAAACTTGCTGAATTTCAACCGTTTGGAAACGGCTGGTTGCTGCCCTGCTGTTTTGGTTGGATTAGCATTAAATCAAAAGGTACGTGAGTGAATGTTTGGAGATTTCCAATGGGCAAAAAATGTAATATGCCAAAAGGAGCATGATTGACTCACAGCTATTTTAGGAAGAACTTGCTGCGACAAACTTAAAACCCTTATGATGGATTTATAATTCCATTTATTTTCAGTACTACCTCCTGCTATAAAAAGGTGTAGAAATTATTTCATATCTCTCTTGCTGGATAAAAGGCCCACACAAACAAGGTGATTTTAAACTCCAGGAAAACAAAAGGCAGCACAAAGAAAGGGAAAAATGTTTTTCAATCATAGCCTCTTTATGAATGACTTAACTGATTTCAGCCAATAGTACCCTTGTAAAGACTGAAGACATTGGCTGGTTGTATTGATGTCTATTCTATTGTAGAAAACTACTACCAGCTCCACGTAAAATGACCACAGTTTGATAGCCTCTATGATGATACATTCTGAACCCAAATCTTTGGAAACTAAGTTTCACTGCTGCTCATTACTGCCTGTAATTTCAACTGGAAACATGACATCATGCTCTCACATAGGCAATTATCAATGTTTGCTCTGGGGACCTTTGACTTTGAAGAGAACTAAATGATATGGTTGTTTGCATGCATAATACCCTAATATTTGCACAGGTTATATATATTTGCACAGGGCTGTGTTTATACAGGTTTCTGTCTGAAGTGGCTAGCTAAAAACAAACTCCCTTCCTAAAGCTATACAATCAAGTCAACATGGAAAGATAACGCATAGACTATGTCAGGCAAAGCACTTCATAGGATTTTTGGACCCAAGCTGGTTTCAGGGGCTCAGCTGCCTCAAAACAGAAGGTCTTGGGCTCAGCTGTACTTCTTTGTGCAGATGTGCCCCAGCGCTGCACAGAGAGCTGGTTCAGAGGCATCTTGGCTCTAAGCTGTGCCCGCTGAGCTTTCTGTCTGCAGGCAGATGGCCAGGCCAGAGGAGAAGGGTCATAGGCTCCTGCACCTCACTCCTGTCTGGAGCTGGGGTGCAGGAGGTTTAGGGGCAGCCTTTACATTTTTTTATTGGTGGCTGAAATTATCTGTAATGGCTTACAGGTTTAGCCTGGATTCTGTGAATACTTAAAAGTTTGGGAAGGGTAGGGGCGGTGGCAGCGGCGGTGGGGCAGGCAGGAGGGATGCCTGAGCCCCCTATTCCACCCTGCCAGCCTTGTGGGTGCTGGGCCGGCGCTGGGTGAAGCCAGGAGCAGAGAGGTGTTCTGGGGAGATGAGCCCAGGGAGGTGTACTGGGCTGGCATCGGGCAGTGGGGAGCTCTCATCCTCTCCTTCCTGCTCCGCACACTGACTGTGCTCCTCAGGAGCCGTCACGCCTCATCTCGAACTCATTAAAATTGTCCTCGTCTCTTACGGCTTTTTTTCTTTTCTTTCTTCTTATTTTTTCTCTTTGCACAAACAAACTGTGTTTACCCTCCCTTCATCTACAAAACAAGGGTGATATCCAGCGATCTGGTAACCCTTCAAGATATTTGTTTTAATAAACTGGCCTTTCACTTCTGAAGGTTAGAGAGTCCTTTGGGGGCCAAGAAAACCTTAACAGTGGAATTCAAGGGGACGTGGAAATGTTTTGGTTTGGATTCATTAAATACTTTACATGTGTGAAAAAATTCTTTACTGTTTTCTCTAGTAAAGCCAATATGGCATGTTGTATTCTGGAACTGGGCTTTATCCGAGACGTTTCTCCTGTTGAAACCACCTGGCTGAGTTGCAGGAAGATGGATGATCTGAATGCTCCAAGACCCAATAACTGGCAGAGAGGGCTCTGCACTGCGTGAGGGAGGGAAAAATTTGGTCAATGGTAGAGATCATCAGGGTGTGTCTAACCTCCTCCATGGGCAATTGTGCAAACACCCCTCTCAGGCCCACAAACACGGGGACAGCACCGGCTCCAGGGCAGCCGTGGGTCCCACAGGGGTTGTTTCTGCACCAAGCCCACCCCTGGCGTAAGGGTGCAGGCTCTGGGGGCGATGCAGGGAGAGGTCCTTAGAAATGCTGGGACCATTTCACTGTCAGAAATCCCTGCCTTCAGCTGTAACCATTCCTCCTCGGGAACGAATGGCTTTGGCAGGAGCAGGTGCCTAATTAGTCAAACGAAAGAGCAGCTGCTGGCCGCTGCATACAGCCGAGATACCCAGACCAGGGATGAAGAAATCCAAGGGACTGACACAGTCTTAAGTAGTTCATGAAGAAATATAAATATGTCCATAAAATCCCTGGCAGATTCTCTTCTTTGGTGAAGAAATTAAGATGCTTCTTGTCTGCTGTTAAAGCTTTCTATTGTTTCTGTCACTTAGAGGAGCTGTTAAAATGTTTCTTTTCAAGATGTGATATTAAGAAATCAGAGTCAAAGGCTTACTGGTGGCTTTTCTGTCTGGCTGCTAAATGGCTGTCTTAGAAAGTATGCAGCTCTGTTTTTAGGGAGGAAATGGTTTTATGGATTAAAATTCACAGGATAAGGTAAACAGTTGCACGTAACTCTTCACCACAAAAGATGATTTTTCCCTCCAGTGCAGGTTAGTGCTTTCACAACAGGCTGATGAAAGAGGCTCTCGCTGCTTTCCTTCCTGTATAGGCTACACAGGGTCTCAGGTGAACAAATAAAATATGGAAGAGCAGCACGAGTGTACATGGAGGAGAAAGAGGGGAGGGGGAGGTAAAGCCAGCAAAATTAGCTTCTGATCATTGACTATCCCAGCTGGAATTAGATTATGTCGCTTGTGAATATTTCATGGTTACCAGCTGAAAGACATCTAGTCAAGCAATTAAAGCTAATCAGGGGAAGAGCTCAGTGTTTTGCTTCTCAACCAGCTAAAATAAGCTACGAGTTGTATTAACATTTTAAGGGCAAAAACTAGAAAAACGATATACTTCTTCCTACTGGCAACAGGAAGGAAATGCAGGTACAATTTGATCAGTGAATGCGCTTGCTGAGTGCTAACTGCAGAGAATAGGTCGGCCAGGGGAACGCCTCAGGGATTCCTGTGGGAGGCAATATACCAGGGGAGGGTGAGTGTGCATCTGTGGTGCCCTGGTCCACGCAGGGGGCATCAGGGAAAACCATAGAATCATAGAATGGTTTGGGTTGGAAGGGACCTTAAAGATCATCCAGTTCTAAACCCCCTGTAATGGGCAGGGACGTGTTCCACTAGACCAGGTTGCTTAAAGCTTCATCCAGCCTGGTCTTGAACTCTTCCAGGTATGGGGCATCCATAGCTTCTTTGGGCAACCTGTTCCAGTGTCTGACCACGTCATCTCTTCTTCTTACCCAACTAAAGCACATTGGAGGATGTTTGACTAGCTTGGAAGGCCTTCCCTGGAATCCCATCTGCAAGCTAAACTCCCACTGGTAACTCCTGTAAGGCAATAGTCTGAAGGAGGCAGCAGAGGCAGAGCTTCATGCTGTGACCCAGACATTTTTCTTGTTTTCCCTTCCCTTTTTCTTCTGATATGATGCTAGGGTCATGGAGCAGATTACAGCAGAAAGTAGAAACAAAGTTCTTGTTTCCTGAGCACCAGTGCATCAGGAGAAATTAAACCTAATTCTCGTTTTCTAGAATAGCATTAACTTCTATGAAGAAATGAATTGTTCAGCTGGCCTCTTAATCTAGATGACAGTTTTATTACAATTAAAATATCACCTCTAGGAGGCCCTTTGTTTGCATTTGACAGATTTTATTGTGTTTATATAGGCTAATGAAGCAGAATGAAATTATGCAGCTTATATTAAATTTAAATGACTGATTTATTGTATTTAAAACCCAAAATTTATCATGCATGTTCTTTAATGCCACACAAACTACATTAGTTCATTGCTGGTTTATATTCTACTTCAGTGATTTGCCCAATCAAATAAGGTTTTGTGAGTGCACTAAAATAAAGTGAATTAATGTCTAAATAGTTAAAACAGAAAAGACTGTCTTTAAGGGTTTTAGAAGGGTAAAAATACTATGATGTTAGGTCTAGCCTATACTTCAGGTCAGTGGCTCTAATTGCGTGGGTTACTATCAGTGGTTTCACCGAAGGGCTTTAATTTGAGCCTTTGCCAACTGAGCTCAACTTTCCACTTGCTCATTTTTCTTGTTGAGTTTTCTTGTTACTTATTTTTATTGATCTAGCAAACTCTGTTATTACCCATTGAACATGCAGCTAAGATGGTCCCTACTGCATACGGTATCGACAGAAAGGAGCAGCGAATACTCCGTTTCCATGTAAGTACTGAGCTGATAACCATAAATCTGAATACAACCTGAGTCACATTAATCTTATTATTTTCTGATGATGGAAGTCCTCTAACCATACTTCAGATTTATATCCCATAGACACTTACAGCTCATCTAGTTACTCCATGTTTTCTTTCTTCATTAACAGAGAGAATTAGATACGTGGTGAGATTCACTGGATATGTATTTTAGACGCTGACTTTAGGATGAGATGAGTTGTGCTGTAATGCCTGTATTTCTTCTATCAAAGGTGATTCGTTCAGAAGTAGGAGACATCTAGTCAGATTAATCTCATGGCTAATATCTGAAATATTGCTAAGAAATGTTCCAGTCACAGTGAATACTGGTACTTTTTATTGTCAATACAAGCTTAAATGAAAGATTTGGAACAAAACGTTATGTAAATGAACCTCCAAAACAAATAACTGGAATCTCTGTCATTAGGGTGTATCAGACTTAACCCTAGGAAGCTTTAAGTAGACTAGGAAGTGCCATTTAATAATAGCAATTTTGCTGAAAACTTGACTACTTGACTTTCAGGAATAAATTAATTTCATATATCCAGTTTAAATCTGATAACCAATTTTGGCCAGAGGTACAGCAGAAGGAGAATTTCAGAAGAACGTTTTTCTTTTTTAACAGCAGTGGTGGGTGAACTCATGACATCACTGATTTATTTTCCTTTGTAGTATTACTATATTGTCAGCTTGGCTTTCTACTTTAGCTATTAGCTCATTGACATATATTGTTTCATACGTAATACTATGGGGAAAGAAAGATATTGGGGCTGATTTTCTGCTCAGTTATTAAAATGTTATGACCAAGTGAACAACTGAAAAGATTTGTGTGATTAAATGTATTGTGTAACAATACAGATATTTGTGGGTATGAGTAAGTTGGTCCTAGGAGTCAGCTTTAGTTCCTAGGACTTTATGTAGAATGATGAATCTTCCTGCCTTCAACCTTCAGCTCCCAGCAGTCTATACATAGGGTCTGTAGTGTATGGATTTGTATTGCCCGTGGGTGGCATCCACCTGTTTCATGAGCAGAAAGCGTCATGATATCTCCAGGGTTCAACTGTGCCAATATCAGCTTCTGTTTAGTTTAAGCAAAGATTTAGTAACTTGCATTCCTTTCTGGTGCCTATCTGAACTATGGAAAAGTAGGTCTAAGCAGGAAATAAGGTGGAAATAGGCTTCTGGTAGATCTTCACTAACTTTCTCGCTAACTCCTCATTGAGCAATGAAAAACACATAGGCTCATAGACTTGTTAAGTACCTACAATATACAGGGATTTGGCAACTGCCATGCATCAGAGGTAGGGAACCGCATCAAACAGGATCTTCTTTAAAATATAAAGAGTCGGATTCTAAAATACTTGGTTTTTACATCTGCTATGAGGAGCAGCTGTGTCTGGTCATAGAAGTTCAGTGTGAAGTTTCCTCTGCATGGCTCACTTGAGGAAATAACACTTCTCTCCCAATGAATTTCCAGTGAGAAAAGTTAACACACCTTGTTAGAACACATAGAACCCAATACTGAAAAATATAGCTGTTTTAATATATCATCCTCCCTAAAATTAAGGGGTCAGATTATGGCCCATCCTACAGCAAAGGGACAAGACCTAAGTCCCATATGTTGCCCCTTTCAAAGTTTCTAGCCTGAGGATGGATTTGTGGCTCCAAGAGAGTTCCAGGGTCCTACCCACGGATTGCACGAACAGCCCAGAAGCCCTGGCAATCCTGGAAAGCTCATTAGGGAAGAATGTGACTTGCCATGGGAGCCTTTCTTATATTAAAAAAGAAAAAAAAAAAAGTAATATGCCTTTGAGTGGGGGAACAATGTACTTCCTCCCTGGAGCAGCATCACCTATTTTTTGCTGTCTGACTTGTCTGGCTTCTGTCCTTTTCGCTCTACATAAATCACAGTGATGCAATGGGCCTTATAAAAAAAAAAAAAAAAAGGAAAAGGTTCTTTCTGTGAGCTTGTGTAAAGAATACTTTTTAATGAAGGGTCTTGTCTCTCTGTATGGATCAGCCATAAGTTGGACACAATACCCTTGAAAGTGATGAAGCTGTTCAGAGTTAGAGATACAAAGTCTGTAGAGACATTTGATACTGTAGACATTGCATTGCCACACTTATCTGGGAATAACCTGCTTGATAGGATTTTGGTGGTTTCTTTGTGATAATTGAATAACTTCCTGGTTTCTTAGGGTAGCAAAATTAAACATGTAAATATGTGATCTTTTTTTCCCCCTCATTTTTGTGATGTGATGAGTGACTCATTGCTTTTTCCTCTGGAAATTTTGGGGGTAAATTGGACAAAACAGCCTCTCTGAGGGCCTGAGGAACACAGGGGACTGTCTTTACTCCAAACTAACTAGGCAAAGACCTAAAAGTTGTAAATTCTTATTGACAGCTCATGCTGTTAGAGATTCCATACTTTCATTTTAATGGTGTTATTTACATTTTTCATTAGGGCATTTAAATTAGGAAGGGAAGATATTCTATTCTGCATTTTTTTGGGCAGAAATCTGTATGTTACTGTATTTAGTTGAGCCTGTTACAGCCATTGAGATTGTGCAGTCCAGGCTGTATATGGTAAGGCTGTATAGAGCAGAAGTGAATGTGCCAAAAAAACAGTCACCTCCTACAGTTGCCAGAAAAGGTGCTAATATTTTTCTCTGTTCTAGTTGAAGCTCATTGGGATATGCAAAACTCATTCGTTAAGCACCGCTGCAGAGTGACAGATGCTGACATATATAATTTGACAGCTGCAAATACCAGGTACTAGAAAGTGTCATTTCCCATAAGTATAAAATAATGGGTCATTATTCCCTGACAGATTAAAAACCAAGTACTATGAATAAATGAATCAGTAATCCTGCGTACTTTAAAAGAAAAATAGAACATTCTTTTTCTTCCTCCAGAAATAAAGGTGCTTTCCTTTGTTCTCCTCTCACCTGCATGCATCACCATCAATTGCCAACCCACTGAAGAGGTGGAGCAGAGGAGGGAGTTGCTCACGCCTTCTACTTAAGGCATTTAAAACCTTTATTTTCCAGACAAGGGATGCTAGCTCCCTAGGTAGCCAGTGCAGAAATGGCACGTGCATCTAACAGATAGTTCAGAGAAAAGATTTATGGTATTTTTGATTGCAAGAGGGTCCTAGGAGCGCAGGCTGGCTGCCTGATATGAAGGGCACAAATACTTGTCTCTGGAGGGTTACCTGTCCTGCTTTGTGCTGATGGATAGGGACCACTGTGTTACACGGCCCCCATAGGAGGCTCTCAGCTGAGGCTGCTACTTGCCTTTAATTCTGAGCCCACATTTCTACTGCCAGGGCACTGGCCACAATAACCTTCCTCAGGCAGACAGCTAACAGCAGGGGACCCATAAGGTTTCAGAAAGAGATGTTATTCAGGGCTGGGGGAAATCTGCCCGCTGGTTGGAAGTGAAGTGCAGGCAGGATGCAGGGATGGATCCTGCTCAGCAGAATTCTGCTGGGGCTGCATTTGCTGGGCTCGCTGGAGGGGATGCGTCTAGCTGGGGGCTGGAGCCATGCTCTGCCTAATATGGCCTGAGTCCTAAAACAAGCCACCAGGCATCATTCCTAATATGAATGCACTTAACACATTTAACAGAGATCTAGCTGATACCAAATCAGTTTCCAGTGCTTGTCTGTGCTTAGCAGCCTTGCACATACAAGTGTGACTATCCTGTACCCTGCGATGAGCATCTAAAACATAGCTGTTATATTCTTTCTTGCCTCCTACCTGATTATCAAACCTATCCTCACAATAACAGTTACGAGGGGTAGGGTTTTTAAACTGAAAGAGGGGAAATTTAGATTAGATATTAGGAATAAATTCCTCACTGTGAGGGTGGTGAGACACTGGAACAGGTTGCCGAGAGAAGTTGTGGATGCCCCATCCCTGGAGGTGTTCCAGGCCAGGCTGGATGGGGCTTTAAGCAACCTGGTCTACTGAGAGGTGTCCCGGCTGGTTGGAACTCGATGATCTTTAAGATCCCTTCCAACCCAAATCATTTTATGATTATATTGCACTAGATGTTGTTGAGATTGAAGGCTATACTCTAGCTGAGGTGGTTGATATTGTCCAGTCACGATAATTCCACCTTCATGATGGAAAGCAGCATGACAGAAGCTATGGCAGTGGCTTTGAGTCACCAGAGAAGTCACCTGAAGAGAGGATATCTCTTGACATCTAGTTAAGTAGGCTCTGACAATCCTTCCCAGCAGCTCTGCAAGAGCCAAACAGCTCTTCGCTGCTTGAGAAAAGTGCTCTTTGTTGTCTTCTGGGACAATGTTTTCTTTTGTGCATTAGATACTTTCAAAAAGAAGCATTATTTATGCATTTATTTCAGCTTCTTTAAATCCATATGCCTCAGATATAACACAAGATAGAGCCATTACAACTGACAAGTTTGAGCTCTTATATAATGGAGACCCCACAGAATTTCACTCTAATTCATGCATTAGGGACTTGCTCTTTTTTTTTTTTTTTTTTTTCATGTAACCACAACTGCTCACATGAAAGACAAATAATGTCTTCACCCATTACTTACTGAACCTGTGTTGGTAAGGTTTTTAACAAAATACTTAAAGCGTTTCAATGGATTTTAAAATATGACTTATATTATACTGCCAGAACAGTATAGAGATTTAGATGCTTCGGCAAATCAAGCCATGTTTAAGATTGTTCTTTGTGTTGATTTTTAGTAAATTTTACTTGCTACTGTCTTTGTGTGTAGCAGTTTAATTAGAAGCATGATAAAAACAGGAAAAAGAACATTTACATTAATGGGCAGATTTCCTATAATCTTTGGGGTTCAAGACATTTTTTTGCACGTCTTCTACATCGAGCACAGTACCCTTCTGGTCTGTGACTGGGCCCCTAGGACCTATAATCATATAAATAATAACTAGGTGGAAGTTAAAAACAGCATGACTATACTGAACAAATAAGCATAATTACAAATATGCCTATATCAGTGGGAGCGAAAGAAAGTGAATATACTTCAAATGTTCAGGTTTTAATACCTCATTACTCAGAGATCATAAATATTTGTTTAAGGGATGGATTAAAGAGACCTCTTCGTCTTCCCCCAATCCACTCACTGCTTCTCCCATATTTAACAACTGATGGTGGTTCAGAGATCTGCAGAATTTGTTGAGGTTTTCCTGTTTTATTCCTAAAAGATTTTATCTTCAGGCTGCCAGTCATTGAGCTGAAATGGTTAAAGGGAACATATCTGGGTGCCTCGCACCGGTGTTTGTGAACTCAGCCTCACGTTATCCATGGCATAAGATGCCAGTCTTCCAACACTTAGCTCTGTTTAAAGACAGCTACCTGAACTGTTGGTTGGCAGTGGGATATATTCTTGTCTTCAAGAACATACTTTTGAAGTCTTTGAAGCCAAGAAGCATTGGAACAAGTTTGCAGCGAAGAAATTACAGACAAAGCTGTGTAGCCAGCATTGCAGAGATGAAACGAGTCTCCAGTCTCTTAAGCTCCACATTAATCAAGTCAAATATTAAAGAACTGTTAAGTATTGTTATCAATGATTACTTAGGCAAGGCCCAATCTTCCATACATTTATAGCATACATGGGATACATGTATTTACAGTAACATTGGTTAACTTTCAGACAATATAAGTAACTTTTAAAATTCCTATATCACAAACAGTAGAGTTTTTACCCCTTCAAGGGCCAAGATTTAAAAAGGGAAGAAAAAAATCAAACCCAAAAATAAGGTTAAAAGCTTTTATTGAGGAACCTGGGATGTATGCCTACATGTTATCACTTTCTTCTTTTAGTTTTAGGTGTTGGTAACTGAAATTTCCTGTTGGTTCAGCAGATGGCTATACTAACAATATGTCTGTCTCCTTAGTATTTGTTGGCAGTCTAGTTTGCTTTTGTGTGTATGAAGTAGAAAGGAGTTTTAAAGGCGGTAGCTCAGGATGTCCAGTGCATGGAGCGCTAGTAAAGTGGTTGAGACACTGCTGGCAGCAGGAATCTGCAAAGAAACCATCATATCAGAATGAAAACAGCTGTCTGCCAGCACCATAAACTTTAGGAAATGTTGTGGATGATTAGTTGCTGCTCCTAATGTGTGAAAGTTGGCCTGTCTGCATTCAGGCAAAATAAACTCCCTTTTACTTCTTGCCACTCATACATAGAAGTCACAGGACATTATGGGATTGATTATAAGCCATAAAAGCCAGGAAGTTCAGTTTTAGAGTGAAAACCATGGCAATGACTGTCTCGTTCTATTTAGATGTCATTGAGTGAAAAGCTAAGATGAAATGAAAAGGAACAGGAAACAAACCTCAAATGGAGAATGGGACAAAACTCTAATGGGAAAAGCAACTCGGTCAGGAAGGAACACTCAAGCATATAATATAAGGCACCTGGGCTCTCTGAAACTTTTGAGTTTTTTAAGTAAACCTCAGTGGCCCTGGAACAATAGCACAGGAATTGTCCAGCAAACACACATTCTGCTGAGTGCCACATAGTCGTTTTCCCCAAAGAAAGACCTCCTTTCCATTTCTACCATCCCATTAGCTGGAATACTCTGGTTAAACTCCACTTCAGTGAAAGCAAACAAGAATCCAGACTGATAACAAAGAAGAGTATATAAATGGGTTTTTAGGTTATGAAACTATTCAGTTACGTTAGTCTGGGATAAAATGTTTTGCAGGTTATTTCAAAACTGAATCAACTGTGACTGTAAATCTGGGAATTTAACTTGCATTAAAATCATCCTTGTTCTGTGCTGCAAAACAGTTTGAACGTTTGCTTTCTGTGAGGGATTTCTCTCACTGAATTGATTATGAAATAGATGTGAAATCCAAGGGCAGAAGGTGGGGCTACTTAATTTTTTTTTCTTTTGATTACCTCTGAGCCTTCTGCTTCAAGCAATCATAACAAAGATAAATATTTATATAGCACCTGCCAGTCTATGGCTTAAAAGCACTCAACACACCTTAATATATACTATTGTACAAAAATAGAAAAAATACAGTTCTAGGTTGAAAGGTAATTTGTTGCTGATAGCAATGCTGCAAAACAGAAAATGAACAGGGTTTAGAGCAAAGTAAACCAGAACTATTCAAACTAGGAATTGACTACAAGAGCAAGGCTAATACTTCCACTGCTGCAAAATTCGTCAGTGAGAAACTCAAAGCCTGATTTTTTCTTATCTTTCATAAACAGGCTGCAAATCTTATGCGCCACAAAGTAAATGGAAGGTTTAGTACTTACTCTAACAAAGAAATAGTTTTTATTCCCCCAGTTTAGTAAGATACAGCCTTGGAAGAAATGATAAGATTTGAGTCTAAGTGCCCACAAGGGGTTAAGAGGGGCTGTAGAAATGACTAATGCTTTTGCCTAAGCAATAAAACTAAATTCTTGGGTGGGGGGAGACCGCAATATTTTTGACTGCTTTTTCCTCACAAAAATGTCACAAAAAGATTTTCTTTCATTCAGCATGATCCGCTTCATTGTATTTGCAAGAAAGTAAAGGAAATGAAGACTTTTACTCTCGGAAATGCCATTTTCGCTTTTTAATGCTAGTCAGCAGCCCAGTGATTTAGGAGTCATCCTCAGGAGAATACCGGGACTAGCAGATGATATCAGAGGGAACTTTAATTTCTTCAGTTCTTACTGGTCAACATTGACTACATAATTAACGATTTCCTAAAGAAAGCTAGGGAACAATAGAATCACAGGCCTTAGGTAAAAGTCCTAGAGTTTGTTCCAGAAAGTCACTCCCATTCTGTGAAACGTATATTTAGTATTTGTGGAAAGTAGGACACCTCCGAGAGGAAGGCATGAAAGAGCCCTGCCTCCAAATGCCCTGTCTCACAAGACAGATTTATTTCATAAACATAAGCAAGCTGCCAACTTTTGCCTGTGTAACTTTAATTAAAGCAGATTTTAACATTTTTTTCTTTTAAGCCAGTTAGGAGATTTTTCTGCTTACTGGGGAGACTATTTTAAGAATCAATTTAAATATCCTAAATGATTTCTTATATATAGTACAAATATGCTAAATTTAACCTTTGAAGTAGTTCTTAGCTCTTTCTCCTCCAAAATGAAATCAACTGAATAAAAATTGCCCTGGATTAAAGAGGCATACTCTGTATTTTGCTCGTAGCAGAGAGAGACCTCAGTCCAGGGCTGTAAAAGTACCTGTTTGTAATAGGCTGCTTTGGTCCCTAACAACTTCAAATGAGGTTTCCCAAAATCTCCATCACTTCTGACAGATCCCTCAGGGTCAGTAGGGATCAATGTACTCACTGCCAGCCACGTTGGTCCAAACAGGCTGATACAGGGTGATACATGTTATGTCAAGACACTAGTCCTGGTCCCGTGGTACTCTAGCTCTGTAGGTACAAAACTTACCCCTCTGGTGATCTTTTCTCCGCCCTTCCTTGGAGGGATGAGGCAAGCTATGAGCCTGCAGGCTGAGTAGCCCAAGCAATAAGTTGTGTTGCCTCCTGTTCTGGATCTGTATCTTTCAGAGCCGGCTAGAAATCTTATTAAACGTGTGCTGTGCTTTGCCATGACTCCCTAAGCTTTTGGAGACAGCCTCCAGCACACAGGAGAACTTGGTCTGTCTTAGCCAAGCCGGCCTCCTGGCACACACCTCCTGCCTTTTGGGGCTCCCAAATCTGACCTGTCCCCAGCCTGAGCTGGTGCTCTGGCATTGCTGAATATCACAACCTACTCACTTGTGGGTACATGACCCAAGGACCAAGCCATGCACCAGCAGAGTGGCACCTGGCTGCTCAGCCTGGAGCAATCAGCAGATAGATACAGCCTCATCTCTCAAGGGACCGCCCTGACCTCCAGGCTAGGAAAGAGCAGAGAGGAAAGCAGCCTTTGCCTTTCCTGCTTGTGAGAAACTCTGGCTCACACTTAGAATTTAAAGAGGACAAAGTCTAAGTAGCTGAAGCAAAACTCAGCTTATTTCTCACATGCTGAAGCTGGGCCACAGGATTGCCTGGTGCTGGGCCACACTATGCGAAGGGAAACTCCAGCCTCATTGCCCTGGTGTTTACTTCAGAGGTGGGAGACTTCAGTTCCGCCCTTGTTCCCAAGCCGGATGATAAATGGCACATTTAAGAAAGGTAAGTAAGATACATAAGCAGAGCTGGGAAAAGGGGTGGGACCGCAGAGCTTCCTTCTACCAACTGTGCTAGTATCTCTCTTCTCCCTCCTGACTTTCCCACATTAATTTTGCTGGGGGGAGTGGTGGGAAGGGGCGGGGGGGTAGTTGTCAGCCTCCTGAAAAGAATGGGGAGAAAGAAGGACTCAGAAAGCCCTGAGTCCTCATTTTCTGCTTTCTACTCAATGCTTTGAGCACATGTAAGGTGTGGGCCACAGCACCAGAAGCATTTCCACAAGTTCTCAGACATTTTTCACAAAAAGAAAGTGAGCAAGTGCTCAGAGACTTTGCTCAAGATTATGATCCAGAGGGACAGGAGACTCCTGTGATCCCCAATACAGGGAAGAGGTGAGATTCTAAGGTCTTCTCTGGTATTTTTCAGTAGCTGACATCAGCTTTTGCCTGCTCTGTGTGCTGGCTACAGTGAAACCCAGTCCTTAGCATTTAATTCTCATTATACTTTTAAAAGAGTATTTAAGCACCTTACTTGGGTTGTAAATTGCACAGAAGCCTAAAGGTTACATATGGTAATGCTACACTCCAAGGGGCCTATGCTGTTTTCTAGATCTGACCAAATGCTTTACAGGGAAGGCCTTTTACTCAATTCTCTAACAGTGTTTATGTATGTTTTAGAATTACCATTGCGAAATAAGAGATTTCCATGCTCTAAGGGCCTCTGTGCATTCCCTACACAGACCTTGCTATGCCGGGGGAAATGCTTATGCAAATAGGAAGGATGGTAAGGAAAGTGGAGAAGAAAAATATCAGGATAGAAGAACAAAACTGCATTTCTTCTAGCTCTATCAGCTTGGCTATATTTTCTTCCTGACAGCAACTTTGAAATGGCAAAGGAATTCCTTCTTCCAACTCTGCCTGTGACCCAAATGCATAATTAATGAAAATGTATTGGTTACTTGAAAGCCTCACAGAAATCACCAGGAAAGCATTGCAGATTATTTTTTCCTCCTTTTGCCACTATGTTTTTACAGATGTGATATGTGGTTTAAGAAGCCAAAGCAGACAGTTGTGCTTTAGCCCTGCCAAATAGTCCAAACAAAGAAAACTGTTTCTTTCTTTCTTTCTTCTTCCTTTCCCTTCCCTCTCCCTCAAGAATACCAGTACATCAAGCTAAAAAAAACAAAATCAAGAAAAACCACACAAGTAAGTATTAGCTTTTAATTAGCATATCCAAGAAAATTAATGAGAAAAACTACACGTTTAGAACAAACAATTAAACAGCTTTGATTCCTACAAGAGTCAAAAGCCAGCGAACAGCAAGGACACCCCAGTGGCCTTTGTCAGGCTGTGCGGGGCTTGTGGCACCAGCGCCGCGGCCATGCCGAGGGTTTGATTGCCACCTAGTGGCCTCCGCCACCTGAAGCCGTCAAATTAAATCCCTGCTCATCCCCGACACTGATTAATGAATGCTGTGGCTGAATCTAGAGCCGGTGGATGACACCATACGCCGAGCAGTGGGTGCAGCAGCGGGTGGGGGGAGCCCTTGCCCCGGCATCTTGCGAGGGGGCTGGAGTCATCTTCTGGGCACCACTGAGTGGCCAAGCACCACTACAGATTCTCCTCGTGCACCCAGGGGTGTTGACCTCTCTCCTGTGTCCTCTGGTACTTGAACACCCTTATAACTGATACAGTTTTTTTCTTTGGTGTTCATAGAAAATGTAAATGTGAAGGGAGTTGTGGGGCCCTTTGGGGGCTGCAGGAAAGATAAGAGGATAGATGGTGGCTGCCTGCTGTGATAAGCTGCCAGCCCATCCGTGCTTAGTGCAGATGGAGCTGTGGTAGGTGTTAACGATGGTAGATTTACCATTGATCTGGGAAAGGCAGACTGTGTGCATCTGTAAGAAAACAAGCTAACTACGGTTCCTGGTGTGGCTGTGTAGTGCGATGCAGTTACTCCTCCCTGGCAAGCTGTGAGTTTAGCAGGAAGGAGTGGTGGGAAGGAAATGGCCAGCCAGACCTTTTGGGGGCCAGCCAAAAGGTCAGTGACAACAGGGAGGACTGTGGGCCAAATATCACAGTTCTCCACCTTTTCCTCTGGGCATTTCTGTTCCCAGAACCCTAAAGCACTGGGACGATGGAGATGGGAGGAGGTGGTGGCAGCAGTGGTGGCCTCTGGCTGTGCTGGGGAGGAGATGTCCAGGCTGCTGGTCTAACTGCTGTTTGCATGTCACTCCAGGTAGAGAAGAGCACTTGGTGTTTCTGTGGTTGGGGCTTGGTGTGGTTCAAGGGAAGGGAGCAGTGCAGGTCCAGTTTTGTGCCAGGAACCAAGAGAATGAATACATAGATATTTTGGTGAGGGAGCATACAGGATGAAGGCACTACCCTGGTAGGGGTGGAAAGGGTCAACCATTTGTTTCTTGTCCCTCCCCTTGTGTCAATAGTGAGTAGCAATTCTCCATTTAAGAAAGAGTAAACTTCCATAAAGGGGTGGGAAGAGAGGGCTCACCCTTTTGCAGACCCTCATTGTGCAATCCACGGAAGAGCAGGTCCCGTGCTTGTCTGTGAGAGGCAGGCCACCAGGCAGCTGCATATGCTCTAGCATGCCCCTTTGCCCTAGCAAAACATTTTAGGCTTTACCCTTGCTCCCTCCGTGTTTATTGCAGCTGTGCAGGCTTTTGTACTGGGGAGGACAGTCAGTGTTAAGAGGCTGATGTGAAGGGCTCACGTATCCTATACGATATTTAGTATAACTCTGGGTACCTACTGTAGAAACTGATCTTTTCAGTGGGGTGCTGCTTGTTAGAAACACGGAGGATGGATGTACAGTAAACCTTGCCCCTCCGCAGGTCTTATTCTGGGCTACATGTCCAGCTGGATTTCACAGCATCAGGGCTTGGCACTTACACCAGCCACTTCTCACAGTTCCCTTTTTTTCCCTGCACACGAAGACTTACCTCTTGAACACAACATCTCGATGATTTTGGCACTGGGAGGCAGGAGCCTGGGTCTGGTTCTTGCCTTTCCATCCAGTGAGCAAATGTAACCACTGCTAAGAAGGCTGTTTTCTTCCCTGGCCCAATGAATTTGTTCATGGAGAATGAAAATTCTTCTGTAAGAGAGGCAAAATACTTCATAGCCTCATGAATGGAGCATTCTCCTGAGAAAAAGGGATATTGGCAAAGGAATAACTCCCCCTCTCCCCCCATGTTGTTGAAGCTTGAACACCAAGAAGCCAGAATTATAACAAGGAGGCAGAAGAATAGCAAATGAGAAGGAATCTGTTACTGTGGTCTGTATGTACCAGGTCATCAGATGAGCAAGTTGGCTTCAGGTCCTGGTCCCTCAACAGCTTGTCTTTTGCAATCCACCAGCACTGAATGTTTATTCAGTGGGAAATAATGCTAGGAACTAGACTGTTGCTTAGTTAATGACTTTGTTCCTGGGAAATTTGCATTCTGCACGGTAGTCCCACTTCAACAGAAAGAACAGATGTGTTGATTTGTTTGGGGTTTGGGGGGGTTGAGGTTATTACAGAAAAAGCTGCAGCGGGGAGACAGAGTGGGCTGGGACCGGAGGCTGAACGAGGGAAAAAGCAGAAGTGTTCAGAGCAGAGCGGGGAAGTGAGAAAAGAAGGAAGGAGCTGGGGGAGTTAGTTACCTGCCCTACCTGGTTATCCTTATGCAGAGGGAAAACTGTTACTCTTGGAACGGTGCCTGCGTATCTGGAAGGAGGCAGTCTGGCACGGTGAGGTTTGCTAAACAGGGCTTGTAGCTGTTGAAGGTGCAGAGATTTCTATTGCCCAAACTTGGCTTGGCAGAGAGAAAGGGAATGGTTTCATGTACGTTCCCTCAGGCTTGGAAAGGAGAGGTGCAGCGGAGACGATGACTTATTCCTTGTGCTCCTGTGACTGGTGCTTTGTGGTAGCTTTGCTTAAAAGTTGGGACGTGGCCAAAACATAATTCTGATTCAATGTTGAATATCCACGACCTGGAAAAGCTTCAGCCAGACTATGTTTATTCTTTCACGCTACTGCTAATTATAGTACCACTTGAATTAGTTAATTGAATAAATAAATATATAATATGATGAAACAGGTGCTTAAGTGTAGGATAGAGATGAATAAGCCAAATGATGATTGAACTCAAGGAGTGGCTGCATAGATGAAGATTAAATATTCTGGGCAATGACAAATGGATGCTAGGTATTGTGTTCTTTAGCTTTGCTTTTGTTGCGTTTTTTTCCAACCATTTGAATATTCTGTGCCAATGGAATACCTTAAGGAGTCTGAAACCGGGAACCAACTGTTTAGCAGTCTGGAAAATGGGATTTTCAAAAGTGGGGAATTTAAGAGGCAAACTCAGACTTTGCCCATTCTGTTCTTGTAACTGTACTTTCATGAAGCCAAGTACTGTGTTCAGGCTATAGCAACGCTTAAAAATATGATGGACACCACCACCCACACCCCTTACCCCAGTATGGTAGTTATGAGAGTATAAACAGGACTGTAAGTTCCCTATAAAAAAAGTCAAGATACACAGTCTGCATCTCGACATCACTCAGAATATCCAGCTAAGAGATCTTTAAGGAGAAGTCTACAAATATTTGTAGGGGAATGTTCCTTCTGGCTTGCCAGAAAGCCACCCAGAACAGCAGTTAGCAAACAGGGCTCTGTGCTGGCTGTGAGCCATGCTCACACCAGGAAGTCAGGTGCTACTCAACACCTAGAAGAGCCTGTATTATGGGAATTAGGACGTTTACCTAATGTTATAACTGCATCCCAGCCCTGCCAGATCCTCAGAGTCTAGCCATGAGGCTACCATGAAAAATGTGAGGGCTGGTGACAGCACCTCTCATGCTTTGTTTTTTTCTGGAACTCAGTGCTGACTGGGGCCATTCTGAGGCCTTCGGCAGAGTTTGTGTCCTTCCCCCTCATGTCCAAGTCACAGCAGAGCTTAGCTGTCTCTTTTCCCAGGCTTGGAGACTTCAAGAGTCTGGTTGTCCCCCCTAATTCAATCAGAGCTTTTGGTGCCTAATGGTCATCTCATCTGATAGTTCAGCAAGTAAAATTTGTCTCTGGGCAAAAGGCAACTTTGGTAATGATCTAAACATAAAAATATTTTAGAAATCATAACATGTTTAGAAACATGGAAATGTCACCTGTTACCTGGTGGCAAATTTTATAAGTAGAGAACTACAGTTATGTTTGTCTGTAGCCATCTCACTTTCATTGTTTGGAATGGTCCTTTTCCATGGCACAATTATTGCAGCCACTCATTTCCACTGCATTTATCAGAGGAGAAACGCTCGGCTAACATTTGACCCACCAGCCCTGCAGCACTCCACATCGAATTGTGTGCAGCACAGTCACAGTCCAGTCTCACTAGCAACTGTTGAAAGAGCGAGCTTACTTCAAAGGGAGGAAAAGTTGTCTTTTAGAATACACTAAGAAAGAAAAATGATAACATTGGTTGTACTCAATAGAAATACATATGATTTTAGCTTTATTTTAGGTATTACTCCTTCCCAGTGGTGCAGGCTTCACAGGCGATGTGAAGGCTTCACAGGCGATGGGCCTCCTGGGAGTTAGATGCCTCTGTGGACATAACCTTGAGACAACAAAGCAACTCTCCCTAGCTAAAAGAGGCGACTGTCTAGTTTCCTAAGCAATCTGTGCATTTTTTCTGTGCCCTTTACTGAATCTTTGTGGATTAAGAAAGGGTGGTTAATCTGTGGAGTATGTGCTCTCTAATGACGGCTGGCCCATGCAGACATTGCTCCAAATGCTGTGCAAGCCAGGAACAGACCACGGGGGCTTTGCAAATCCCCACATAGAGCCATGCACTGATTGTTCAGGCTGTAGAATCATTTCTCAAATGAAAGACAGCTGAAGAAGTGCCAAATACCGACTCCCCCCAATCTGGCAGTTGCATATGGTAGTGTCTTTCTAACTAGTTAACTGCTGTGGCTGGGGAAAGCACTGTATCCGTAGGAACACTCAGATTGCTTTGACCCTGACTATACGAGATAATACTGAGGATAGCAAGGGTTGAAATCATTAACTGTGCTCAAACTGTGCCTATAATGTGCTCAAACTGAGCATATTAATTATGCTCAGAATGCAAGAAAGATTAAAGGAGGGATGCGGAGTTGACCAAATGCTGCAGATACAGGTCAGCAATTCCTGTCTCATTCTGCCCAAGAGCCCACAACTGCTTCAGGATACAGTTCTCACAGCTATGTTTGAGCTCCAGGTTGCCTTCTTCATGAAGTCACTAGTTACTGGTTGAGATGGTGAACATGTATAGATTGATCTGTGCAAATCAATCAAATGCAAAAAAAGTAGCTATTTTTTCTGAAAAGTCCATCTTTTTGGTAGTGCATTAAGATAGCAAGCCAAAAACCAATCAAAAAACTTAGTGCAGCATACCGATGCCAGTAACACCGTGTTTGCCATGTGCTCCAGCAGGGACCAGTGCAAAATCCCGTCTGCCGTGAAAGGGGCCCATCCACCACAGGTACACTGCTCTTGTGCGGGATACAGTGTCTGTAAGACTGTGCTTAGTGGGTATCTGGGCCACCACAGTGCAGAGGATTTAGAAGCAAGATCACGTTTGGAGTTGAAGAGCAGGACAGCACAGGGATATAATGCTGCTTGTAGGAAGGAGATGTTGCTTGGGGAGGAAGGGCCTCCGAAGGAGCAAAAAGGCACATGGATGGCAATTGGATATTTGGTTTAGATGAAATGAGCACCTAGGCCAGGATACATGGTGTACAACTGTAACAGGCAGTTGAGAGGCATCCTCTCAACATTTTCCCTTCTGTTTCCTAGCTGTGCCATCACAAGTGATGACAGGTAGGTCTAAGGCTCAGTCCCTTGTGGCCAACTGCAAACTACAGGAACTATTACTACTTATTTAAGCTGCTGCATGCCTGATGTCTCCTGGTGTTTCGGTGCATGCATTGGGCCATGTTAGGGCCACAGCAATCCGTGGAAGAAGATGGAGGCCTTAGGTCTCCAGCACCAGCTTCTGAAATGAGTAATTTAATTTAAACTAAGATATTGCTGATATATCAATTTTATCAAACTTGCTCTCTGGAGCATGTCTTGAAAACTGTAATGCTTCTTTTGGATAAACCATTTACACAAAGCTGTAGTGCCTTTCTACTTGCTTGGTTAGTACAATAATCAGGATGAAGCCTATATTCTTTGCTACTACCAAAAAGCCTCTGACAGAGATTTAAGGGATGTTTCACCCAATTAAAAGGGCATAATTGAATCTGCTATTTTCAGTCTTTGAGCTTAGCTCTGAAGTAAAATGCAACTGAAAAATATATACAAAAACTGAAATCATAAAGGTTTTGCAACATCTAGGTTTAAAGAAGCTTCATGACTATCATAAACAGAACAACGTGGTAGGAGAATTCTTTTTCCTTGTCTTTTCAGATTTCTTTAATAATGAATTTATGATGCTGAAATAAAAAAACATTTCTTTCTGAAAGTAAAACAGCTAACAGTCAAGGCTGATTCTTTGAAGTCCACTGCATGAACTTTACTAACTCCCAATTTAATATTAGCTAACCCATAACTGAATTAGATATCCTAAATCATTCATCAGGCTCGAGTTATCCCTGTAGGTGCGAAAAGGAAATATCAAAATCATACAGAGACAGTAAGTGAAATACTTCTCCAGTTAATAAGATCCTCAAGAAACGTTTCCAGTACTTTAAGTCAGTTTTATTTTAAAAATAGAGTCCAAACATCATTTTTGGTAAGGTGCAACGTATGTACCATTTTCTACAATTAAAAAAAAAAAAAAAAAGCAAAACAATATTCATAATTATAGTGTCATTCCAACACAGAACCAGTGGGTCTCCTGTAATTCTTAAACATTCTTTTTCTGCATCCTCAAAGCATAAAAATTAATTAGTATCACTGTAACAGCCAAAGGGTCTGGCTAATGCCATCCATGTTCTGTACTTTAAAAATAAACTGTCTGGTACGGATTGCTTCAAGTACACATTAGAAGCTGAATGCATCTGAACACAGTTCATGCAAAACAAAGGTACAATACTGAACTTGCATCATCCAAAGACTTTTGTTCTCGTTTAGTTTGACATCTTCAAAGTCCAACTGGTTGAAAATGAGGATTGAACAGAGGTTGCATAAAGTGAGCACTTTATACTAAAGTACTTACGTAACTCTCAGATTGATCAGGTTACGTGACTATCTTGAGCTCTAAAAATTCAAATAAATACGTAAGGCTGAGATCTGTGCCTCTTGGATTCTATTCAGTAACTTCTGAGATATATTTGGGAATACAGATGGAAAACAGTGACTGATAATGGGCCTGGTATGGGGAAATACATTAAATCATTACATCAGAACTGCATTTTTTGAGAAAAGCATGTTATTAATTTATATTAAGAGTGTTCCCCATTCAGCCACTCAAGCTAAAAGAGCAATGAAGACTGTAGCATGGAGGAAGTTCAACAGAAAGACTTACAGCCAATTACTGTCTCTGGAAGCTCAAGTGCTAAGTTTTCTAATTAGCAAAGTCTGTCCAGTTTCAAAACCCATCTTGTCATTCTACCATCACCTCAGCCTTGATAATGGCAAGCAGCTGAAGTTAGCTATGGCTATATCATCTAGCTGGAGAGCTAGATATCAGTCACTGTTCTGAGAGCGTTCAATGTATTTTTGAACGGACGCTGGAACAAGGAGTAGCAGTCTAACCACCCACATAGAGTTACACATCCAAAGCTTTGATAGAAAAAAGCCAGACCTCAGTTTTTCTGCCTTCTGCTTGGGGGGGTACTCTCAGGGTCAAACTGCACCCACAATAAGTGCGTGAATCTCAATGCCATCTGCTGTTTCTTACAAACATGCTGTTTTTATGGATCCTGTTCTCAAGTCCTGAGGGTTCCTCATATGCAGTCTAAGAAGATGAGGTGACAAGCTATCACAGGGCTGACTGTTGGTTTTAGTAGATCAGGCCTCTGGGTAATGATGGGAATTAGCCACAAAAGTTTATGCCTATGCGTAGCCATGAACTTTAGCTGAGTTTAGCTGATAACCCAAGTCAATACCCAAGTGAGTTTGTATTTGTGGCCAGTTTAACCTTAGTTAGGTGACTCCTTGGCTTCTTCTCAGAAAATAAGAATTTTTTCAGTGTTGATATACTATCCTGGCTCCTGTGAGCAAACACTGCCCTCAGTACTATCAATGCTCTTCAGAATTACCTCTGCCGTGGACTACGTGCTAATGCAGCATGGACTGAAATTTCTTTGGCTAATAGAGAAGGATTTAGATCTCGTCTTTTCTCTAACATGCATGAAGCATTGAGTTTGATTTCAAATAGCAGATAAATTCACTTTTCAATTTCTCCTGGTTTATGAGCAAAAGCGCTATTCTGGTGTTCAAGTGAGGAGTACACACACCTGCTTCATATATGAACATAAAGGAAAATGGAGAAAGTGTTCATCAAACATGCATGTATTAACATGCTGTAAAAGTGAAGAGTAGAACACAGTCCTTCAGTTTTATTCTCAGAACAAAATTGCTTATTTATCTTAGTCCAAATCCCTTAGATTCTAGTTTTGGGTAGGAACTGACATTGGTACTAAGCCCCTTTTGGGTTTAGTTCTGGGAATGAACTGATTTTATTATGGCACCTCTGTTCAAATGAGGGAATCTAATGTTTATGAGCTTGGTTGTTGACTTGGCTGGTTTTTTATGAGTTTGGCTGATGGTAGCTGCACAGAACAGAAGAAACAACAATATTATGTTGTATTTCCTGTTTTCAGAAGGAAATAGTTGCTCAGTTCTATAGTTTACATAGTTTTAACAATATCCCTTTAATAATACATTGTACTGCAGATGTTCAGTTAACAAAAAGTGTACACTGAAATATTTATGGGCTTTGGCCAGAGCTGCGTATATTTATGTCAGTCTGTTGCAAATACTATTGTTAAATGGAGTATTTAACAGATTAAAATTATCCCTTTACTTCCGTTTCTTTTACTTAAACAATTTGGGCCATACTTTGTGTGAAAGCAGTGGGACACATGCCAGGAGGAAGCAGGGCCACCAGAGATAAGAGGAGGAATTTGTGACATGTACCTTTGGGCATCTAACTTAGGGTGCACCTGGCTAGTTGTCTCAGTTCAGGGACGCAGCGATCCTGGACATTGCCTACAAGTTGGATCAACAGTCTGGCTTTTGTCTGGAGCAACAGGCTCTTCTGGCACGAAAGGACTCCCAAAATCTCTGCCCAGGAAGACCACCTGGACGCAATGGACTTGAGCTACTGGCTTCTGTATGAATTTGAACAAAAACACCAGAGGTCTTAGATGCCTAAATGAAGGTTCCAGACTCTAAGAGGGTCTGAAGGGGATTCAGGGCATCTGAATTAGGATGCAACCTCTCTCCAATCATTACGCTTATACTTATAAAACAAACACTGGGCAGTGTGGATTACGTGTTACTCAGAATAAAACTTGGTCTTCTGTTACTGACAGCAGTATTGACTAAAGTGCTAGTATATTCACACAGAAAACATTGAGTCTGTGCATCTTACATAGGATCAGAGCAAGGGTTTAGGAAAATTTAGTATTTTTACCTGAGTGGCTTGGAGGTCCCTATTGGGGGCTGCTAGGTCTTGTGTTCTTGCTGCAAACAGATCAATAATTAAAGCTTTGCTATTGCTGTTTGCATTCTCAGTCCCTTTGATCTTATCCAGACACAGTATTGTGGGGATGGATTCCCCAGTCCTATGACTGGGCAGATGCATAAAGAGTAGATCTGCTACAGAATAAATGTCTGTGACTGTTAAATTAACTTCAGCAATCTCTTGGCAGGTGCAGACAAATGCCAAGAAATAACAATGACCAAAAGGAACTAAATGGAGAACAGGAATCAATGCAGAACTTCACTAGATCATGAAAAATGATGATGTACACAAGGAGAGACAGGTAAGGGTTTTGATCTCTTGTCCCTAACATCTATGAGAGCTGGATACCAGTCTCCCTTTAGTGCCTTTGAAAATTCCTCCATGAGCTTCTGTGTTTTTTCCTGTTGTCACTATACCACATAATACTAAATATTACAGTACGTGTATGCAAAATTGCATAGAGAAATAATAAGTCCTTACAAATAAGTCACATTTCAACATTAATAAAGGGAAGCTGATTGACAGAAATGCTAAACTGCATAAAATTCAAAGGACTAAAGCAGGGAGCAGGGGACACCGTGTTTTGAAGTGAGTTGAAGTGTGTTCTTGCTCCTTTAACTCCGGTCCTGATTCACTTAACTTTTACAAAAATAAACGAAGATGACAAAATTTTTCATTTTAAAATATAATGATATTTTCCCTCATGAAAATGGTATGATTCAGTAGCAAATAAATAGCCATGATTTCAATAACAAAAACAACTGAAGTTACTCAAACACACTCTCTAGTTTGAAACACAAATGTTTATATCTGGTAACAGCTTATACATAAAAAGTGTCTGCTAGTCTTCACACCTGCCTCATGAGTTACTGTGAATGTTGATGCATCCCACTGGTGCTCCTGGCTCTTTGTCTTTAAGCACCACATCACTTCCACCCACCAATGCCATAATTGAGCTGTTGGGAATCTCATTAAGGGAACACAGCTTGATGTCTGCAGCTGCTCAGAGCTTCTGAACTGCTTTCCTCATTAAATAAGTGCCATCCTGTATCCACTCCCTCTGTCAGAGGCATATCGGGCCATTCCTCATACACAGCACATTTTCTCTTTAAACAAAATGAAACACCGAACGTAGCCTTTGTGTTAATCTAGAAGGGATTCCTTTGGGGTTACTTTCCTCTTCCTTTACCAGTCTAGTTAAACATGATAGATTCAGGGTCCTGGTTTGCCATTTGAGCCATATGTCTTAATACATCCTTTTTAGTTATGATACCCAGCAGCCTCCTAGAGGAGAAAAGGAAAGGAAAGGTCAACAATCGTCTCATATATCATGTGGGTTTTTCCCCTGTTCAGCTGCAGGGACATTTTGTGAGTGCTTACACATAACACTCACTGTCCATCCCATCCATTCCTCAATTATTATCTTGCATAAAAAGCATTCTCACATCATGTATTTTTATGACTGCAGCCATGATCATTAAGTTAAATACCTTGTGTAGTTACCTGGCTTTTTTGGGAACATGACTGAGTGAGGAGCTATAACTACACTTATTATGACAAAGTAATGAGTTTCCTTAGGCTCAGGCTGCAGAGAATGAACAGCACAAAACCAACGTACCAGTGCCCTGAGCTAGTGCGTGGGATTCAGTAATACACAGACTAAGCTAAAGCACAGACTTTCTGAAACTCTCACTGTCGGACAACAAAATTCTTTCAATTTTAAGCTATAATTTCTCATTTATATGATCCTAAATTAATTATATCTGTCAGGAAAGATGAAGCCTATAAGATGTCTGGGTCCAAGAGTCAAAAATTTCCTAACCCTCAGTAGTCAAGGGCTTTTATTTTCAGTCCTTGAAGGCCACAAGACATTGAATTTTGAAACTATCTCATTGTTATGGTTTTTCCACCTTTCGTTTCATGTAAGTGCTAGAATTCAAGATCAAAATTTCCAAATCCAGGCATCTAAAATCAGGACTTAAATCTGTGTCCTGATAGTGGTGCTTAGTTTCTTAACGCTGACAACACTGCATTGATAGTAACAGCTGATACGCAATATTTTTGAATAACAAAAATGATTTTTGCAGAAGACTAAACTTTAGTCTTCTGCATTTGAAAATGGTTTTGCTATCCTGTTGTTCTTCTTGCTGCCATATTCTGGGGTAAGCAATTATCTCAAAATAGCTCAGATTCCATTGGAATTACAGGATGTTATTTCTAGTGCACACCGTGCAGCTTTTTACTCTTCTAACTTCATGTTTGCCCACACTTCTTCAGCTGGTTTTTTGTGGACTTCTGTTTTATATGCCTTTCCATTTTCCATTAAAGAAAGCTGAACGCATTAATTTTCCGCCACTGACATCTTTATCACAGTCTTCACAAGCATCTAATCTAGCTGGATGTCTAGAAACAGGCACATTCTTTGCAAACAATACTACCTGGCAGATCTAACTCTGTTGAAAATTGAACTATAGTGGGAGTCAGAACAGTTTATTTCATATTTATCTTTACCTTATCTAAACGACAATACATTAAGGATTGGGGAGAACAGAATGAAACACTCAGCAAGGGCCATTTTGGTTCTGTCTGACTTCTTTTGCTGCCCTGGAGAGACACTGGGCATGCTTCCCTTATTCTTCCATTTACAAAATAGACAAATGAAAATATTCACTTGACTGTCTCAAAGGTGCTGATTAATTAGTTACTGTCTATATTTGTCTTTAAACAGGAAAAACAGTGGGTTTGTTAATGTTGAAGAAAAATCTCCTGAGGTTCTCTAAGCGTGCTTGACTCAGCATCTACTCACCCACTGCGAGTGACGAGACACTGCCGGAGTCCGAGTTTCCGGAAAATGTCTACCACCGTCTCCATTGGCGTGTGATCAGTGACAGTGAAAGGGCTCAGGTTGAGAATACGCCGCAGCTTCAATGGATGGGGACTGTTGGGTGGCAGTTCTGGGGGGTCTTCAGTGAAATACACAATGGAGTTGCTCACCACCCCATCCTGACGCTGTCTTGCATTCTCTGTACGATAGAAAGATGGAGGTAGATAGTGAGTTAGGCTTGATAACAAAACAAAAAAAATTATCCTCCTTTGGAAAGCAAAGGCAGTAGTAGCTTTTTGTCTTTAACGTACTGAGGTCCCGGAAGTTGGGGTTACAGAGCAAATTTTAATTTCCTTGAGATATTGTTCCCTTGAAGCAAATGTGATATTTTTACAAACACATACTTTTGCTTGGTTGGGATGCTTTTCTGAATAAATGTGCAGCTCATTACATTCACAAACATCACTAATCCAACTTCTATCAAATTCAAATGATTGTATGTCATTTCCTCCATTGTGAGAATCACAACAGAACCTCTATTATATGGCTGAGGGAGTGGCGTCAACAGCCTATGTTTGGTCCCAGCTGGCTTGGAGAAGAATGGTTGTTCCCAGACTTCTCACTGGAGTTGGGGAAATCTGGGCATGGTGAATGAATTTATGAACACAAAGCTGGGGAAAGAAAAACTCACATCCCAGGGATCTGGGAGAGGTGTAGACGTTGTCCTAGACTAGCACACCTCTCTGGTGTGCAGGGTGAATTTTGTGTTTCTGCATTCGGTGCCTTAAATAGAGTTAGCATATCCAGATTTTAAAAGGGTAGAAAAAATAGCATCCTACTTAAAGGAAAATTTATTGTTTGATATGTTTTTCTCAACGGTATGTATTAGACCACTTTCAAAATTTCAAAAGCTATCATCCATACTTTGATCAAACTATGAAGTGAACTTTACACTACATCTGGACTTTACACGATCAGTATAAGCCTTTTACTTTGAAGTACGTTCCAACAAGAATTCTTACCATTTAAGTGGTTTATTTTCATTGTAGTGTTTACCTCATTTCTACTCAACACTACAGGGTACAACCAGTATACGAGATGGATTTCCAAACAATAGACAACTCTCTCCCCAGAATAAGCATATCATATTTGGCTCTGAGGGTTTAACTCTTTCTTCTTTTTTGTATAAATTCTTGGCAATGGCTGGAGTGATTATCTTTGATTAATATAGGTTACTTCTGTTCTTGAGAGGTACAGCAAATCAGACATACTCAAATGTATATATTCTTGGAGCTCCTTGCCATCAATCAAAGTGCAGAAACCTGCTCCTGTGACTTGTAATGTGTAGACAGTAATGGTTTCCAACGTGTTCCAGCTGCATTTTTCTCCCTTTAACAATAATTGTCTTGTAATATTTCTGGAACTGGAGCAGTGCTGGCTCAAACCTAATATCAGTACAGTATATGCTTTTCAACCTTCTCACCCCATGTATTACAAGCCCTATTGCAATTTATAGGAATGATGCTAACTTTGTCTCACCTTGTTTTGACTCATACGTCTAATTTCAAGTGTGAACATGCCTGTATAGCTCTTTGATATATGACCTGTGGTAAGAGGTAACATTTATCAAACTGAAGGTAACTCCCACCCTTTGATAAAAACCCTTGACAGCTAGGTATTTCCTTCCCGAAACTGCACCCAAAGCAATAGGCCCAAGCATTTCAGTTACCACATTGCTGTTCCCAAGGCAGCAGTGACCCTGGGAAACAGCGATTAGCCAAAGCCATGATTTCACTCTTCAAAGTCAAACACCTCTCTAGAGAAATTTGAATGATGCAGTACTATTGAGCAAATTCAGCGGCATCAGAAAAATGGTGGGCTTTGCTTGCAGTCTCACTGGAGGGAGCAAAGGTAAAACAGAAGAACAGATCATTTTTGCAGTCAGTGGGTAAGAATAGCAGATATAACTTAACAGAAAGAGCAAAGCAAATGGATGACAATGTCTGGTTTTACAGATTAATCTACGCAGAAGACCCTTGTCATACCTAGAGAGTGAATTAGTTCTCCCAAATGTGGAACGGCCTTTCATATTCAGGAGTTCACAGTTCACAGCCTGTATTAACTATGCTGCTCTCTCAACTCCACACTGGGAAAAGTACATTATACAGGCCACCTGGCTTGTGTCCAAGACTGCCTTTTGTACGATGCCTCTGAAGCTGGTCAAATTTAAGAAGAGCTTTACAGGGACAGATACTCCCCTTTGTAAGACTGTAAAGTAGGTGCCATCTAAAATGTAAATGCCTATTCCCAGAGGGTGACTCTGCCCACCTGACCTGCGTGCCTGCTAAACAAAGACCAGTGGAAGGACACAATCCTCCTGAAGGTGCTTCTGAGTGATCCAAAGTGGTATTGCCATTCACTCTACAGGGACTGAATGCGTTTTTAGAATACGCTTAGTGCTCCACTTCGTAAGAAAGAACTTATGGAGGCATAAATCACGAGGCAGAGAGCTGTGTATAAACAGGTATTTGATGTGGGCCTCAACAGCTATTGCCGTCATCCAAGCAGTCAGTTGTATAAGGGAATCTGAGTACTTCCCCAGCATATTCCCTGGGCCACCACACTGCTGATGCACAATTTTATTGGACCAGAGAAAGAAGCTGAAGCTTCTTGGTTGAAAGCATATCTCTGTGTAGTGCAACGTGTTGTCATATAGAGGTACAAAAAAATTCAAACTGAGGCAGCATTCTGCAGGGCACAATAGTGTGGTGAAAGAAGAGGTGCAGATGTGGACTTGACTCAGCTTTTCAGAATACCTCATTCCCTGGCTAGAGCGCTGTGCAGATGGGGCTTATACTACTCCCAGGTATAACCCTCCAGCATCTCTGGATGCTGTCAGGATGAGTGGGAGATAAGAACCTGAACAAGAGAATAAAAGATGCTTCACCACATGTGATGTTTAACTTTTGGCAAGTAATTTTATAGTTTGAGGAGACTTAGTGTATGGCTCCATGAAGACACTGTGAAGCAAGCTGAGGTGAAGGTTTGCAAGCCGCTAGCTACTCTGTGGCAATGATGAGCAGTGACTTCTGCAATAAATGCAAAGCAACTTTGGCCTTCAGTGAAAGAGGACTAGCTATTAAAAAGTTGCTAGCATGGTACAAAACCAGTGCTTTGCCTGCCCTGTACTGGAACAATATAGTGTGTCTTTTGGAAAAGTGAAACCAAATCCAGACTTTAAATCACCAAGACACAAACCATACTGGAAAGATTAGCTGTTTATCACAGAGTCAGCAAAGAATGACATCAGGAGCTGTCATACTCAACCCAAGAGAAAAAGGCTCACCAAAGATCCCTAATAGCTGAGTATTTTAGGCAAACCTATCTATGAAATGGTTTTTTACTTTAAATCTCAGTTCTGCCTCAGATCCTATGAACGGTGCTCTTAATTAGAGCTGATCAGGAAACAGTACCTTTTCCTCTAGAAAATGTGGATGTCAAAGAAACAGTTTTTGAACAGGAAAGCATTTTGATCTAAAATGTCTGCTGAGTTTATTTTTAACTGATTTCTTTGTTATCAGTGCATAGCTGGACGTTTTCACACATCTCCTGGAAAGCCCATTCAGCTATGTTGCCATTTGTGACCTGAATCAAAAGAATCAGTTCTTCAAAATTCTCTGACTTGCTTCAGACAGCATCTGATCTTTCTGCTTTAAAAAATTTTCCCTCTGACATACCTACCTGCAAAGGAGACGTGAAAGGCTATAAAGCTAGGATGGCAGCATAATATGTTACAGCCATAACATGGCACAGACAGTGTAAAAGCCAGACACAAGGTAGGTTAAATACATCTAATTAAGGTTTTTTACTTCTCATAGGGGAATGCAGAAGACATTTGAAACTCATTAGCCAAAGCAGGATAAAATACAAACTATTTTATAAATGGTATCAGCTCTTGGCTTTTACACATTTGGTGAAACTTCAGACACATATTTACTTTCCTAGCTTCGCCATACAAGGCATCTTTTGTTACTATCAAAGGAAGATTAGCCCTCTAAGAAAATCAGTTGTTTGAAAAGGGTATTGCAGCTAGCAGCCTTGCGCTTCATCTTGGTGTCGTTAAAATCCTCTTATACTGAGATTGGTATACAGAGGATTATAACTTCATGGAGACTTTTTTTTGCTTGTGTTGAAGGAAGGATGAAGGAACAACCAGTGATAGCAGGCTTTTAATGAAAAAGTTAGATTCCCACACCCCTTGGAAGTTAAATTACAATTGTACAGTTAGAGGAACTGTAGAACTGGCAGTTATGCTTTCCTGTGTTTTGAGAAAGTAGTGACATAAGTAAATGCAAAATGAATTCAGTTCATAAACTATTTTCTGTAATTGAAATGACAACTTACACCACAGAAGGGAAAAAATGAGAAATTCATTTCATCCTGAAGAGAATTCCATGCTACATTTTAAGGGGAGAAAACTGAGCTCTGTCTTTTCTTTTCTCCTTCTGCATGTAGTATAGATGCAGTGTTGATGACTTTCTGCTATGGGTTCGGAAGAGGAGAATCAAGTAACAGCTGAGTGTCCTTAGATAAATGAATATAAATTTTAGGTCTAATCACTTAGACAGAGTCTGTTTACATCCAGGGGATGAAAATAAATATGCATTAAAAAACCAAGTGCTTTAAAGAGCACTGTTATTTCAAATTTTATTTTAGCGTTATGAGACGTGGGCAAGAAAGTGGCCCTCTAAAATAGCCCTGATTTTTGAAGAATATGGGAGTTTCCATCTGAGACAACAGCTTTTTAAAGGTGCCTGAAGCAGAGGGATGAAACAGGCCCACACAGAGAGGAAAAGTTCCGTGTCAAGGAGTTTTGGGTGTGCCAGACATTCCACTCCTCTGCAAAGTATAAGGCAATCGTGCCTAGCCAGCCCCCTGCCTGCCCGCCCAGCTGGCCCTCACCACCACGGGACTGCCAGAATTGGGAGCAGACCATGGGATTGATTTGCTGGGCTTGCAGACCTCCGCAGCTCTGGATGCCCTGGGTACAGGCAAGGTGGGAACACTTGCTTTCATCCTGTCTTTTCAATCCCCACCTAGCCATCAGGACAACCAGAAAAGGACCTGGTGGGTGAAAACCTGTAACGACCTGAATCAGGCTCTCAGGCAACCAGCCAGCTATCCACTGGATGCTTGGCAAAACTCAGTCATCTTTACCAAACAATATCCTCCACTTAAGAGCTTTCCACTCCTAGCGCAAAACGCCTACATGTGAGAAAAAAATGGGGTAGTGCAACAGAAGGAAGCACAGGGACTTGCATTTCATCACAGGGTGACAAAGGTTCACGGGTGCCCCAGCTGCTACCAGCAGCCCATGGATACTAGAGGAAGTTCAGCACTGCAGTGGCTTTTCATCTGGTTCTGGAAAAACTTCTGGCCATGTGAGTCAAGCTTATCTCTGTTGTCTCTAGCAAAATTGTATTGTACTGTTGTGAGTGGACAACAAAATCAAGCCAACAGAAGTTAAGCCCCCAGAAGTCTACCAGGTGGTACGTTGCAATAGAAAAGCTTCCAGCTATAGGTCCTAGGAACTAGTAAAAGCCAGACTTGGGGAAAATGTTAGGGTTTGTTCTTATTTATCCATTCTTCAAGATGAATAACACTGGTAACATCCCACCCTATCAAAATCAAACATATGTGCATCAATACTCTCTACTCACTTATTGCAAGAATCAGCTCTCGTCTCTGTGCAAATCCAATAAGTCTCTCCGAGTCTTTTGAAACCACTACTGGGAAGCCATTGTAGTCAGTCTCCTTGATTAGTGTCTCGACATCCTCCACTGTCATGCTGTCTTGTGTCAGAACAGAGAGAGGAGCTTCACCACGCCTTGGTCTCATGACATCTGTTGCCAGGGTGCGGTGGGTGAATTCGTCCTTCACATCCAGAAATGGGTAGCCGTTCAGATGAATGTGAGCTTCATAGATCCCTTCTTTCCCAAAGGCATCTGCCACCCACTTGCTTGTGACAGCTGCAGCCATAAGAGGTACGATGTACTCCAGGCCTCCTGTTAGCTCAAACATAATCACCACCAGAGAGACCGTCATTCGGGTAACACCACCTGCCAACAAGGAAAGCAGTCAAGTTTCCTTCAGTGCTCTTTAAGTATACATACTACGCAATTAATTTACATTTTTGTATCTTGGACTCAAAAAGGCATGAGATTATTTAAGCTGAGTACTTTGCCCTTATATTTTGTGAAGTAGTTTGGGGCTTATTTCACTAAAGATTTTTCATCTGTTGCAATTGTCATCAAAAAGATTGAGTGAACCTGCTCAAGTCAAAGATGCTAACACTGAAAAGCAAATAATGAATGCGAAAAGACAGCTATCAAACCAGAAAGCATGCCTCCCCCCCCGCAAAAAAAAAAATCAGCTATACTGGATACTTGAGAAACTAAAACTGAATCCTGTCATCAGCCCTCTAAAATGACTCCAAGAATCAACTAAGTACCATGGCTGGGGCAGGTAGGAGCAGTGAGAGCTGGCTGTCACATTGGGTTTACCTGTCACATCCATGCTGAAGAGAAAGCTAGGCATTATTTTTGGGCATGCAATGGTTACAAAATCCTATATAAGGACAGTTTGAGGCCACTGCAAGAGCTAGATTACAGTTTAAACCCTGGTTTTTGCTATCAGTATGACAGCTTGAACTGTATACAACTTGGTTTGAGGACATCTAGGCACGCAGCTGTAGACAGGATTATAGCTGCATTTTTCAATCTAGTCTTTCTGTATTCATTTCATATGCAAGCTTTTCATTCCTTCAGTTTACTTTAAAGGATAAAAAATAATCATATAACTGCAGACAAGTGTGTACGTATCACTGAATTATTAGGTAACATTTCTTTGCCTCCGTTCAAAAGGTAAAAGTAATAAATCTGCAATTTTTAGGCCTCAAAATAAAACACCATTTTAGATGAGAGAAATCAGCAAACAGGTCATTAAAAGATGCTTTTAATCTAGCAGCATACCAGAATATTAAATTGTTGATTATTTAACATGATGATCCAGATACAACTTTCATCTGAGGAATGCCTTAAACTTCCGACTCTGAAAAGCTGACCAGAGCCAGGATCATTTAATATTTACTCTACATCTCTTACTCCAAGCGAGACAGGTCTTGGGCTTAAGAATGAGCAGTGACCATTCTGCTGTATGCCTCACCATACTATTAAAATCACTGCACCTTGATTTAGACCTTTTAAAAGAGGAAGTGATTGCTGGCTAGCACACTGCTGACTAACTGGAATATCGGAGCAAAGATTTGTGTATAATTTCTTTTATGAGCACGAAGATCATTTATGGACAAGAGGAAGTGCTTTGCTCTTTTTTGACAGTAAGATTCATTGCGGCTATTTTAATGTGTCTACACTGCTGTAGGTGTTCACATCCAAAGGGGTGATATCCAGATTGCCTTTATAATCTCTGGAGAAAAGCAAGCACTTTTGAGGTCAAGTTCATCTGTTCATTTGCCTGGTTTTAGATGTCTATTGCCAGATGAGGCTGATTTTTCCAGTATCTCATTTTTCTGTTTTGACTGTGAAGGGTATCAACACAGTGAGCTCAGATGCTGATGTCTACATTATATACATTAAATTTAGACAAGCAAATCCCACCCTTCCTTCCTCTATAACTGATAGCATAAATGATCTTATTTTTCTAGCAAAAGACTCCGAAACTGAACCTTTTCCAGCTCTTCCCCGAGTCCTTCCATTTAAAACCTTTCATTTCAAATCTGCCTAATTGCATTCATCATGTGCTATACATCCCCACTATTATTTTGTCAGCTAATGATGGTATCAGCGACAATAACAAAAGGAGGTAGACCATTCAATTACAGAAGGGCAAATATATGATAAGGCAAAAAAATGTGTTCAGATGGTGTGCTTGTAACATTCCTGTTGCACCTATGACTAGAATTTTGATATGTGAGGTATTATTCAATGATCTTGCTTTAATAGTTGACAGATCATTCCTGTTATATCCAATAAATCCCATTGATTGAACATAACCGGATATTGGCCTGTGGTCAAAATGAAAACCAAAAGACAGCCCCATTGAGCAGAGTGTGACACAGAGTCAAAATAAGACCCAGAAATTTTACCTCTGCGTAGCTTCAAATTTGGCAAGACATAGGAAGTTTGCTCCCACTAAGAGAGAGCACAGTCTAAACAAGGTGGTAGCTTTAGTCCAGCTACAATGGATTTCATTACATCAAAAGGGCAGGGGGGGTGGAAATCAAGCAAAAACTCCTTCTTGGAAACCTGTAGCCTAGCTTTAATTTTTCCTTTCTTTTTATGTGCTTTCTGGTGGATTGCAAGTAGTGGGCATTGGTGACTGCAAGCCCCTCTTTTGTTGACTACCTGTCAGATCACCGGAGAGACCATTTGAGGCAGCTGCTCATGCTTTAGCCCGTCACATCTATTATGTCCAGAAATGCTGGCATAGCACTTAACACAAAGACCAAGCCCTCTTAAACAATTTGTAGGTCCTCACACATCAGTTATCCGTGCACAAAGCAATGACCAGCAGATACTGTACCCAAGCAAGCTGCCGCTCCCACCATAGCATAAAGTCCTGGCGTGACGCAGTCTGCCCCAGGCCTGCACCAGTTCCTGAAGATGATCCAGTCATGATGGTGATATGCCAGCTGCTCTACTCCAATCCCAACCATCCTGCCAGCCATGGCTCCAACAGCCATGCTGGGAATGAAAAGGCCTGAAGGGATCTTGAATAAAATACAGAGATATGAGCACCTTGACAAAAATGACTAGTAATGAACTCACTGATCAAACAATTTATTATTAGTAGTAAGAGAATCCAGTTTCCTTACTAAACGCTAACTCAGAAGGCCATAGCCTTTTGGAAGCCTACACTGATGTTGCCTGGGTCTGAGATAGGTTTCTGCAATGACTGAGTTTGTGTGGCTACATGCATATGAACAGCTTTATAAAACGTTCATGTATTTTTTTTAAGTAATTTTGAATCCTACCTGCTGCATCACAGTGAATTTGATAGATAAATGGTGTTTCTGAATAACAGTCTGCTTTTAAAGTCAAGATGCTCCTGGTTTTGCCTTTATTGCTTTCTCAGCAGGATGTCAGGAACTGCTGATGGTTCTGTCATGGACTTGAGAATAAGCTTAACTGAAAATAACATCTTGATTTCACCCTCTATCACATGGACTACTTTATAGATTTATTACTACTCTTTCAGGCTGAATCAGACCAAATTTTAAATTAAATGTCAAATGCTGAATAAAAATTCAGAGAAAAGAGGCTGACTACTCAGAGGTAGCTATTTCTTCATTTCAGTTTGCTATATATTTTCCCGGAAGCTCTATGAATCATTACCTTGTCGTCTGCTATACAGACAAGTCACAAATCATTCAAAAAAGTATTGAAATGAGAAAGAAAGAAAAAAAAAAAAAAAGACAATTAAAATTCACTTTGCCTTGGCTAAGTGCATTTCCTCTTAGATGTAAAGTACACCTGAAAGTTGGAGAAAAATTTCCTGGTGGAGAAGACAACTCCGATCTGTGGTAAGGACTTGCATGGAGTTTTTGTTGGGTCTAGAGAGGAAAGGCTGTTATTTCTTTTTACTTCTGAAAATATACTTTGAGCTTCCTAGACAACTAAATTAACAACCTCAGCATGGCCCAGCAGCGTTAGGACTGATAACAGCAGGCACTATCTCCCCCACCATATAGTCTTAATTTTGCTGATATGGTTCGACTGAGTCTTCTAGATTTGGTGTGTAAAGCTATTTTGTCTATTATTTTATAGAGTAGTTGAAACTGTCAATTGCCTCTAACAAATTTTTAAAATATAGAACAAATAAAGAAAGACATATTAAATAAAGAACCAAACTCAGAAGTCTTTAAAAAAATGAACAAACATAACAGCCATAGATCAGTTTCTGCAGTGATGGACATCTCATTTCAAGTCCTCCTCCAGAAATATTACACCTGCAACATCCAAGTGCTATTAAACTTCCACTTGTTCTCCCTGCTCAGGAAACCAGCAGGACTCAGTCCTGAGCAGGACTCAGGTCCTGAGCAACCTTCTACTGTTCAGTAGTTCTTGTCATCAGATGGGAAAACACAAACAAAAGCAAAACTCCAACAACTTGCTACTATATTTTAGGTAAAAGGCCCTCTAAAAAGATGGATCCTCAGTTCAAGTGCAGTGTTTAAGAGAAAGATGAGATGCTTTAGCTTTGAGTGTGGTATAAAATGTAGTCTATAACTCAGAAAAACTTCCCATCGTCTGCTGCAATCAGATCCAGAACTAAATGCTCAGATAATGGGAGCTGTAGACAGACAGATATGCGTTTTATATGGGCTCCAGCAATCAGATATATAAAACTCACCACAAACAGCTTTGTATATGTTGAAAGCTTGGATAAATTGTTCTTGGACCTTTCATCACCCATTTATGGGGAGGAGGAGTGGAAGGAAAAAGTTGCAAATCCAGAATAATCAAATCATACATCTATCAGTCCTCCCACTCATTCCCTCTTTTTTTCTAAACTACAGTGCTTAAAAAGATTCAAAAATAGAATTTTCTGCTTCTTTTATATTTTTATGAGGTTTTAAATATGTAAATCAGCAAATTTAAAGCTATTACTTCCCTGAGAATAGCTACCTTGAGACACATTGAGACGTTAATCCAACAAGACCAACAGCAGTGTAAATAGTCCATATCCCTGAGAGAGCTGAAAGGCAGCTGCAGTGGGAATCATCTTGAATTTGCTTATTAGAAACAGTGGATTTAAATTCCCACCTGGATTTCTTTTTTCACTTAATAAAACCGCAGATGACTAGAAGGTGGAAAAGCAAGGGTCATCCCTCTGCTTTGGTGGGGTACTGCAGAGCAAGATGTCGGGTGGTGGGTGAACCATCAGGTATCTCAACCACACCTGCATGGGTGGATGTAGGTCAGAGGCACAGAAACCCTGTCAGATAGACCACATCTGTGCCTTGTGCTCACAACAGCTTCTGCACCTGTCCCCAATTTACCTTCATGCCAAAAGTGAATATCGTGATGACAATTTTAAACACCAAAGCCAAGGCGAGTTGCCACATGGCAGTGTAGACTCCAGGGCCGGCAGGTCTGTCGGGAATGTCATCCACTGGCCGGGTCATGTTTGGATCGTTGATATAGTCGCAGAGCTGCGAGGACTCCAGGGCACCGCAGTCATTGAAGAGCTCAGAGATGAGTTCGCTGGTGCTTCTCCGGGTGTAGGGGTTGGGGTAGGCGATGATGGCAGTGATAGCTGTTATCACTATGACCTCCAGGACTGGGTATTTCCCAAGTCTAGTGGTTTTTCGCCTCCTGCACCAGGCAATGTTGCATCGGATAAAGAGAGTCCCCCAGAGGCCACCGAAGACGCCAAGCAGGATGAAAGGGAAGAGCTCGGCCATGTACCAGGGGGTGTGGTACTCCACGTAGAACAGGACCAGCCGGCTGTTTCCAAAGGGATTGATGGACCTCAGTGTGAAGGCAGCCACCAGAGCAGCAAAAAATGACCTCCAGAGGGTTTTTAGAGGAAAGTAGTAGCTGACCTAAAATCAAGCAGAGACCGTAAACACTTCACTGAGTGTGAGAGAAGGTGTTTGCTTTAATTATTCACTGGAGCACTGTGCAGAGTAAGCCATCGCTGTGTGTTTCGTCTGTGACTGCACGTCTGGCTTGCCTGGGAATACCAGTCCTTGCCACAGTCAGAACATGTTCAGAAAGATATCAGAAAAAACATTTTCATATTTCAGATAGGAAGCAGCAACCAGTGAAAAAATGTATAAATCTAAATCTGAAGTTGCTGGCTAGAGACAGTAAGACGGGTGCTCAGCAGCTTGGCTCATGCAGCAGAAAGCTGAAAGCTGGAGACAGCTCAGCACAGTGATAGATTTCCAGATTAAATAATTTGATTTATTTCCAGAAAGACAGTGCTCTTCTTCAACTCGAATTATGTTAAAATACCTGGTTATTTCTTATTACTAGCAATCAAAGATCATTTTTGCTTTAGAAGAAAAATAGGCATATAAATATTTGGAAAATTAAGACGAATGTTAGAAAAAGGTGTCAAATGAAAATATATTTATTGAAGTGAACTGCCAGGTCTCACCTCTTCCAGACTAAAAAGCACGCCTCCAATCGGAGCCCCAAAGGCAACAGAAACACCTGCGGCAGCTGCAGCCGAGAGCACCTACAAAGCAAGTATTTAGGTACAAGGCATGAGTCCTTTGAAACACCAAGTATCTGGACAAGGGAATTAGAGACGATTTGAACCAAACTCACCTCTCTCCTCTTTCCTTCATTCTTGCTGTACTTTGAGAAAAGGCTGCTGAAGAAGTTTCCACAGCAACAGGCCACGTGGACTAACGGCCCCTCTTTCCCGAGGCTGAGGCCTGAAGATACCACCAGAACCAAGGTGACTGTTTTGATTAAAAGTGTCCACTTGCCCAGGTAGCCCCTAATAATGAACCCACTCAAGATGGTTTTTATCTGGAAAGCAGGAAGAACATGTTGAAGAGCTAGAGAAACCTCTTCTACTCTGAACTTGCAAATGGAGTTCAAACCCCAGCTGAGTTAAAAAAAAAAATGCAGACTGCTTGAAAAGAGTCAGTGATGGAGAGAAAGAAATTGTAGGTAGGGTAACTTTCCCACAGCAATATCAGAGCAGGGGTTAAGCAGACCACATTTTTACTGTTGTTACGGGTGGTCCCCTGCGTCAGTAAGGAGTCTTACAGAGATCAATAGAAATACAAAACTTTTATGTACCTCCTTGGCTTACAAGATCACAGTTAAACTAGACCCAACTTTAACAAAGCACAAAAAAAGCAAACAAACAACCACAGACTTTTCCCAGTTAAAACAAGAAAAAAAAAGTTCTAAATTTTTGGAATGGAAATGCCATAAAAGCATGCAAGTATGATGAAATGAGAAAGTCCAAGAGATATTATTTTTAAACATTTCCTCTTAATTTTGCATGTGAATGGCTAGAATAGAACACAATGCATGTGCATGACACAGAGGCTGCAGGGTGGGATTTGGGTTTGGACTCGAGCCCTGGAAGCGGGCTGGAGCTGAGCATCACCTCACAAGAGAGATATATCACTTGGAAACTAGATTTACAGTTAACTATGAAAACTTTCTAAAAACTCTTATAGATATATCAAATAAGTAACACACACATGACTACATTAAAACATGGAAATTATTTAAATATTTCAAATAATTTGTAGTGGGTTTTTTTTCCTGATTGGCTGTGAAACGTTTGGGTGCTTCTCCTACAGATGAAGAAAAAAAAGCATTCCAAGATTTCTAAAATTTGTGTGTTGATTGTGTCTGCCAGATTCCTAAGTAATAATCCCAGTGATTATACAGCACTTTCAGCAGCAGCCTGCTCTGATTTCAAAAAATTTGAGTAGCTGTGATGCTTGAATTACAGGGTTCCTCCTTTTAACAGCTTAAATATGGACTGAGGATCAATACGTAAAACATTGAAACCCAAGTAGAGATTTTGGCTGCCATAATGCTGTCATGCCAGCATGACATTGTGTACAAGGACACAACGTGCAGAAGGTGGACAGCTAGGCAATTTTTAGGCATCTCAAAGGATGGGCAACTTGCATCTTCAGTAGTTAAGGAAATCTAAGCTTTGTAGCCTTCCCTCTTTATTTTAATTTGGTTTTACTTAAAGCCTAGCCTAGAAAATTACTGATTTTGTAACTGGCCTAAGCAGTTTCGTCCAAGGAAAATTTTCTAGTGAGTATGGGTCTCAGCCACAAAGTGATGTCCATAAAGTGATGACTGGGAGCCATTGATTTTTAATTCAAGCACTGGCAATGAAAAAGTATGTACATTACCCTGTCACAGTGGCATTTGAATATGAAAAATTTAGATGGGCACCATAAAGGCATGTCAGACAAAGGAATGAAGGCAGATGAGATGGAAAGACAATCTTCTTGTTCCTGTGCTATCTCATAGTACAGTTCTGGAATGGGAAAAGGCGACACATTATCTTTTCTTTGTTTTGTTTGGTATTTGGATATTCTTCCACAAAGAGAAACTTACCTCAGGGATTCCAGAGCCACAGGCATAGGGAGCAAACACTCTGACCAGGGAGACTGCCAGGAAAGCAAAACATAGAGCCCACATAATGTATAGAAAATAGTTTAGAATGTAAGCACTTGCACCCTAGAAAAATAACAGTAACAAACATTGTTAGACAAATGCAGGTTGGTAAATCTCACAGTTCTACTAGGAATCATGATGGCATGGAGCCTGGTCTTTTCATTTATGTGCTAGCTGCTGCTTTTCCTCAGGAAGGACAAGAGACTTTATATACTCCAACAATTTTATTACTGATGGAAAGAAGCAGCCTACTAATATATACCTAACCCAGTCCATACAGTCTGTTTGCAAGGGACCCAAACACCTTCAACAGAGCATCTTTCAAGCACTAAAAAATTAAGCCAACCACAAAAAATTTGAAAACGTCAAACAAATCTGCCATAAGGGAAAATTAATTGGTGATGAAAAAGCACCTCGTGAAGGAATCTGCTGTTTCATCACATGGCGGGTGACAGGGGATGAGACCCTGATACATCTTTTTTCTGAAGGCTGGTGTTCAAAGGCCAGCTATCCAAACAGATGCTGATCTTTTCAAACAATATCCCTGTGTATATCAGTATCTAGCTCAGTTCGCAAATGGGAAGGGTAAAACCATAAATACATCCTTTCCTTCTCTTATGACGCTCTCTATGATAGGGTGGAAAATCATTAGAAAACACAATAGTTTGGCAGATCCCACTCGGACACATCTCAGTCATTTTTGCCCTGATATTTTAGAAGTATTCCAGTCAATAATAAAACCTATCTTCAAAGTGAATAGTTTTACTTTACTGACAGAATGGAAATGCTAATAACCATTAGCAATGGGTGACTGTGTAGTGCCATAGTGAAAGCATAGTCAGCAGTGATCTTCAAGCTTTCTACCTGTCTCCAATGGTCAATTCAAAACTGCTGTTAAGGTCTGCCTTAGAATACCCCTCCCTCTTCACAAACATAATTTTTTTTATTAATTTCAAAACTCCTACCTACAGACAAAACAGAAGCTAGTCAGAGGCATCAAATTGATACAAGGAGCTTAAGCCTTCAAACAATCTTCTCCAGCAACATGACATTACAGAATAAAAAACAAGATGAATCTCAGTGCATGAATTGGTATGAATCCTTCACCTCTAAGTGAACTCTTCCTACCGGATGCAATCCCAGCTGCTCAAGAACATCGGGGCCCCTGTCTTTGCTCTGCAGGACAGCAGCCTGGATATCAACATTATGATAAATCAAGTAGGAAAACAGGCATTAATCAGTTGTATCGTGTCTGCAGTTAACAGAGCGGGCCAGGTCCAGTTCCCAGTTGTAAAAAACCTAGAGCTGAGAAGTCTCTCTGTTTGCAAGCCTGCCAGGAATCAACCTTTAACTGCACAAATGCTTGCTAGCCTCATTTCCCAGGTCTCTCTCCAGTTGAAAAGACAGTAAGGGAACCACTGCCCTTATCCTTGTGAATATATTTGGAAGAAGGGCAATTTGTTAAGGTTCTCTTGTGCTTGCTGAAATTAGCAGTTGGCTTTGCTGGTAACAGCAGCAGAACAATATGATGCCAACCCCCAGTGCCTCGAAACTAAGTCGTCATGGATCCCACACTTACAGTGATTGACACTCATCTGTAGTAACCATGGATCTTTGTTGCTACAGCTGAAGATGGTCTCATTTACTCATGAATGTCTTCTCCTAGTGCTTTCAATTGCAAACAGCTATGGCAATATTTACTCTTCCGCTAGAGAAAACTCTGGATATGTTGCCCCAAGGCAAAATTCTCCTGTCAGTGTGAACCTGGAGTAACTCCAAAGAAGACCAACACCATTACAGCAATTTGCCCTACAATATTGAGCAAAAGCTGCAGGTTTGCTTCTAAATTCACTGAAGTCAAATTAACTTTGTTTCTTTTTACTTCCTCTTGTTTCACATCTCCAAAGTCTGAAAACTTTGTCAGCTCGTTACTGCAATCACACGTACACCTACAGCACTGTGGCAGGACCCCACAAGAGTCTATACAGCCAGTTCAGTCTTATCCATTGGGACAACTGTCATTGTTACATTTTCCAGATACTTGGAATTCTGCAGGTCCAATTGCAGGAGTTTGTAATGATTAATAGTAACAAAACCTTTGGGAAGTGAAGTAGTAGTAACTCAGTATAGCAAGTGACTCATTTCTCATTTATTACATGCCATTACTAAGGCCCTGAACCAGTAAAAGTCTTAGGCTGAAATCAGAGACCAAAACTGCTCATCAGCCGAGATGATTCTGCTAAGACCTTTTCCACCAGTGGTTCATAGGACTCATCCTGGCAGCAATAGCAATGAAGCATGCAGAGGAACTGAGCAAAACTTTGTATTTTAGTTTGCAAGACCTAGTAGTATTTTAGATATGGTGTCACTCATATTTAGGTAGAAATGAAGCACAATTGAAAATGACCCTCACACACTCAGAATACTGAAATAAAACATCCCTCAGGATGCCATCCATGGCTGACCAACGCTTGTTTTCTCCAGAGGCTGAAAGCTCTACTCTGACCTGTCTTGAGATTTCACAGCTTGCAGAATCCCTGCAGTGAACGTTACAAATTGGAAAGTGAGTTCCAGGTACAGAACTTGCAGGTCTCAGTTTAATGACAGGAGATCCAGAAGCCCTGGGGTGAGAATCCAGTCCATTGCTGGACCCAATGTCATGAGCTGTGGAAGATATGGGGCCCTTTCCCCTGCATTGGCTAGATGTGAGGCACCAGAAATGGGGTCCACAGCTCCGGTGAAGTTGAGGTTAGGACCTGGATCTGTAACCTGGACCTGCAGAATAGGGAAGCTCCAGGGCACCAGGCACTGGCTAGAGATCTAGCTGAAGCGGATGGCACCTGATGTGCTTTGACACACCCACACCTCCAGTAATTTGGAGGTTTTTGAAACTCTCCTGCATCAAAAAACTCTTCGCTTGCTCTTTGGAAACAGTTCAAGACCAGAGGGATGAAGATTATCATTGGCCTACAAAACAGCTATTAGGGAAGAAAACATAGCCTGATATATTTCAGATGTGCTATTATGTTTTCCAATATAATTTATATCAAGATTCTGCTTTGGGCTCATTTTATAGGAGGACTAGAATGAAATCAATTTTCAAGAAATGCCATAGGAAATGTCACAATTCTCAGGGAGACATATGTACAGGGTTTATCATAGCCATAAATCGACAAAACCACAAGGAAGAATTTATCTAAATCTTAGTCCTCAAAATGTCAAATTTAGTTGGCGATGATGAGAAAGAGTCACAGTCATGCATAAAAAGAAGACACGTCTGACTGGAGAACCTTTAGGGAAACTGCCCCAAGTACTTTTTATCTAAAGTGTGCTCCAAATTAGTCCTTCTCTGCACTGTGCATTTTATAGAGCTGCTACCCAAATATCAGCAATAATTGAAGCAACATAGGAAAAAAAAAAAAAAAAGGGCAAAATTATCTTGAAATGCAGTTAAATTCAGTGTATTTTGATCCCTCCTAGAGTACTCTGTAGCTACAGGAACCACCAAAACTTGCCTATATTATAAGCTTTTTGCTATGAAACAGAATTTTTTACTTTCCATATTCATATTTTTGTTGGGCTTTGCCTGGAATTTCAATGTAACAGTAATAGACAGCTATATTATTAATATTTACAGCATCCATTGGGCCGTGGCAGCCAGAAACCCACAGATCTTAGGGACCCATTTGTTTTGAGAGAGAGGCTAAAACTAAGCCAAGATTAACCTTTCTTTCCACTGTGACAGTACACTAGGGGTTGAGAAGCCCAATTTGAATACAAAAAGTGACTAAAGTTTTACAGTGCTCACCTAGCTGATTCCTTTCTTACAGGCCACAGCACACAACAGCCACGACTGCTGATTTCGAGTAGCAGGTGAAAGCAATAAATTTTCTCAAGGATATGCTCCGTTTATATATTCCAGCCTTTCAGGAGTAACAGCATGTCAAACACATGCACAGGATTTCCAAATCCCATAACAATTGTAACATTCTCCTCTTTTTTCCCTTCCCACATTTTTTTTGTTCTCTTAAGTTACAGCATCATCCCAAGTCCTGCAACTTTATACCAGGGTAGTATTTCTTCACTGTTACAAAGACACAGCCACCCAAACCATCTGTTGACGAAGACCAGTGCAAACCTCTGGCAAAGGGGAGCTTGGCACTGTGGGTTAGCAGCTGTGCAGAGAGATTGCTGCCGGGGATCAAATGGTGGGAATACGCAGGACCAGCGAGCACCCCGCTATTTTCACTACGGTTAATTGGAAGTATAGAAAATTGGGCTATACATATTCACAGACACTCTCATCTAGTACTACTTATACTGTAAGCCTGAAGTGAAAGGAACACGAATGAAACTTGTACTGCAATGAAAGTGCCCTCAAACACTTCCTGCAGGACCAGACCACCTCCACACTGGAGGAAGATCCAAGCCACTCTCTCCGAGTTGCCCATTTTTTCATTGCCTGGCTGGAGATGATTATTTATCCCTTAGAAGTATATATTTTTGTGTCCTATTATTGACCAAACTGCATTATTGGATACTTTTTAAGAAGTCCCGTTACGCACTTCAGTATCCTATAAGCCAGTTCTCTTCAAAGCCACATTCATCGCACCTCTATGTCATATTCAATTTTTGTCTCATTCAAGTCACCTCCAGAAATGGGGGATTTCTTTCAAGACAATAATTCTGCCCAAAAATTCAAGTTGTGAAGGGATCAATATTATTCGATACATTGAATAGTTTAGGTTGAAAATAAAATGTCCTTTTCGTATTTTCTATAAAAGCTGCTAAAAGGAGTCCAGAAAGCTTTGTTTTGGTGTCTTCAAAATGAAACTTTCATTGTCGCTCTGCAACAACATTCTTTATATTTAAAATTTCGACAGTTAAAAAAAAAAGATAGGATAGGAAAAAAGTTCTTAAAATATAAGTTTCATGTCAATCCAGATCAGCTTTTTCCCTTTCTGTCCTCTCCCCCTGCAATTTTTTTTTATTTTGGCCATCTCCCAGGGCACCTATTTTTTCCATAGCTCTCGGTGCTAGCTAAATATTTTGCTATCTGGTAAAGAAACTGATTGCAAGGGTGTAACATGTAATTCTCATGCAGCTCCCACTACTACTCACAACATTTGAGTACATAAAAAAACATCTGCAATCACAAAAATTTCCATTTAAATGTATTTGTCAGGGATCATCTTTATTGTCCCATAAAATAGTGTTTAAAAGAAAAAAAAATGGATAGCAGCTCAGGTCCCCTGGTGATTATGAGTGTTATGAAACACTTTTGGTTTAATATTGATAAAAAGAGAGAGAAGTCTCACAGTTTTCCAATTTCCATCATACATGACACGGAAACAATGGGATCTCTCCCAAGTTAAGCAGATATTGCTTGTGGAAATGTCTTTTTTTTTTTTTTTTTTTGCAATATTTTCAGTTCATTACTTTCTCTTTCGGAGAAACTCTCTGGAGGGAACATCAGTAAGTACAAAAAAAGGGCATTCCTGGCCTGCTGCGACCCCAACCTGATCAGGTCTCCCGTACCTCAGACTGGCTTACAAGAAGTTCAGACCATTTCTGCCACAGGGGACATTTGTCCCTGTCATCGAATGTAGTTTCGTTAGACGTCCAGCAGCACTGCTCATGGCTGTACCAGAAGGCAGACAGGCAGACACCCTCTTTCAGGTCTGTCATCCAATCCACAGCTAAATCTATCACTCCGGCTAATGTGCCTGGAAAAAGAAACATGGAAAAAGAAATACAGAAAAAGAAACCATGGCATTAAAAAAATATCAAGTCGCAAGGAAAATGTGTCTAATTACAACAGCAAAACCCCATGATTTGGGGAAGCAACTGCAACGTAAGCACAAACATATCAAACAACTCGGGGTGAGAGTAAGTTCGCAAACAGCCACACCAACCTGTTGTCTGACCATCAGTGTTCTCTCAGAAAGCTTTTATTTCAAATATTATTATTTTCATACTGACTAATGTCAAATAGGGAAGGCACAGCTGAGGTAGGGCCTGATCCTGCAGCTTGTCCCAGGGAGGTGCACCATTTCAGCAGGACTCTACATATGAGGTAGAGGCCTCTACATGTGAGGTCTCTACATACACAGTAAACTGCGGGTCTCAAACCACACTGTGTATTTCAGGGGTAGAGGAGGAGGAAGATACATCACTTTCTCCAACTACCTGACAGGAGGTTGTAGAGAGGTGGGAGTCAGTCTCTTCTCCCAAGTTACAAGCGATAGGACAAGAGGAAATGGCCTCAAGTTGCACCAGGGGAGGTTTGGGATGGGTATTAGGAAAAATTTCTTCACTGAAAGCGTTACCAACCAATGGAAAAGGCTGCCCAGGGAAATGGTGAGATTGCTATCCCTGAAGGTATTTAAAAGACAGGTAGACGTGGTGCTTAGTGACATGGTTTAGTGATGGTTTTGGCAGTGTTAGGTTGATTGTTGGACTTGATGATCTTAATGGTCCCTCTGACCTAGACTTCCTATGCCTTTACTGGTCCCAGCACCTTCTAGAAAGATGATTTCAGTACAGAAACAGTACAGATGCCAAATTCTGAATTATGAAGTTAACGGAATCGGGTTCTTGATGTATACATTCATTAGCAATGCAAACACGCAGAGTAAAATCATCCTTCAAATCCTCTCTGTACCAAACTAACCCTTCTTTCAGGCTTCCCTGGTAATTACACAGAGCTACAGCGACACTCGGTGGCCACCGCACACACACGCGGATACACTTACTGTGGCCAGACCCCGGGGGCGGGGGGGGAACCAAACAAAAAAACCACACAAACCAACCACCTGCTTTTCTAGGACATTTGCTGATCAGCGACAAAAACCTGCCCCAGCACCCTCAGAGCAGATGTGTCCTCAGGACGGCACCAGCAGCAGGAACAGGGAGGCTGGGAGCAGCCAGAACACACAGACAGCAGACCTGGCCTTCCGTCCCCAGGGGCACGGTTTCTGGAAAGCATTAAACCACCAACTGATAGAAAATTTATTTGCTGTTTGCTAAACCCTAAATACAATGGAAGTAGAAGTCAACAGCATTTTTGCTGATAATCATTAATACAGTTTCAGGAAACTGTTCATCATTTTGAACAGAATTTATCAGTGCGTTTCAGTAGGATTAAAACACTGGCGGGGGGGGGAAGTGTTTTGGAGATTGCAAAATGGTTTGGTTTTATGTTTCCAAAACTTTTAGCTTTGTGGTTCCTGCTAAGAGTGCAACTACACGAAGTAGTGGTGGGGGCTGCTCCTCTTTTCCCTAGCAGCTGGGATACACAGGTGATTTAAAGAGGCAGTTTATTTGACATGGAACTAAAGTGTTCTGCTTTTCAGTTCTGGAAAGAGGAAAAAAAAAAAAAAACAAACCACATTTCAAATAATTCATACATATAACATGGCTTTTATTCTTTTATTCCATACATGAGAAAAAATATCACCACTGTTCACAGAGCCTTCCACATAAGTATACCTTCACACTCCTTTAAGAAGGATAGTTGTCCCCACACACAAGTGATGTGACTTAAAGTAGCGGTGAAGAATATTTCTTGTATAGGAATGATCCGACGAAATATACAGGTGTACCAGACAAGATCCCCAAAAAGGCTGCAGAAGGCAGTAATGGTGTCTGTACCAATGATTTTCTTTACTGAAGACCTTGCCTGTCTCTTGCTTACTCTTTTCCATTTTCCCAAGTTTCTATGGAAACAACAAACCATATTCTTAGATGATGATGAGTCACTGCTAGTAATGTCAGCAGGCGTAGCTTACTGAGTTTTGCGGTAAACTCTAGATTCTCCTCCAATTTTCCGAAAGTTTCAGGAAACTCTACAAAGAATCCTCATCCCTTGGACATGAGCACCAAATGATGTGCTTCTTGCATCTCTTGATGGACCTTTATCATTCTCTGTAATTACCCCAGTCTTCAAAGCTCATATCACACTTACCCAGGCAATTGAGGATTAGTGTCACCTACCAGAAGGCGCAAAGGCAGGCAGGCTTTTGAATGTTTTTCCCTGATAAAGTTAACAAACAAAAGTTAAAAAATCCCTTTTGCCAAATGCTTTGGGATCCTCACAAGGAAGAAAATGCTACATATACTTTACTACACATGCCTTACAGAGGGCCAGCACTTGCAGGATAATAGCGCAATAGTGGGTGCTTCACAAGACACATGACCATGGCTAGAGATTTTCCAAGTTCTGAGTCTTTTCAACCTTAAGTGAAATTAATGGAAGTTGCAGACTGTTCAGCATCTCAGAAAATCAAGCCTTTAATTTCTTGTGCTTACCGTGGCTGTCCAGACTGTAATAGAGCACAAGTTTATCTATCTCCCTACTTCTTCCATCAAAGGAACTGAACTTCCCCCTTCTATGTAACCTCTTGCCCAGAATGAAAAATAATGAATCATGCCAAAGCCAGGAAATGCTGAGCTTCATTTTAGTTACTACCCTTGTACCTCTCTCCTTTTCCTTTGGTTGATGATGGCCAATACTTATTTGTTACAATGCCCTAATGAGAATGCTAAAAAATTTGCTTTAAAAATACACTTTTCCTTATGCACCTGTGCCAAAAACCAGCATCACCCAAGTGGCACAGCACTGAATTACAAAGGATATTTTTGCACATCCAGCTCCAGTACCAGACCATTTTAGCATTAGTATGGTAATACTTTTTGTCACATAGCTTTAGAAAACAGAGACTCTTTTGCTGATCTTTAAATAGCGTATACCTTCAGTTGGCTAGTAATAATGGTTAGATTGAGGGATGGCCACTGGTCTGCAGGCATGATAGGCACAGTAAAAACCCAGAATTCCTTAAAAACAAGTACCTAAAAATTTGGCACCTGCACCTAAAGTTTTTAGGCTCATTTTCCCATACATCGCTTTGTATTTCTCCAGAAAGTGTGCAAACTTTCTGACTGAGACAGGCCCAGGTAGTGCTCAGCATCTTTTTCTGAAGCATCATGTGAACAGTTTTCATCTGATCTGCACACCAAACAGCATTCGTGGGTGTTACTCCTTTTTTTCCCTTCCTGAAATGAGCAGTCTCTGGCTTCTAAGACCTCATTTCCAGAAGCTCCTTAGCGCCTTTCCAGCCACTTGACAATGTCTTGCACCATCTTCTCTCTCCATGTAGCACCTGAGGGTTTGAGGGCCTGTGGGTACATGGTTCTGAAAGGACTGTGGTGGAAGCAAGGGGCTCTGCTCAGGATAATTTATGTGTGCACACTCTCATGAAACTTTGGTCTAATTCCATATGGCTGCCGTTACATTCTTAATACACTTTTTAGTATTACTCAAAACATAAAGCTCTAACTCGGAAGCTGACCCTGCTGTGAGCAGAAAGTCAGAGCAGACCCCATCCAGAGATCCCTTTCCCACCTGTGCTTTTCTGGGACTAACACCTGAAGCAAGCTCAACGACACTCCAAAACTGACATGAGTCATACTACCACATGGGATGGTCCTCTCCTTCCTTCCTCCCTCCCATCAGCAATATTTTGATTGCTTGTGGCTCTGTGGTGACCAAACCTGCTGAGCCCACTGGTCAACTGAAAATTAATATCTGGCGAAAACCCATTTTTTCCACCAAGTCAGTTCCCAGATTTACCCACCCTGTGCAGCTGCACATGCACAAGGCAACGGGGCCTGATGGTGGGGACACTGGAGGGCAAGGATTGCTCCTTTTGGACACATGAGCTTGTGTTAGGTGTGGAGCTGCAGGCTCTGAAGTGTTCCAAAACCTGAAAAATTCAGTTAACCAAACTGATGAGATTCAGGCTTCAAGATCAGCTAAACTCACTTCAGACTCCTGGAGCTGGGTAAATCATCCAAGTGCCTTTGGAAACACACGAAGGCCCCTGCCATCTCCTTCCCCAGGTGTCCCATCTTGCTGCCCTCCATACCCAGAAAGGGGGCAGCAGGGACAGGGTGCTCCCCAAAACCCTCACATCTTGGGTACTGCTGCTGCTTTCCCCTTCCTCTCCCACTTCTCACCACCCCTCTTTGCTTTAGGCATTGCCAGGACCCAGCTGTCCAAAAGCTTACCCAGTGTCCATGCGGCTGAGCCAGGCTGCTCCCCTCGGAGCAGCGGTAGCTTCTGCCTGTTCAGCAGGAGAAGAGGGACCATGAAGAGGTTGGGCTGGTCCGTGCAACCCCATGGGATCACACAGGTGCCCTTGTGGCAGGCTGCCTTCTCTGAGCAGGCAGAATTTCAAGCAGAGAGGGAAACAACACAAAGTGCCCCTTGACTGCACCACCAACTTCACCTCCTCCCTCCCCAAACCTGGTTAAGAAACCTCATCCGCTCATCAATAACCTCCCCTCCCACAACTCATCACAGGGATGTTGAACCCCTCACTGAGGTTGAGATGGTGACTCTCCATCTTTGTGCTGTCCCAGAAATGCTGAAGGCATACAGCATGTCTCATTTCAACATCAGGCAGAGAGTCTACAGGGCTCAGCCCAGATGACAAGCATGCAGATAACGTTCTCTAGCTGATTCACAAGTCCTTGTCCCAATTTAAAACCAGACTAATTTGGTTTGACTCTTTGAGGTAAAAAATATTCCTCTGCAGCCTTGTTATTGAAAAGGTTGCAAAAGCTAACACATCTCAGCTGCAGCCAGCCCTCAACCTCTGTTCCCAAGCTGGACATACCAGCATTAGACCTTATCAGACATCAGCAACTTTGCTTTTGACAACTTTGAGGACTTCAGCATGAGGTTTCATTGCAAACTGGAACTAAAACAAGCCTTCTGGGATATTTTTACTAAAATGGGAGTGTTTGAGTGTATACCATATTCTCTGTATTAGTGAGGGGATTACTGACCAGCTTGTGGGAGGTCACTCAAGGGCTTGCTCTAACTTTATTTGCAAGCAGATTTCTCCATCCCAGATGAGGCCAACAGGAGCCTTTAGTCAGGCAGGGTTCAGCTGCCCTGGTAGTACACAGTCTGTCAGAGTCTCTCTTCCCATCTCACACTCCCATCAAAGCTTTTGTGGAAACAAGTCTATCTCTGCAAAATAATATAATTTGCCAAAACTGTCACTTCAGCAATGCTTTCTCAAAAACATTCCAAGTACTTCTGAGGCTCCTGAACAACTATAATAAATGTATTAACTTGACAGTTGGTAAGCAGGAAATCCACACCACTTGGAAACTGTGAAACTTCACATTATGCTTTTACCAAGCAGTATGATACAAGAGCCCCCTGACATCACTGCAAAAGCATAAAAAATGGCAGCTGTTTCAACTTGGTAAGAGAATTGCAGCTTTCCAAGTTGGAAGATGTGCTAAACTGAGCAGAAGACAGCAGCAATTCGGGGAAATTAATGAATTTGCCATCTGAGTTTGAGCAGGCTGTTAAATATGTAATGTCTGTCTGGCCTGGAAGCAGATCTGAAACTGAGTCTGAAGCTGTATTTTCCCTTCATGCATATATAAAGAAGATAACCCACTGGATATAGGAAATTACAAAGCTCCCCTTTGAGCGTCTGCAAACAAAATTTTCCCCACATCATAATATCTACTTGCAGAATTAAACAAAGTGAAGACAGGGAAAAAAATCCTACCAATAAAATTTACTTCTGTGAATCAAAGATTCAGAAAGTCAAAGTAGCCCATCGAGTATAAAGCGCTCAGGTGTGTATATTTCCAAAAGGAATAGAAAAATCCCTCTACTGGTGAACAGTGTTTTTTCTAGGTCAGTGCTCAGCAGGAGAGTTTGCAAGTGGACATTTTTGTTAAGGATTATAACTGCATGGATGCATAGCTGTCCTTTTAGCTTGAAACATCAGCGGAGAGACAATCAAGTAAAAAGAGAAGCAGATGACACTGCAGCAAACTTGGGTGAGATGGTTTCAGGCATAATTGTAATGCTAACACACACATACCTGCCAGTAGTCCTATGAGAAGCATTACAACCCATCCTGACCAGGCATCCAGCAAACTCTTGATGAACTCCCATATGGACTCCTTACTTTTGCTTGTAATCTGAAATTAAACATATATAGAGACACGTTGCCGATTCAGGCTGACCCAGTTTTAGTGTATAATGTTTAAAACAAAAAACATTTAACCTCCTAGAGGGTATATGCAGTTTCTCTACACTCCACTCCCCCCAGTCACAGTCATTTTTCAGGGGTGCTCTGCTGATTTAAGTTGCCAGAAGCCCTTTCATATTTACAAACTGAAGACGTACCACATCCATATTTTTAGAAGTCCTCGAGCCATACAGCAAGGTAGGAAGCAATAACTCTGGAAAACTGCTCGTTTTTCTCACCACCACAATGTCTGTAACCCAGGGACTGCGATGCATTGAAGCTGGAGACCTTTACCTTTCTGTGGCGGTCAGTGTCGCGTGATTTCTCCCGCAGCCAGTCGATGGTGTGGAAATCTTCGTAAGTTCCAACGTCGGGGAAGGGCTCATCCAGAAAATCCATCAGGTTGCCAGAACCATTCATGTCGCCTGCATTGACCATATTAGGGTCTGTATGTAGAGGTAAAACAAGTATGTCAATAGATTCATGCAGCTTTGCCAGAAATTTCAGAATCAAGTTTTCCAAAATACCTCCACAAACCACAAAGTCAAGAGAGCACAAGTCAGCAGTCCTGGTGGGCACTTATTGAAATCTATGCATTGCCACTAGAAAAAGTATTTTGCTGAAGATTACTTCAGCAGCCTAGCAAACCCTAAAAAGCACATACAAAAAGAAGAGAGTCCAAGTGCAGAAATACCAGCTTTCCTGAAAGCAGAGCCCCAAAATCCAGCCTGGTTCTGGGCTTCTTCTGCAATGATACATCCTGATCACAGGCCAGAAGTAGTGCCCTGCCTGGAGGGACATCATCGAGTCTGGAAAGTCACCAGCTCAGAAAACAAATTATAATAGGTTAGAATTTACCATTTATCATAAACTTCAGATTTTAGATGGCACCTTTAGTCATAACACAGCAGCTTTATCCAGTTTTGCATGCTCAAAGCTCCCTGCGTTGATCCAACGCTCAGAAGGCAAAGCTCGACTTCACAGTATGTCTGTGATCAAGTTTGCTTCTCAAGGGCTAGGAGCAGAGCTATTCTTGGAAGAACCTAAGTGGTTGTCTTCTGTCCCATATACAAACTTTCCAAATTTGCTTTTGAGAAAGCAGGGGGAGAAACATTCACCACATGTCCTGCTAGAGGACAAGAGGAAATATAAAGATACCTATCCCCAAACTATAACGAGTAGTTACCAGAGGCATTTGATAGTTAAAAAGGAAATCAAAATAGGCTGTGAAATAATATATACTCTAGAGTATGGCACACAGGCTGAGTGGAGTTTTTCAGCCAAGAAGTTTTTTGGGGACATGCTCTCTGGGTTTACAGGTTACAGATATGAAAGCAGAGAAACATCCATGCCCTTTGCTCTGAAGCCCTGGAAACTATATCTTGGTTCATGTCACACAAGCAAAGCATGAAGTTAACTCATGACCACCATACCTCTGTTTCCCACAGAGAGCTCAGCAACATCTGACTAGGTGCAAAAATGACTATTACCTCCTTTAAAGGTCAGGTCCCAAAGTAGTCACTAATATGACAAGCTCCAGAAACAGCTGACATCATTCCTGATGAGAGGAGCCTTTAGTAGCAGGAGCATCTATTAAATGAAGTAGTTTAGGCACACAGGGTTGGATTCATCCAATTTAACTTCAGTCATCTGAAAGTTTTTTGTGTCTAGACTGTAAGTACCACCTAGGCTGCCTGACAGAGAAAGGTGTGTGTAAGGGTGTGTGGCAGCAGAGTCCCTGCTCCTTTAAAGGTATCTGGTCAAGGACCTTTTTCAACACAACAAGGGATAACAAGCAAAGGAGGAAGCCCAAGCAAGAACATGTAGGGACACAAACCTGATGCAAATGATAAGGGAGGCTGTAAAGGGAACCAAACCTGGTCAGTCACACTCACGTGGCAGTGTGAGAATGTCTATTCCAGCGAGGTTGTCAGATCAGGGACCTTGTCAATTGGGAAACTATGGGAAAAAGGGGGGAAGCTGGAAACAAAATACACAGAGACACAGACCTGAAAAAGCAAACATGGAGACCATGACAAGAAACAAACCTCACCACTCACACTAATTGAAGACCTATTAATTGTCTGTGTGCCTCTGGAATACATGCTCAGCTTTGCTGCTGGTTGAATCTGCACATGGGAAAGTGGCAGCTGTGTCCCCCAGCCTGGGCAGAGAACCTGGGTCCACAGGCTGGGCTCCAGCAGTTGGGCAGGAGGGTCCTGGGCCAGGGTGGCTGGAGGAGGCAGCCGTGTGCTTCTACATCGCTTAATAAAGTGTTGCTCCAAAGAGCAATTAATCCTATTCATCCTAAAACAGGTGCCTGGGAAATGGGGTCTTCCAGAGAGCACCTAGGGTTTGTAATCTGAAATGGCAAGCCTAAAAAAAAGAACAGATAACAGGGGATTACAAGAAAAAAAAATGGGCACAGAAAGAGACTTTACAGGCTTTATAGAACTGACCCTGCAGAGCTTGTAGCTCCTTGACAGACACAAGATAACTTTTGCAGGTCACTGATTAGTACCATGCTAGCCTCATGACTGCTACCCACTTTCCTCCATCAGGTATGGAAATTTCAGGAATTTAATGAGTACAGAATTTGGATCTTTGGATCTTTGAATCTCTGAGGAAATGTCCCAATTCTGTAATTGGAACGGGCAAAAATATGGCAGATAAGCTTCCAATCAACTGTCCATACATCCCGCTCCTCTGCTTGGCCCCCTTTATTTACTGTCTTTTTTTTTCCCGCTCTCTCCATTTTCAACTGTTTTACTTGTATCCTCTCACTGTATTGTTTTTTTCTCCCTGGTGGTGTCTTTAGGGATGTAACAAGCGTGACTATTCAACTTTGTCAGTGACCGCTCTTTGCACTCCACCAGTAGGACTTTTGGATGACACAGACAACGTGCTCAGCACAAGCAGCTGAGAAAAGCATTATCTTAGAGGTAACCAGCAAGCCACCAATACAATTCTATAGAAGCACTTTTAAGTGCAGAAATCAAGTAATCTCCAAGCACCGTGGCATGTTTGTCTGAAAGGGAATCAAGCAAGGGAGTCACAGCCCGGGGAAGGAAACCAAATGCAGAGCAGGTGTCCCACAGGGCACTGCTGAGCACAAATCAGCTGCCACAGGACTGAGGCTATTTGAACAGCAGCAGTTAAGAGGAGTGACAATTGAGAATAGCAACACTTAGCCAAACAGATGAGAGCACGATCCTACGTTTGCTAAGGGGAATGAGAGTCTGAAGATGTGGTGCTGTGGCTGACACTGGAGAGCTGAAGTTGCAAGTGGACCTTGAGTTCAGCGTCTTGTAAAGCACGACCGAGGACTGGAATGGGAAGCTGAAATGAGGTGAAAGGATTGGACCATGCTGTTATTTTGTAACTGTGATATTCTGCAAATCATTTACTTCAACCTATTCTTCCCATACAGCAAAGAAGGAGCTGTAAAGAACATGCAGTGCAGACTGCTTGCCTGCACAAGGCAGCCCCCCCCCCGCCGCAAGGGGTTGCAGTCAGTGGTTTCGTGTCCAAGTGGCGAACAGTGATGAGTTGTGTTCCTCATGTGCTGGTACTACTGGAACCAGTGCTTTTTAACATCTTTGTTGGCAATATGGACAGTGGGATTGAGTGCACCCTCAGCAAGTTTGCCAATGACGCTGAGCTGTGTGGCCCCCCACGCTGGAGGGAGGGGATGCCATCCAGAGCATCCCCTGAACAGGTTTGAGAGGTGGGCCCGTGGGCCCATGTAAACTTCATGAAGTTCAACAAGGCCAAGTGCAAGGTTCTGCATCTGGGCTGGGGCTATCCCAAGCACAAATACAGGCTGGGCAGAGAATGGCTGGAGAGCAGCCCCAAGGAGAAGGACTTGGGAGTGTTGGTGGATGAGAAGCTCGACATGAGTTGGCAATGTCTGCTGACAGTCCAGAAAGCCAGCTGCATCCTGGGCTGCATCAAAAGAAGCATGGCCAGCAGGTTCAAGGGAGGTGATCTTGCCCCTCTATTCCGCTCTTGTCAGACCCCACCTGGAGTACTGCATCCAGCTTTGGAGACCTTAGCACAAGAAGGACATGGACCTGTTGGAATGAGTACAGAGGAGGGTCACGAGGATGATCAGAGGTCTGGAGCACCTCTCCTATGAAGAAAGGCTGAGAGAGTTGGGGTTGTTCAGCCTGGAGAAGAGAAGGCTCCAGGGAGACCTTATAGCAGCCTTCCAGTACTTAAAGGGGGCCTACAGGAAAGAAGGGGAGGGACTCTTTTATCAGGGAGTGTAGCGATAGGATGAGGGGTAATGGTTTTAAACTGAAAGAGGGAAGATTTAGATTAGATATTAGGAAGAAATTCTTTACTGTGAGGGTGGTGAGACTGGACCACTCTGGTGAGCGTCTCACCACTGGTGAGACACTCTCCACAGAGAAGCTGTGGATGCCCAATCCCTGGAAGTGTTTAAGACCAGCCTGGATGGGGCTTTGGGGCAACCTGGTCTAGTGGGAAGTGTCTCTGCCCACGGCAGGGGGATTGGAACTAGATGGTCTTTAAGGTCCTTTCCAACCTAAACCATTCTAGGATATAAAGAAACTTCTGGGAACTCTTATGCTGAAAGCATTGGCAAGTTTTCCTTAATACTTTGAGAAAACTACCCAACATGCTAGCTATATCATATAAAAAATAGCTTTTAAAATATGTTGTCAATGCCCAGCACATGACAGTATTGTGATGGATAATACCAAGCCAGACCACAAGTATGCGGGATAATTACAATCTCAGCTTGAATCTACCCCAAAAATACGTGCTACACAACACGTCCAGGGAGAGAAAAATGTGCTAGAGACCACAGGGCCATGTAAGACTAAGAAAACAAACAAACTTTGAACTCTAGGTAGCGTACCAATACTCGAAAATTGCAGCTAGCTGGATGATTATCAGCCTTAAAGTTCACTTCAGGTACTGTGCTTTTGAAAGTAGAGATGTGATACCAGATTATGCAAAACCCAATTTTATGAAATAAAACCTGGCTATAGTACTTTTGAACTGAGTACTACAGAGTTCCCATCTTATGTCCTAGCATTAAGTGCCATAAGTGTCACTTTCTTTCTATTTCGAATTTATTTCTCTCACCTTATTTTGTCATCTGAAATAATCTCCAAAATTTATTTCAGGATGAGCTAAATTGCCCTCTTAGAGATGCTCGCAGAGGTGCTTCTAGTTCTGCCAGCAGAACTGGAGCCTTAAACAAACAACTCAGTTACAGTTATTTTAATTTAATACACATAGGTTAACAGCGAATGAATCTTATCTGAACATGAATTATGGCCAGGTGTACTGCAGCAATCCACTCTGATGATGGCAGAAGTATGAGTATTTGTGGTGTAAGCTGTCTCATCTAGCATGAGAAATCTGCACTAGACTCCAGACACTAAAATCTAGACTCCTTTCATAGCTGATGAGGGGAAGTAAACTCTATTCAGATGCAATTTATCTCATGCACTTCAGATATTTACATTAGAATGAGACAGATTTTTTTCCCAGAAGTGCTAATTTCTGTCTACAAAGAGGTGTCAGAGGTAGATATCCATATCTCACCAAATGAGTCTGACACTGCCAATTCAAAAGAAAACATTACAATACCATTATATGCAGAGTAAATATCAAATGCAATTCGTAGCCACTTCTAACACCTGAGCATCTAAAGATTTGGATACTCTCAGAGAACTTACATACACTTAAAGGTGTTGAATCTTGCTGAGTAGCTGTTTGACATATGTATTTTGTAGTTTTGTTGGTCTACGTCTTAGATGTCCTTGCTGTCCCTTCCACTACTTTTCCAGATGTTGATGAAACATAATTTGTGTTAGGATAAATGTTTCCTGCTTAGTGCCCCATTCTTTTTATAATAATTCCTGGCGTTCCACCAGATTTTCTTAAGGCAGGCATCCAACATTTTCACTGAGCTGCAATGACTCCAGGCTATCTGCCATGAGAGGCAGCAGCGGTTTAGAGTCCATCATTCTGTGGTCTCCTAGGGTCATTTTCCCTATTGCTTTGCCTTTATCGACTTTGAATTATGTCTGCCATTTTATTTCCTGCAATTCAGTTGAGAGTCTTCTTCAGCTCTTCACAGTAAGCTCTCATTTTTACTGACTAGCTTAGTATATTTACAACTGGACATCTTTATCAACACTCTGCTTTAATAATTGTAAACAGGTTCTTGCTAAAAATTGAGTGAGGAAACAAAGAAATCTGTCTGAACTATGTATCTCTTGAACTGAGAGGGTTTTGGTTAGCAAATTTCCCTGGATTTAGACCCATGTCAGACATGGTCCTGTAGATTGAGCAAGATCCTGGCAGGGATCAATTCACAAGCCGAGAGCGGTCACAGTACCAGACTAGCCAGACCAGCAAATAGCAAAAAAACTAGTGGCAGACTCCTGGCTGCCACATAACCCTAGACATCTTCCAGAAACCTTGGGCCATGTCAACCTGATGTTCAGTCCCTGATCTCCCAGCTAGCCATGCTTGGTGCACAGTATTCTGAATCCAGAAAGAAAGAGGTGTTGCCCTACAAACGTTGGAGGTGTTGCATGAGAACAGCAAAAGGTAAGAATCAAAATCACGAATCCAAAGACTAGCTGTGAGGCCTGCAGGAAGCCAGATAATTTTTAAGTAAGTAATCACTGAAGTCTCCTATGTAGAGAAAGCAAAGAAGACATCAGAGCAAACAACCTACAGAAGCCAGGGTATGAACACAGTGAGCTGCCCCATGGGCTGGGACACGCCAACAAACCCAGCAGAAGGGACCTGCAATACACAGGATACCTGTTACATTTACTCACTTTTTGTTATTTTTTAAAAGAACCAAAAGGAGGTATAATCATCATACTTGAGATCAACTTTTTACACAGGTCTCACAGTAAGTAAACTCATCATGTGATTCAGACCAGCCGTATGATACACTGCAGCTTGGAGCTAAGTTTTATGGAAGAGTGATAAATTACATTTACAATGGAAATGCTGACAACCTGTCAGCTTCCTAGCACTGTTACAGGATGTGCAAATGTGAAAGCCACAGCCAGAAGAGCTCTGTCGGTGAACTGACATTCTAGGTATTATGTTGACTGACTGATCGGAGCCGAAACGTATTTGACATGGCAAGCACAGACCAAAACATCCCACGGTTCAAAGAAGCTGAAAAGTATACTGATGGGAAACAACGAGCTGAGCAGTCATCAAAGGAAAAGTCTTGGCCCTGGCCTATTGCTACTAGACATGCTAGTTCCATGCTACGTTCTTCTCATCCTGTTTTCTGTTTAAATTGGACACTTTGCGCTGGGGCAGGCAGTACGTTTTTTAATGCAATTCCAACAAGTTTCAAGTTACTTTCAACAGATCACAGTTACTGAATTACTTCAACATTTCAAATGTTTCTAACAGATGAACACTCACCTACACACTTTCATCTTTATGCTGTTTTCCTTGAAGAGAGTAGTGGGGTGTTGCTATGTGTAACATAACAGTGTGCAGGCGGCAAAACATACCTCTCTTCAACAACTCCTCTGCTATAGCATAAGGTAGAAATGAACCCAGCAAGAGTCTTGGGGGAAGAAAGCCTAAAGACCTGGTACAAGTTGCTCAATTCACATTTGTTTGGAGTGACTTTTCCAGGGCATCCAAAGCATCATCTGTTCTATCTCTTCCCAATGTGGCATGAGTTAACCAATACCCAAAAGCAGAATACAATGTGTTTTGGGGCTTTTTTATGCTCTAGTACCATACACACGGTGAAAAAACGGGAGATTCTACTCCAGACATAATGCTTTTGAAATGGTTCATGGTCATTTTAATCATGACACCATCAGAGTTGAGCACACTACTGACCTGAATGGTTGGTCAGATTAGCTGTGCTCATATGGCACAACATGGCAGCATGCACAGAGCAAACGAGGGAGCATGGGGGCTGTGAAAATCCCTGGGACTTACTTTTCATAGTACCCAGTAACAAACAAGTCAGTCTTACTGGTTTACTAACTGGCAATCATCACAAGACCCCTTCATGCTGACAGATGATTTGCCACTCCCTATGCCCTTAATACTTGTACTGACAGTTCCTAGTATCATGTTCTGAAAAGAGCCTAGTGTGGTCCCCCAGCCTCATGGCCTTGAACTACTCAACAGGATTTGTCGAGCAAAGGCACCTTACCTCAAGATCTGGGTGCTCTGCCACCATCCATCCATCCATCCATCCCAAGGGATTTAGGCTTAGTCACAGAGATGGACACAGAGCACTCTTCACCCAGGCCTCAATTCCAGATAATGAGGAGATCAGTGGTGGCCGCTGAGTGAGGTGAAGGAGTTCGTGTTCAGAAAGAGCCATAAGAGGATAAGGCTAAGGGAGAAAGTTCCCAGAGCTGAGCACAGTTACACCACAGGTCCTCAGTACCACCTGGCAGGAGAAAATGGGCCTGAGAGCTCAGCTCAGGAAGTCAGCAAGATTATTAACAAGGTCACTTGAGAGAGATGAATGAAAAGCACAGAGAGACGATGAGATGCATACTCCTTTTGGGGAGGGGTCAGGGAATGAGGTCTATTTATCCTGGAGCCAAGAAGACCATGATGGGGAATGTAATTCCGCTTCTACCACTCACCAGGTAGGAGAAGACAATCTAGAAACAGCAATGTGACATCACACCCTACAGGATACAGGCTGTGGGTAAATGGTTATGAAACTTTCTCCTAAAGAAGAAGCAAGGTGCTGCTGGGTGACAATTTCACAAAGAAGGTGTCTTCAGCAAAAGCAAGCAGGGTGAATCACTGGTGAGTTAGATGGGCAGTTTTCTGCAGGTTGAAATATATCCATGGGCAATTTAAGACTATTCACCTTAGAAGCCTCAGACTGAACAAGCCGATTGATTTATTGACCTTCTGTCTTAACAATGGTGTTCAAAAAAAAAAAAAAGTTAAAATGGCCTTGGATCAGAGCAAGGTTCAGACTCCTGGAAAAATAAGAAAATGCTGAACCCAGTTACAGGCCTTTTTTGGAAACATAATATGCATAGAATTGTTAAATTGGGAAGATGCAGAGGGAAGACGGGATATTAAAATTGGCAAATGCCTTTCTTCCAATTGAAGGGCTAATTGCACAGCCCCCGCATGTGAGCAAATAGCACCGCAGTCTCCCACCACACAAGTGCAGGCTGCACTCGCTGTAAAAACCTTACTGTAAAATCTCGCGCTGCTTTACAGTATGGCCCCACCATCACTTATTAAGGAGTTTCCTGCTATGATAGTGTGGGCAAGCTAAATACAGTCACGTCTTTGATGTGCAGCTTTACCCCGAGTAACCTCTGCGGAAAAAATGATGAAGCCACAGCAGAGCTCAAAAAACACAGGGCACCAGATCACAGGGGAGAGGGCCTGGGAGAGAAAGAAGGAACATTTGGGATAAATGGCAGAAAATTGAGGCACAAAAGTCTCCTCCAGACCAAACCACAGTCTTGGACCGCCCCTCCTTAACCACCGCACGTGCTCATGGGGTGAGATAACACCAGAGGAGAAAACAGGGCTGGCCGCAGGCATTGGGAGGCACTGGGAGACACGGGGCACACAAGTGCACTCCAGGAGCTAATAAGCAACTGTCAGAGCTTCCCAACCTTTTGGCAACAGCCTGACTCCCCCTTCACTTTTTCTCCTCCTGGGCAGCCCCTGAATCACCACCAGTTCTCTTCCCCCAAGGGGTGAACCCACCAAGGGAGAGCACCTTGCCCCAGCATCTCACTCTCCACTCCTTCCCAGGATGACTCTCCCTTAGAAACCGCTTCCTTTAGGTATGAAATACCAAGTGTCTGCTCTCTATTCGAGTTTTCTTGGAAAGTCTGAGCAAAATTAGTTCAGCTGCTGAGTTATGTCAGAAAGGGAAGGGGAAAAAAATCCCAGCTCTTTCCCTGTGAGCTCCAAGTGGAATTTTTGCACTCACATAACTCAAAAAGCTTGGTATAAAAAAATGCTAAAATCACTTCTCTGTTTCCCATGAGTCTTAAAGGTCCCTCCAATAAATTTAATTAGCGTAGATGTTGGGGACATGGAAGAAGCAGGAGGGAAGCATTGCCAGCTCTAGAACACTCGCCTACATTTTTTCAAACTGAGCTGAAACATCTCTTTTAAAGGACGCCCCTCTACTACCAGCCCATCAGCTGGGGCAGATCAACCCTGCATGCCCTTGCTTCTTGAAGGAAACAATATTTGTTTAGATAACATTCAGAAACCCTTCAGCATCTGGGGTAAGAAGCTAAACTTCAGAAAGACAGGACAGATTGAAAATCAGGCTACCAGTGTAGCAGCATGTATAATTTCTGTTCTCTATTTCCCCCTGGTCCCTCACAAAAGAGAGAGGGAATTTTCCTCCCGGAGCAGCTGTTTTACTGTCCCAGAGCCAAAAGCCAGGGCTGAAGGGTCGGGGGTACTGTATAGTTTTCCTCTCCATGCCACACACAGCCGAGCTTTGCAGCACCAGGTTTGGGTTTCCAGCGCTGCTCTTTGTCCCCTCACTCAGAAAATGATAGGATTAAGGTGGTGGGGACGGGAGGGAAATGGTTCTTGGACTGCAAAAATGGCAAATACATTCAGAGAGAACAGAGCCGCACTGTCAGAAGAGAAATGCCCTGGTATATAGTTACTCCTAAAAAGCTCTCCCCTTAAATGGGGTGTTTAATGGCATTAAACGCACCCTTCATGGAAAAACCTTTTTAAGCCTTCAGCTTGAAATAAAGCTGATAAACCTGCAGCAGAGAAGCCATTAATCTGTTCTACCATGTCACTCCTCATGATCCGAGTGGAGGCAGTGAGTCATTTTCACACAGATGGAGGGTGATGTTTTTCTGTTCACGGGGCACTGGTTTTTACTGCTGCGTTTGATGCCGATACAGAGGGATTACTTCATCCCACCGAGAGGAAGCTCCCCCACCTGCAAGACGAAGAAGCCTTTTCCTTGGGGTGATGTTCGAGAGCAACATGTTAAAAGTGGCTTAGGAATAGCAGCCTACCTGCCATAAGCCTGCCAGAGTTTCTCCTTTGGCATTAACGATCATGTGTGACTTTTTTGGTTCTGCTGGACTAGAGATGAAGAAATCAGAGAGAACCCGACACCTGGTGTGTGTGTGTATGCACACACACGCAGAAGAATTAGACTCTTATTCTACAACCTGATTCCATTTCACTAAATGGAAAACTCAGCACACGCATCCCCTGCCTTGGGCGCCCTGCAAGCTGCAGCCTCATGGCAAGAGCAACCTGGAAAAGGGCTGGTACCTCAGGGCGCTACGCCGCTGTTTGAGGGCTGTGCCCCGCGCTGAGCTAAGAGCAGTCAGGCCTGAGAGACGCCCACGCAACACAACGCTGCCCACCACCGGCGAGACGGCCCTGTGGGGGGGTGGGATGCTCCCCTTTCCCCCTGCACAAGCGCTGGGCTGCAGTCAGCGTCCCACTCGCGTTCTCCTCCAGCCCAACAAACAACAGCTTCACGATGAAGCAGCTCCCAGGCTGGGGAAGCCGTGGCACTCCGGAGAGCCTGTTGGCTCCAGGCAGATGGTAAGGACCTCACCCCAGGGCAAACACTCCCCGCCAACACCGTCCCTTTCATCTCCTCCTCTCCTTGGTTAAAAGCCAGCAGCCACCACCTTTGGAAAGGTGCCACCTTTACAAGGCAGACCCCGATGCGCGCAGGGGCTGAGCACCCTGCAGCCACGTGTTGGGGCCAGGGCACAGCACCCCAGTGCCACCGGGCAGAGAACCCTCCAGCTGGGGATGTTTCCAGGGTCACCCTTTTATACTAAGTAACTGTTAAAGGACACAAGTCCTTAATTTCTGAGTTGCCCCAGCATGCATTTAAGGCTGACACCTTGTCTTCCATTGCACAAAAGATGCCTGACTCCAGCCAGGAGACCCACCACCCTGCACGCATTTCCATAGGGCATTCAAATATGATCCTGGCTCATGGGGGGAGAACCATTATGCCTGTATGACCCACGTGTGGCAGCCCCGCTGTGCGCTTCACGTGGGCAAAGAGCCAAGGCTCCGGGCACACGGTAAGGAAGAGCCCGGCTCCGCTCACTCCCGGTCCTGGAGTAAACTGACCCAGCCCTGACTTCCAAGGGACTCAGGGGAATAAACCCAGCATGGGCGCTGCCGGGATGCAGCCCTCACTGCCACCAATACAGTGACAGGTTTGTATTTTCTCTCGCTTCTGAGGCTCAGTCTGGGGAAAAAAAAAAAAAAAAACAGAAAAGTGAAATTGATTTTTATTTTTGGTTTTAAACAACCATTGTTTTTTCTTACTTCATTTCAATCATTCATTATATACTTCTCCTCCCTTTTTATCTGTTCCTGACACTACTGCATACTCCACCGCTAGAAACCAGAATTCATCTTTCACTCGGACACACGACCCACTTCAGCACAGAAGATCCAAAATCTCGCCCACGAGTGTATGGGTGAGCACGCAAAGACCCTAGGCCTGCCAAATTTTCAGATTTTTCCAACAGTGGGAAAAATTTATTTGAACAAAGAACGGGGTTTTCAAGAATAAGAAAACTTCCTGCAGACTAGGAGTGAAAAGTCACCTGACTCCCTGCTTGATGAAGCTGCGGCTGAGTCATCCTCCATTCTCTGGCAAAGGCACAGAATTATTTGTCAGAATACTTAAAAAAGAAAAAAAACAAGCATTCTTTTATTTTTTTGACTGGTATAAGCTCAAAAATTAATTTACCTTCTTGCATTCTAACATTTGCACTAGAATGATTTTTAAAACCCTAAAATGTATTTTAAAAGCAATACAGAAAAAAACCACCACAGAAGAGTCACCATTTTTTCCTCCACAAATATACGTCTTCATACATTTATATAGAGTGCATAATTAAACACCCACACCAGGAAAAGAAAACAGACCCTGGACTTTGCTTGGATAAATACCGACAGTCCGAAAAGCAGTTTAGTGTGGATTTTTCAGCCTTTTGGTGATTGGCATTTTGCGTAAGAAATAAAAATCTGCTTGTCACTTCGTACGACTCTTCTGGAAAAGAATTTTTCAGGCATATATTGGACGGCAAAGCAAAACCTACCCACCTTGCACTACAGCGCATTATGCAGGAAACCTGCCGGGCTAGGTACTTTCAAACCACGTCAGCAAAAATTAACAATAAAGGAAAAGCCTCTTACCCCAAATATATCTACTAACCCCCTAAGCAAGTTATTCCTCATTCCTTTATAAGCTTAATCTATCTGTACAACAACTCCTTTAGGCATCCGGGGAGGGGGGGGAAATAAGCAGCAAGGAATGCAAGCGAAACAGTATTGCTGCTCCCTCTCTGCACGACTGGATGATGATGGCTGCTCACGTAAATACAGAATTCAGCAGGCACCCGAAGGAGCCACAGCAAAACACAGGGACAAAAGGGCCTTCTTCAGCTTTAAAGCTCCATCTGGCAGCGTTTCTGTCAGATCAGCGCGGAGCCAGCGGGCAGCCTCTGCACCTGCAAACCCTCTGCTCCCAGGGAAACCGCTCCATTTTC
>JAOXNO010000001.1:133394793-133410331 GCA_028565335.1 Limnodromus scolopaceus
GCTGTAATCCCACAGGATTAAACTGCAAGCCTCTTTACCCTGCCCTACCTATTCGGGCACCATCAGAACATGGGGGGACTTTTTCCGCCCCCCTAACCTGGGTTAATTATTTTTAAAAGGGTTGTGGATTTTTTTATTGTTGGTGTTTTTTTTCCCCCAACAGCAGTAACGAGCACAGTAAGTATGCTGCCTGCAAACCAAGAGGTGTTCCTGTTGACTCTGCAGCAACGCCCAGGTGTCGTATTTTCTTTCATCTCTATGAAATACGTAATCACGGCAGCTTGGAAATGAGACAAACCACAATTCTTGCATTTTTCCTTCTCCTCGTGCTCCATTTCAAGCTTATCCACACTGACTTCCCTCCATCTTCTGTGTCACATTCCGGCTCTGCAAGCTCACATCAAAGGTTTCACCCCTGTTACCTTCCCTTCTTCATTCCCCCCATCCATCCATCCATCCATCCATCCATCCATCCATCCATCCATCTGCAGCCTTATGCCTTTTCTTCAATGCAACTGTCACTACTTGAAAGATCCTCTCCTATACGCCAGCCTATTTTCCTCTGCAAAACTTCTGATTAAGTTTTCCCATCAAATATTTAAAAACTAGAACACTCTGAAACTTTTTATTTAAAAAACATAAACCAAGCCAAACAAACCAAAACCCCAAGCAGTTACCCTGACTTTCACATTCTGGTTCACTGAGTATTACATCTCAGAACCATGTTCTTGGAGGATTTTCGTATTGGGCTTTTTTTTTTTTGTTTTGGGCTGGTTTTGGGGGGTTTTTTTAGAATTTTATTATACTCTACGACGTATTTGAGTCCTACAACAAAATAATAATTTCAGAAGTTCTGATTGTAGAAATTTTGCACAAGCCACCAGGATCACGTTCTGCAAGGCAGAGGTTGTATCTGTTCTTTGTGAAGATCACGTACATGTTTGCACATGTGCAATGTGTTTCATTTCAGGACGTTCACCTCACTGCTCATTTTCCCACATTTGAATATTGTGCAGACTGGTTTTACCCTTAAGGGTATCCAGGGATGTGCTTTGCATTACCAAGCAGATGCAACAGGTAGGTAGAGGGAGATCTTGCACAATCACCCATGAAAATACCCATGGGTGACTCAAGACGCACACGTGACTTCCACTCACTCCAAAGGTTAAGGAACACTCTTCTGGAAGACCTTTTTGTCCCAGTGTGTTTGAGCAGGTATTTATGGACACGCTGAGCAAGCAGCCTGGCCCAGCAAAGCAAACCGGTTGATACAGGGCATACAAAACCTTTTTTCCAGAATGGCTACGCAACTCCTCCAAGTCTTGTCTAGAAGCTGAAGAAAAAGTCCCTGTACTCCTTATTTCTGATATGGACTCCCCGTACAGAAGCCACAGATTTTGGATTTTGTCATGAAATTTGAACGCTTAGCTTGCTTCACCTGAGGTTCCCACACCTTTTTGGAGCAAGCAGGATGCCTTCAGAGAAGAGATCTGATCATGCCCTTCACGCACAGCACTGCAGATGGCAGCTCCCTACCGCTCGTAGATCAGCTCCAGCCCCAGGCCTGCTCTAACCATGGCACTGAAGTGTCGAAAAGTGATAGAGCCCAAACTTCCTCCCAGCATCTGCTCTTTGAGCCCATTAAAATCAGTATTAATAATAGGCCAGTTGAATTCAGTGGAGGAAGCTAAACAAACACGGAGCACTTAATTTATTTTCTTGATAATGTTATCTGCAATTTTCCTTAATCAGTTTATGAAAGGGAAATAGGGAAAACCGGCAAAGAGCATTTAGCTGGTCAGACACAAACATCTCTACCTGGGAATGTCTGTGCCACAAGACACACTCTGCGACACAAACACAATTGTCCTAGACACACAACAGCGATTTTGTGCACTAACCAAATGAGCACAAGGGTCTCAATCTCCCATTTTTTCCTAGACAGAGTTTTCTAAATTCAGTTCCTAACTTCCTCTTCTCTATTGTGACAGCTGAACTCATCAAGCCTCTGCTGAATGTGTATTTTTAGTTGGACGGTCTAACTGCAAACAAACTAAAGGGACAGAATACCTAATTCTCATTAGAAAATGTGATTCTATAACCTAGATGTGTACGTATAAACTTAAGACATTGTTAGAAATCATAAGAAGTCAGAAACAGCTCCTAAGGAGCTTTTAACTCCAAGAATACTGCGATTTTCTGAAGTGCAAGCAAATCATCTAATTGACATTTACAGATGCCAAAAATAAATCAGCTTTATTCTTTGGTATTTTTTTCCAGTGATACTCAGTCACTTGAGTGGTCTCAGGAAAAAGAAAATACTCTTCACATGATGTTTTGGAAAAGACTGTTCTTGCTTTTGCTGGCTTGCAGTTTCTCAAGTCTCTCTGTAATTACATTTTTCCTCCTCTCAAAGATACACGACGCTAGAGTTAAAAAGGAGACTGGATGCAAAACAAGCTGTAAAGTGCCCTTGTCCCTAAAAATTCAAGCTTCAGTTTAACCTCCACTGAAAGCAAAATACATAGGTCATTTAATTCCTAAAATAAATAAATAAATAAATCTGCTCTTTTTATACAGCACTTACCTTTAAGTCTTGCAAAGTGCTTACAAGAACTGGAGCAAGAAATATATATAAGACTTCATTCTTACAACGGAAAACCCATGCCGACATACCCATTATAGCTTTTGTTATTGATCCTGATGGTAGTGAGACAGAGACGGTTGGTATTCCAAATGACTATTTCTAGCAGACTGTTTAAAAATAACCTAAACTCTGTCATACCCTTAACGCCTCGCAAATACTGGGCAGAGACAGGAGTCATGTGTCAGCGCTACGATTTTGCACAGAGTTGCAGAGAGAAACTGGGAAATGGCCTTTCTGCAATTACGCAGCTTTAATGTTTCCTTTCAAAAAGCAGCAGTAAAGTGCAGCCTAAAAAAGTTAACCCATGTTCTTTCGAATGGCTTCCACCTTGGAATTAGTCATAACTTAGATATTAGAGAACTAATATCGTCAACTTCATTCTAGTACAAACCTACAACGTACAAACTTCTGTTAGAAAAAAAGGCAGTTCAACGTGTTGTAAATGGAGCTACCCATGAATTCCAGGAATATTCAACTACGAGCCTCTGACACAGCTGTCAGCTTATCGTGAGCTGTACGCACGTAGGAGAACATACCTGCCATTCCTTACACTCTGCAGCCCCGGCAGCTCTTCAGCATAACCTCTCCACCATCTCCAATCTCACGGATTTCCTCTCTTACTTTTATTTGAAAATTCAGTACATTCACCTAAATGACAGTGTTATTCAAAACACAGTATTTCTTTATGAAAGCATCAAGAATGTGGCAAATACAAACCATCAAAAAATGTCTTATACTGTGACATAACAAAACTCTATTTCTGTTTATGGCAAATTATTTTATTTTGTAGAAGAAATACTTTCAAATAATACAAAAATGACACAATCATACAGAACTGTGACAAAAACAAGAGAGATGAATACTGAATATGATAACTCATTACCACATCAAGACAGAACTCATTACAGCAGTCAGAATCACGGACCCACAAGATACACCGACAACATCTCACCGCAGTCACTCTATTTAAAAACATCAACTGAACCCCCTGACAGAGAGGCCACCAGACATTGCCCCTCTGTTATACAGTCAGAACAACTTCAGGTGGAAGGGAGGTCCCTACCCCAACTCCTGCTCAAATTGGGCCTAACACAACCAGGATGCTCTGGGGCTATGCCCAGTGAAGTCCTCAGGCCCTCCATGGACAGAAAGCTCCACCACTCTGGGTAACCTCTTCCAGCATCTGACCACCCTCATTGGAACACGGTGTTGGCTGTTCTTAGAGTACAGCAAGTGCTTCTGGTGGCACTGCATGGTAACTTTTGACAAACACTACTACGTAAGGGCTTCCACTGAAAATGAGACGTGAAATTCTGACGAACTGGTCTTTTCAAGTAATGAGCACTGAAAAGCTTGCTGTCCCTAGGCTTTTACCCAAACACTAAAAATTTCTTATGTGATTCGGGTTTTATCTGCATAGTTCCTGAATAGGTCTACTTGTGCCCAAGGAACCCAATATACACGCACCAAAGCTTACTGGCAAAAACAGACTTCAGGATGGTTAGCATGATAAATGCTAAATATACTTTAATTTCACATATATTGCTATCTGATCAAATCACTTGATGCCTGTAATGATTATAGGCCGTATCAGGTAGCTGGGAAGCTGGGAATTCTACCTTAGAATTAAATGTGTGTGTTAATCATCCTCATTGATTAATGATTTATGTTTACAATTTTTTTCCCCACTATTTTTTGCCTCAGCTTGGATGAGTAAAAGCAATTCCGTTTCACTTTCAGGTTTTTCCTGATCTTTGACAAGGTAACAGAGTATAAGCTTGTGAAATTCACAAAGAACACTTAGTTACTTACAAAATATTTGAAAATATTCTCATTGGTTCTGCTAAGGCCATTTAGGTTTTGGCTGCTGTTTTGATTTCCTGACATATAAAAATCTGGAGCCAATTTGACCTTTACTTAGATTAAGAGACAGCATGATCTTCCTCCTAGGCGATTCCAGCAATTTGTGGAATTGTGTTGGGCACCTCTCTTTGTAGGTAATGTATAATTAGAAAAATATGAGAAACTCTATTATAGTAGCTTAGTAAAGAAGTATTTTTACATACTTGCAGGATGCAAGGACACAAAACTGGCATTCTCGGGAATTCAGGGCGACGGTCTTTCATTAAAACGCACGGTCACAAGTAAAATTACTTCTTACTGGATTTTAGCTGGTCCAACTAGCGACCAAGTGAGCTCTGCCTTCCAGAACTATACACCTTCCTCCTGGAAAGCGCCACCGTTCAACAGAACTTGTATGCAGTAACCTTAAAGCACACCCTTCAGAATGAACATGTGCTTAACCACCCTTAATGCAGCGCCTTTCTGAAATCAGGACATATGTAGTTCCCTGAATCAGATCAGAATCTTTAAAACTGCAGAAATTATCATCATATGCCTTTAGCGGTCTTTCCACAGAGCCAGCTCACGTTGCTCTTTTAACTCCCTTTCATTAAACAGCAAAACAAAGACTTTGTCACCCTTTTCCTTCCTCCGTTAAAACTGAGAATCTAGTTAAGAATATAAAGATACTTTAGACACAACCGAAATGAAAACAATCTATTAGTGCACAGTAAGAACATGCAAATGAATTCTGCAATGTTTAACGTCACTTCTAATCAGTGTTAAACACATTGCAGGTGATAATATTTTTGCTATAACACAGACAGTGCTAAAGGATACAATGTACATAATAAGCTACAGATAATAAAGCTGAAAAAAGTGACAATTTTAGAACATAGTATTTTCATTTCAGGTATCAGAAACAAAACCAGCTCAATGGTTCCATTCTACTGTATGACAAATACTGAAGAACAAAATTTCAGTCTTAAAATACATCTTAAAGTAGGTATTTTCCTTCAAGGAAAAAAGGCACTATAAATAAATTACACTACAGTGAATTTGCCTGAACTCACTTTGTTTCTGTCTTCCAGCCTTTAAGTCAAATAAAACAGCATAAAAACTGTACACGCTCTTAACAGGATAGTCGATCTTTTATAAAATAAGTTGTCTTCAGAGATGTCAGTTTCACAACAAGGAAAAACCAAGCCTTGTTGCAGTCGCTATTATAAAATATATATATGTATATATATTTATATATATGTTTTTGTTTACTTTTACTTTTTTTACTTTTTTTATTTTTTACAAAACGTGTATATTAGCTTTTGCACAATTTTTTTTTAAAGAAACTTGGCTAACCTAATAACTTCATTAAAATAAAAGCGATAAATACTTCATGTTTACAATGCAACATGTCATACATCATCAGCTGGCAGAGGAGGTATGTTAATCCTTGGTCTTGTAAAAAAAGCTATCTTCTCTCTGTGTTCAAAACAAGATAGAAAGGAAGACAATCAAATATACACCTACAATTTTTTTTCCCCAAGAACACAATTTTCTTTACTCTGGTTAGTGGTTAGTATTTGTTACTTACATACTGAACTGACGGTTTATTTGAGTACAAGAAACTTACAAAAACCATTAAACCCTGCTGTATACTTTTTGGCAACATTCTGTTGAACACAATTACTATTTTTGAAAATTTACAACTCATTGAACATCAGTCACGGTTGACTGTAAAAAGGTTTCACAAGGACAAGCCCTGCATAAGCCCCTTCTGTAATACTAAGCTCACTCTTGCACATTTTTGCAATAATGACTTCAACAAATGGGGGGGGTGAAAAGGACCACATTCAGAGACATCTTTTTGCTTCTTTATTGAGCAAACAGTATATGGTGAAACGTAAGCGTCACAAGAAATGGATGTGTGCATAAAAAGGGCAAGAATTTAAACAAGGAAGACAACTTTTGTTTCAATTTTCTACATCTTACTTTACTCAATTCCCCATATATTTTTCTACTGTAGTAGATGAAGCTTAAAAATCCCTCTCTTACTAATAGAAATATAAGATGTAAAAACAACCCTAAAATTTCCACTCCTCTTACTTCCTCCGTACCTTTGTGACGGAGACCTTCCCAATATAATTCAAGCAAAAAAATGGCATTAAAGAGCAGACAGCTTTTCTGTTTCACTTACTTATTCCCTGCAAAAGGGTTCTAAAAATCTAAACACTGGACAAAATAATAAAATGTAACATTGTAGCTGTATGTCCTCCACATCTACACTGCACTAACATTTTCTTACTCTTACTGTTACTCCCAATAAAAATTATAAAAAATTTAATGCTGAAGTAATGAAGTCTTCCTGTGAAATGCACATTGTTTATCAATGCCACTTGTACCCAAAATAAACTGTCAGAAACAAAATAAAGCTAGAAGAGGACATGTGAGTATGTGTGAACATGGATGAAATAGGAAAAAAAGTCCAAAGAAAAGAATTTTTGAGAGCACTGGAATATTTGTGAATAATTTTTAGGGAAAGAGTGTTACTAGTAATGTATATGTATTAAATTAAACAAACTATTTATGCCCACAGGCTTGCACTGAAGAACTGACATGTCACTGGAACTTACTACTGACTATGCTAAGTTGAAAGAATCACTTAAGCTATGTTTGCACTCGAAGACTTTAAAAAAAACCCGTATGTTTTAGAATTGTAAAACTGCAATTTTACCTTAGCTTTGACTATTTGCACTGCAAATAATTCAAAGGAAACTCACGTATTACTCTCTATATAGAAGCCACACAGAATTGAAGCTAAATGCTTCAGAGAGCTTTAATTTCTCTAATGAGCTGTTGCTATGCTGTTTCAGTACACATTACCACTTACCTGAAAGTCTGCACCTGAATAGGCTCCTTCTGATTTTGCCCACGCAACTGGTATATTTCTTTTGATGCTTTCTTTAGCATCTTTTCAGCTGCTTGCTCTTGGTGATGTTCAAATTTGGTCTGTCTGGTCTGAAAACAAGAACATAATGTTTGAAATCATCATGTGAATAAATAAAACACAGGAATAAAATAATAAATTTAAAGGTTAAAATAATGGATTTTTTTCCACTCATCACAGTAAAAGCACACAAGTACATTGTCTGAAATAGATGATCATCTATGAACTACAAATTCAAAAGACTGTCAGTACTGTTTCATTTCTTAACACTCTTCAGACAGATACGTAATAAATTAATGAAATTTACTGCACATATATCCATCAAACAAGACCTTAAAATAAATTTAAGCTCACTCTTTGTCTCAGGTAATCCAATGGCAATTTTGTTTGTTGTGCAGTTTTTACTTGCCTATGATTTCTTTCTCCAAGAAAAGGAAGAGTCATATACTTGGGGAATATTCCAAATACTTGTAAAAAATGAAATATTGAATTGGCAAAATTTCTTTCAAAGATCAAAAGTTTCAATAATAAATATCTAAACAAAAAAAAAAAAAAACGCAAACAAAAAAAACCCACACAAACCCAACAACCCAAACCAAAAACTGCTATTGATAAATTGTGCCATCGTCCAGGAACTCTTAAAATACATACAGAGTTTGGTAATCATCAATGCAATCATTTTTACTCTGCTAACTTCAAGACTATAAAAGCAACATTAACTGTTTGAAGTCCTGTAAAAACAGCTCTTCAAACATCTTGTCACAATAAAGACATTTTGAGGCCAGAAGTTTCTGGAAGTGTTGAGTGCTCATCTCGTGTTACCGTACCTGCCTCTCTGCTTCCTTCAACAAGTTTCGGAATCGCTCATCCCGAAGGACCCAGTGGGGTAGATCCGTCTGCCCTCTGAGTTGGGCATCTTCCAGACGCTGTCTCAACTCTCTTAAAACACATATCTCCTCGTTCAGCTGTCTCTGTCTAGTTCTGGATGCCTGGAGATCCAGCTCCAGGTCTAAGGACGTCCTTGCCATAAGCTCAGCCAAAGATGATCTGCAGGACTGCTGAGTTATTAGGATTTAAATAAAATGCAAAACATATTACTCTCAACATGGTATACTGGTGTATTTTTAGCTATATAGAGCATACATCTTCTGTACCTGCTTTACACACAAGGTTTTTTTTTGATATAAAATTTTGGAGAGATTACTTATACCCCACAGTGAAAGGCTAACTAGCTGTAGGGGTTTCCTGTACCACACAAACTTCTTCAGTCCGTGCTTTCTACTGCCTCCTTTTACAGTCTCCTTTTGGCTTATAAATATTTAACTAATTTAAGTTTATGGACTAAACTTTCATGTTACGATGGTAATAAAAGTGATGCAAGATGAAAAACTCATAACTGATTCATGACATCAGGAAATATTGTACTGAGTAAGATTCCCCTTAAAGGGCTTCATTCAATATTGGTTCTAAGATACATTCTGAATCAAAATGGGAGGCACAGCTGTCTACTTGCCTACACCAGCACTAAATTAACTTCTGCTGACCAGGCTAAACCATATGCCATTTATACAGAAGGCAGTAACGCCTTACCTGCCCTGTTCTGCCCACTAATTCTGCAGGGTGCAGGGTGGCACGGAGAAGAAAGGAGAGCTTAACCTGTTCATTCCTGAATACCTGGGCCTCAAATACTTCAGTTTGCCAGGCTGCATAGGAGGGGAGCTCAGTGTTTTACTGTCACATTCACACATACTTCTCTGGGCCTGCACCCTGCATCATAAACTAGATTTTAAAGATTTAACAAAGTCTACATCTAAATAATTACAAATTCAGTCCCTCTAATTTTTGTCTGCCACACTTTTTTTTTTTCTCCTCAATAATTCTTCACAACTATATTTCACTTCCCTATGTCTGCCTTTTAGCTTAAAAAACCTTAACCACATCCAAAACATGCACACACCATCCCATTCTGCCCCTGCTTCCCCCTTATAGAAGCTTCATACATTTCATAAAAACATCAGGCTGTACCAGTAGACATCTAAGCTTAGGTATAAAAGTACCAGTGTTCTACCACCTAAGTGAAAAGTTAAAACCAGTTTCCTAGGTATACCTGCTTATACCGTAGAGTACGCCTCTCCAATGTGTTCCGGACAAAAGGGGACTTCCTTGGCAGGGTTGAACTGTCACTGTCACTGCGATACAGCTGGTTAGAAAAGATATTGAAAATACAGATTGCTTACAAGGTTGCTCATACTGTACAGCTACAATAATTCAAGAAAACCTCAAAATCATCCATCTTTTACTGCTAAGTTTCATCATGCATTCTACTGAATATCCAAGACAACATAACCTAAAAAAGGGGGAGAGGGGGATTAAAGGCGGTAATATTTCTTCCTAAAGCATTTACTGTCATGTCAAACGATACAGCCTCCCACTTTTTTTCCCCCCTCTGACTTTAAGTAAATGTAGATTCAGTGAGGATGTTTAACAATCTTTTCCTTTTTTGCACTATCTTTATTCTTGTGCGTGAGAACGTTTTACTGGCATTATATACAGATACGGAATCCAGAAATCAAACTGAAAAATTTGAAGCGGTCCATAGATGCACCATATGCAATGTATGTAAGAAAGCAAAACCCAGAAAATCCTTGGTTTAGGAAAAAGCATAAAAGTTAAAAATAATTGCATCTTCAAATGCTAAAAAGCTTATAAGAGTACAATTAAAGTTACGTGCATTCCACCAATATTGCAAAATCAATACCCATGTATCGATCTGCAATACCATGAGCCAACTGCTTATAAGACTTTTGTGGTTGAACACAGCAACCACCTAACACGAGCCTGAAAACCGCTGTGCCGGTCCTCAATTACTTGCACCAGTGCACCTAAGAATCCCAGATCTCACGGTAACAGGCATCCTATGACTGACATTCATGACAGCAACCAGAGTCATCAAGAATATTTATGCAATAACCCAAAGATTATGCATTCCGTCCCCTTTCCCAAACTTCTAGGGACCTGAAAGTTAAACGTGGCTTCTAAGCTGTTTACCCACCTCATTGGACAGCACTGTACCTCTGTAAAATCAGTCACCCTAGCCTAACATCTAATGTTGCTAGGGAAGAGAGCTCGATATCTAATTTGTCACAGATTCCTGAATTTTAAATTTAGGTTTAAAGTCTTAAAAAAGAACCAGGGGACCCCTTCAATGAAAAATTATCTTCAATGAAAAACGAAAAATTATTAGTAAGTATTAAAAAGTAGTATTTGTTTCTTATAAATTTAATAAAGTCTTAAGAAGAAATTATTTTTAAACGTACAAAATACTTGTGTGAAGCCCCTCCCCCTCCCCTTCTCTTTAAGCCTTACTCACTCTGCAAACATATTGACTTCGTGCTCCGGGCGAGAAGGTCTGGGAACGAACAATAGTGCTGCTGCGAACAAAAGCAGAACCCCGTGGCCTGCGGCTAGTTCTCTCTTTTGGAAGAATAGCAACTTCTTCAGGAAACAGATCCTCAGTGTTAGTTTCCTTATCCACCTAAAATTTCAATGAAGGAATTTTTATTTTTTTCCTTATTTTCCCTTTCTCACAAAACAATCAGGTATTTCAACAATATCAAAAGTAAACAATTTGCCCTGCTAGCTAGGTTCAAGTTTTAATGAGCACTGAAGACAGAGGATGAATCGCCTCATTTTTTGAAAAGTTTTAAAACTAGGTCATTTGAAATTATAAGATTACCTTTCAGAAGCCTTTGCTGGAACAGTAACAATTATGAGATGCAGTTATAACATGAATCATAGCTGCAGAGCACAGAGACCGCGTTCAGCGTTGGCAACTGGGCATTAACCAAGCTACCACCTGATCTCCAGCCTCAACAGAAGAACACCAAGTCACCTTTCAGCAAGCAAGGCGACTCTGAAGCAAGCAACCAGCTTGAAAGTAGAGGAAGTCAAATGAAGGGAAGAAATTCAACAACAGGGAACTGAAACACTGAAAGTGATACATGAACACTAAAATATTTGGAAATACAGAAAACAGATGCTACTCTAGCAAAGCTTCCAAACTTCCAAAGATAACTCACTCCTCAATAGGAGGTATAATCTTCCCTAAGGGCAACACAAACAGCTTATGTTCCTCTACTTCAATGGAAGTGTGCTGATTTCAGCTTGTTCAGGATTATTTTCAATGTCTCATATCTTGAATACAAAAGATTAAGTATCAGTTTCAGCACAATTTTTCTGAAAATTTCAGCTGTATTTATTGTAACACCGAAACAGCAGTGCCAGTCTTAAAACATTAAGCCACTTTCTTTACAAGTCCTTCAAAAATTCTGGTTTCTACAAGCACTGGAATTTGATCATGATCTTTTCTGTTACAATTTCAGATCAACACAGCCATTGATAGGAGCGCGTATTTACAGATTAGATAAGAGGCCACATCAAAAATATGTTCCCTTTTGATGCAAAAAATCTAATTCTATCCAGAAATAACTAGCAAGCAAACAAAAATAGCCAGCCCTAAAGAGGGTATTTTTAACACCTCAAAAGGCACCCCACTGCCACAAAGGCAGTGCTCACAAAGGGTTGACAACGCATTTCTGATTCTTTTCTCTCCTGATCCATGCAGACTCTAACTCAAGGAGCGGCAGTAGCGTACTGTGTGCGCGCCAGGCAGGATGGCAGTTTCTTCTCTCGTTACCTTTAGTGGCGGAGGCTGCATTTTTCCAGAACTGTACTGGCCTGCTTGAGCTGCAAACATGTGTCCAGCTAACGAATCCCCGCAAAATGGCTCTGGGTAAGGAGGACTAGTCTGGGTGCAATTACTGCATCCACTGTCAACAGATTCTGCTTGCCAACTCCTAGAGGCAGAACATGACAAGAATTTTGTAGGTATTAAAAAAATTCATGCAATTACGCATCATGTTTATATATTTCGTTATCCAGCTCAGTTTGTCATTTTAGACTACTATTTCTCCAATAAAAACCCCAGAATTTTGAGAGGGAGAACATATCCCACTTGCATTTCTGCACATGCACAGACAAGCAAATACATTTTATGCAAAAGAAAAAAAAAAGTCACCTTCCCTAATTTTATTAAAGCATATGATCTGGTATCTCTAACAGTACTAAGAAGGCAGTAACAAAAACTGATGCGTTATGGCCCAGACAAGTGGTCTGTGCAGCGAGTGGGGAACTGGCTGACAGGCCCCACCCAGAGGGTGGTGGTAAATAGCTCCTTTTCAAACTGGCAACCTGTCACAAGTGGGGTCCCCCAGGGATCAATACTGGGCCCTACCACTATTTAGTATCTTCACAAGAGATCTGGATGATGGGATCAAGTGTACCCTGATGAAGTTTGCAGATGACACCAAACTGAGTGGGGAAGTAGACACTTTGGAAGTGAGACCCACCCCTCAGGAAGACCTGGACAGGCTGAAAGAGTGGGATAACAATGCTAACCTTATGACGTTCAACAAGGACAAGTGTAAGGTCTTGCCCCTGGGAAAAAATCATCCAGGAGCACAGCACAGGGTGGGATCTACCTGGCTGGGAAGCAGCTCTGTGGAAAGGGATCCAGGGGTCCTGGTGGACAACAAGCTCAACATGAGTAAACCGTGCACTACTGTGGCAAAGCAAACCAACAGGATGCTGGGTTGCATCTACAAGGGCATCACTAGCAGAGATAAAGAATCATTATCCCACTCTACTCAGTACTTGTCAGGCCACACCTGGAACACTGTGTTCAGTTTTGGTCCCTGCTATGCAAAAAAGACGTGGACAGGCTGGAAAGGGTCCAGAGAAGGGCCACCAAGATGATCAAGATCATAGCAATAGTATAAATATCACTTGGCTGTTTGATGAGGTATTTAAACTACTATTTTCACCTTTCAGATATGGCTTCTGCTTGGTCTTCCTTTCTTTCCATCTCCAGGATTTCCTCCTCTGTGTACTCCAGTTTCACTCTCTCTTCTGCCAACTCTCTCTCAACTGCTTCCAGCTGGGCAGTGGTCCTAGCTAACAGGGCTGTCACTGCATCCTGAAAGATAAACTAGACTTCAAATAAAACCATTTGAACAAGCCATTGTATTTAATGTATATTATTCAGAGAAAATAAAATATAAATATAGCCATTGTATCTTCCTTAAAAAGCCCCAAAACATCTGCTCTGAATCCTAATGATCAAAAAGTACATGGTGTTCCATCACTGTGGAGCATCATCCAGCAAGTTATATCAGAAGAGACCTCTGGAGGTCACTTAGTCCAATATCCTGCTCAAAGCAGGGCAGTTTCATAGCCACATCAGGATGCTCAGGACCTAGTCAAGGGCTGAAAAATCTCCAAGGATGGAAACTGAACTACCTTTCTTGACAGCCTCTTCCACTGCAGCAGCAGAAATTTTTAATGACTTGGAAGTAATTGGACTGAAGCATGCATACAAAAATACACAGTACTATTTCAAGCACCTGCCCAGACATGATCTAGCTTTTAATTATTCTTTTAAAATCCAGCTCTTGCCACAAGAGCTAAATTAAGGTATCACTTTCTGTACACCTTGAAAACAAACTGCACCTGAGATACAATCACAAACAACCATCCAGCAGGTCAAATAAAGTAAACAAATCACTTTTTCAGGGCCATACTGTTTTAACTGTAGTTACATTTCCAGAAGACCGTGGAACACTTTCTTCACATTGGTTTTTGTTCTTTGCTCTCTGGGGGTCAGAGCCAGTGAAGATCTGAACAGAATACCAGTGAAGCTGCATCTCACCAGAACCCTCTGCATCAGTCAAGTTTATCTGAGCAATGCCCTGTAAACAAGAAAAACGCATTGATCACAATAAGATAAATATACACTGCAGAATAGACACATTCTCATTTAAAGAGTATTTTACTTACAATGTAAAAAAACCCCACTTAATCAAATACTAATACTGCCTCTTAAAAAGAGACGGTTTTGTTCTCTAGTGTTATGATGTCTAAGATACTGAATTTCTTGCCTCTTGCTTACTATCAGAAAGGATCAGAGTAGATATTCAATTTTTTGTAAGTTAAAAAATAAAATTTCTATGACTGATGTAGATATGATTGTTAGAGCTGACAGTTCTTAGTATTTTATTTAAAAAACCTCTATCAATTACATATCTGTTTTCTCTGTTTAAATTAACACTACTTTAACAATATTACTTTAATCTGGGTTTTTTTTTTTTGAGATAACTATATTCTGAGATATCCTTCCGTTCTCTGGTCCTCACAGTCACCTTCCAAAGGGAAAGAAGTGTCACGTAAAACAATTTCTTTTTTTTCTACCTATTTATGGGTCAAAGGGGTCATAACGCCATTTTTCCACTTTCCAATCCATCCTTAAATCTCCCAGATTCAGATGAAAACAGATTTAATCAAGTCTTCCCACTAAAAGTGTTCCCCGTTTTAAAGAAGCCCTACTCCATCAGACAGTGTTCATGTAAGAAATTTCTGAGTGGTGTTGCCTAAATGAAAAAGAGCTGTGAGCAAATTCATGCCATTTCCCTTTGGTTTCTTTTTTTAAATCAGTTCACTAGCTGGACCTAGCAATGATTTTTATATTAGCCAGCCTTTAATTACTGCTTTTAGCTTTAACTAGCTATCTCTACAACCCTTTCATTTCCATGCTAATGGACGACCTGCTAAGAATGTTTTCATTTCTATCACTGGAAAAATAATGTAAAAATTGTTTCAATCTCTCACAAAACAATTAGCTGGATGTGATGATTCTAACTGTAAAAGTAGTAGAAAATGCATACAGAAATTGCTTTCAATTTTAAGCGGGTAAAGAAACAGTTAATTAAAAAATAGTAATTTATTTAAATCATGTATTATTTTTCCAAGATGAATGTTCCCCATGGCTCTGTTTAAACCGGTGTATAAAGGACCATGGAGAAACGTTTTTGAGACTAACAAAAGAATGTCATATCAGTAGAGGAGGACCAGGTTCGGGACCACTTGGCCAAACTGGACATTCATAAGTCCACGGGCCCTGATGGGATGCACCCACGAGTGCTGAGAGAGCTGGCAGATGTTATTGCTGGGCCACTCTCTATCATCTTTGAAAGGTCATGGAGAACAGGAGA
>JAOXNO010000001.1:133414726-133473026 GCA_028565335.1 Limnodromus scolopaceus
TATGTTTACAAGTTCCTAAAGGGTGGGTTGAAGGATGATGGAGCTGGACTCTTTTCAGTGGTTTCCAGTGACAGGACAAGGGGAAATGGGCATAAGCTGGAACCATAGGAAGTTCCACTCAAATACGAGGAAAAACTTCTTTACAGTGAGGGTGATAGAGCACTGGAACAAGCTGCCGAGAGAGGTCATGGAGTCCCCTTCTCTGGAGATTTTCAAGACCCGCCTGGATGCAGTTCTGAGTGATGCGCTCTAGGTAATCCTGCTCAGCAGGGGAGTTGGACTAGATGATCTCTAGAGGTCCCTTCCAACTCTGTCAAATCCATGAATCTGTGATCTACTTAGAGAAGTGTGTCTGTGTTCTCCTTCTTCTGACTGCTTGTCCAGCCCCTGCAATACCCTATTTTTCGCCATACCTTTCCTTGTGCCAGCAAACAGCTTCATGCAACTGTGTTGTGAACCAGATTAGAAAACTCATCTGGGTTAAAAAGCTAACCTAGCAAAAAAAAGAAAAAAAAAAGGCTCCTGCATGATGAACTCTTCTGCCACCATCATAGAGGGGTTGACACTGATGGGCAAATAAATGGTTAGAGGACAACTGGAAGAGCTCACTATGGTAGAACTGTAGTGCTGTAAGGTGTGGAGCGTAAGTCAGCTAAACAGCTTTGCATGCTGTAAAAAGGGAGCAATCCAACTTGGCTCCCTGGCTGCTGCAGGGCATCTCCTCCCCGCTGCCCTCAGCAACTGATTCAACGAACGTACAGTTGCATGGAGGAGTTTATTAAACCAGCTAAAAGCTCATTCTGGTTTTGGTAAGATAAACTTCTTGACCAGTCAAACCAACTGGTTTACCCTGCAGCCATGCCTTTTCTTGATTCCAGCCCAAGCAGTTAATTGAGCAGGATGGGGAACAAAACTGCCTTTTTGAGAGTCACCTAGCTGCCCGATTGCCTTAATGACTATGTCCAGCAAACTCCCTGGTGTCTTTCCCCCTCCCCCCCACTTAGTGAGGCTACTTTCTTGAGATGACACCAATTTCTTTTTCTAATCACAAGATGACAACATGGTTTAGTACTACTCAGTAATCATGTTTTTTCCTCTATCGTGTGCCCTTGCACTCAGATTGAAAAAGCAAAAGCCCAACACTGATGCACTGACCCATATGAAGAATTTCCACTAGAGGTTTTGCAGGATTAGCAAGAACAAGAGTTCTCACCAAAGATCAACTCATTCTCTGAGATGTATGTCAATTTAACAACTCCCACAGAATGACTTATTTAGCAATACAGTGTTATCACATCTCCATGTTCCAGTTTTCAAACAGCTTCTCCCAGAAATGAAGATTAACAATTTTCACGTGTCAAATTTCCTTAAAATATGTTAAGACACATATCACTAGATAAGACTGTGTTTTATGGCAACATTGCCATTATTTAAGAAACATTCATTAGAATAAACAATGTTCTATATAATGCAATATAGAATTTGAAAAAGTAGCATGGGCTGCCAGAGGTTAAAAAATTAAATTGTTTGTACTGATTCCCAGTTTGTGTTTGTGTTAAAATTCTCTTCAGAAGGTGTTTCACAGATATTCAAGGAGAGTTACAATGGCCACAAAGATCTGCAAGTATCCCAGTGGGACTTTATTTGTTGTTGTTGTTGGTTGTGTGTTGGTTTGGGCTTCTTTTTTCATGGCTGGTTTCTCGCCTTATTCTTTTTTTTTTTTTTAAGATAAAGGGTAAGGTATCTCTCTTACTGATCAATATAGATGCAACCATAGGAATTTCAGAAAATTACACAAATCTTATTCTGGGATACATCACAGATAAGCTGTACAGGAAATAATATTTCTGGAATACTGCAAATAATGTAGACAGCTTTTTGGCCAAAAGGCATGGGGTGACGGAAGCATTACTTTGATGTTTTTGAACAAACTTTCCTGTACATAATAAACATGTAGCAACACGGGTCATTACAGACTATGCTAAATACCTGACCATTATAATAGAGATTCTATACAAGGGACACTTTGTGTCCATAAAATTAACCCTTCCCTCTCGGAAACTAAGACATGCCATCTTCTCCAAAAATGGCTTAATTTTGCATGAAAGCAAATAAATGTATGATATTTATGATTGTGGCACAAAACAAGCAGTGATCAGACTTTAGGTGCAATTCAAGCTTACATTTTGCAGTTTTCTTTAACTAGAGCAGTAAAGTTCTTCAGCTGTAGTACATGGACTAACAGACATTCACTTCCACTGTCATGCCTGGAAAACAAATTTCTTTTATTAGTCACCAAGCATCAATATTTTGCTGAAGAGATAGAGATGAAAGACTTAAAGAATGTAAAAGCACATTTTGCTGTTAAACAAACCTCTTATACAAATCAAAAGCAAATTAATAATACTCTATTATCAGAGTGTGAGATCTATAGTAACATTAGCTATAGTAACCAAGTTATCAGAACTAAAAGACTTAAACATTCAATTTGAAAAGAATAGTATTTACTACTGTGACACTTGATAGCGAACAGATTTTAGAGAATACATTCCTTAAACAGTTACACCATACGTGTGTGTGCGCATGTGCATGTGTAACAACCTAGCAGTTACGTAAGAAAAATCAGCCCACATTATTTTCATGGGTTAATGTTAATGAAAATAAACAAAAAATCTCTACTCTTTCACATCAGCATGAGTTTTGAAATGGAACTAACAAACCTTATTGAGACTTGAGAACTCCCAGGCTTGTGAATTAATTTTCCAAGGGGTAGAGATGATTCTGGAGGGCTGAGATATAACATCCTGCCTTGCACTGCTATTATCTGCCCTTCCCCAAGCTACTCCCACTACTATCACTAGCATGCCCTAAACACAGGATTTCAAAGCTATATCTGGGATCTGTATTTGTGTCTCTTCAGGTGTGACTTTCCTAAGGTAATCCTTCTTTATATGGTATAAAAAGACCTCACTCACAGAAACATATCCCTATATCCATGCTCACACTAATGACCCAAACAATGAAAATAAATGCTACTGAAAGAAGTAATCAAGGCCCTTTTATCAGCCAGCATTGAAAGGACACCGAATGAACTGTAGTTAAGGCAAACCCAAGAAAACCAGTGAGCAATTCCTGCTGAGTTGACGCAGAGAAAGAGAAGTAACACTACTCACAGAAATCCAACATGTATTTGTGGTTCTTCATTACTGGCAACATCACCATAAACAGGCTCTTCCAGATCTTCATTCCTGCAGGAACAGAAAGTACTGTAAACTACATGCTGACTTAAGCTGTTAAAACATGATGAAATGAACATTTGTTTTGTGATTTGTGGATATAAGCAATTGTTTGGCAATACAGGAGGGGACTGGTACTATAGAAGGAACTGAGATTTAAAACCACAAAAAAGTAGTAATTCACAATTTTAAAAATTGAGATTTTAGAATATCTCTTTCAAAATATTCAGTTTATTTTAGCATTTATTCTGCCTACTATTTCTCTTTAGCATCCTCACAATCTTATCTTCTTCCCAGTTACTCTTTATTGTGTTAAAACAATTGTAAAAAGTAATTATAGCTTTACCCATACTTCAATCACTTGGTCAACCTACACATTTTTAGATTTTCAGCAGCTCATGTATTTCTTCCTTGCAGTTATACTTTTATCACATGCTACTCAGAATTGTAAGTCACACTCTGAATAATTTTATTTTGTTACAGATGGCTGAAATAAAATTACTGATTTATCACTAACAAGCTGAGAAAACTATCTCAAGGGAAAAGCATATGGTGTTAAAATGTTAGACAGTAAAGCAAAAGGGACTTGGCACTCATAAAGATGACAGTGGAACTGCATGTAAAAAGCTTATTTCCTTTAAAATATGCAAACTACTATTCTTATATTACTAAGAATTAGCAATTTTGAAAGTGTATTCAGAAATTTATAACTAATTCTTTTGGACCATGTGGTAGAACAGGAATATTTCCAGCTTATTATGCATTTATACACCTGACCTTTTGCTTAAAGCTTCAAACACGCCACTGTCACTAGCCAGTGAATGATCTGAGAGACATGCTGAAACTCGCCTGGCTCTCCTCTCCGATCTTCTACCACTGTCTCCTCGTAGAGTTACAGCTGTCGTGGAGAAAAAAAATGAAGACAACATCAGCTCAAGGCAACCTCTTAAAAATTAAAGAAGAAACATTTATTGTATCAGAACTAGTGGCAAAATAGTTGGCACAAACACAGTTCATTGCTTTTTCATCTAAGTTTAAGTTAAAAACCTAGAATATAATTGACTGGAAGTTTTCTGTGGGAGAATTCAGGAAGGAAGTTTGTGGCTAATTTCTCTCTGACAAGACTAAGTGTAAACCAATTGCACTCTTACTAAATGCTTTTCTGGTAGAATAATCCCTCCTGAAGGAAGACTTGCATTAATTCAATATACGTACACATGATGTCCTAAACTTTTAAGATTTACCTACTGAATATACAATAGGCTGAAAACAAACACAGAGACTAATTCTTTTAAGAAGCTATCTGATAACACAATGTGAGGTTTTGTTCTCATTTGTTTCCTAATACAAAGTCTCAAAGCACACTGTTTATACCATCACATAATAGCAGCTTTTATTTACAGTCTGAGAGGCATTATCAAAAAGAACCAGAGCTTTCCAACTCACTCAGACCACTGTTTTTCCAAATTCTTCATGAATTACTTTGAAAACTGACTGGGGGGGGAGGCAGCAATATTCAACCACCTCTTCCACCCTTTCCTGAATCATAGCAACACCATAACTAGCGACTCAGCAATTATTTTCATGTTGTGAGTGTATCAACAAAAATGATGTTACACATCAGGTTTTGCACAGGCAAGTAGGTATAGCAGCTACCAATCCTTTAAAGTATGTGCACAAGCAGTAATGCTCAAGAATTGCATAGGTAAGGTTTCGACACTTCAGTGACAGCTTGTAACTTGAGTTTGTTTTCTTTCACATCCAAGAGAGAACCATTAAACAGACTTGTGGAAGTGCAGTTGCTTCACTGCACAGTGAAGAACTTTGGCCAGCTTTCCCCCCTTTTGCTCAATGACTGTCCTCAAAGCAGAAAAGCAGCGGCAAAGAGATGCCACTTCAGAGGTGGGGAAAGCACCTTATTTATTTCTACCCATGCTCAGAAACTGAAAACAGAGAACATGGAAGTATTCCCAGTTTCAGCAGAGAGCATTTGGAGTGACAGTGGCACCGTGCACATCACACAAGAGGCAAGCATCAGCTGACGTGTACCGCTTACTACCCCTAACTAAGGATAAAATATACCTTGTGCAAAGTAAGTAACAGTTGTTACGTATCTCTGCTACAAGTGATTTTAAGGCATCAAAAATAAAAGGCTGGTACCCAAACAGCAAGTTTCCTTCAGCAGAGCGCCAGCCAACAGCCTGAGCTCCACCTGCAGAGCCCAGCCGAGGTACAATCGAGCCACCCCTCTGCATGGGACCCATCTCGCCTCCCATCCAAGCACCACCAGGACAGGACATCAGGACGTGAAGCTTGATTTGAAAAAAAAAAAAAAAAAAATTAACACAACTACGCTGCTGCTGCTACTGTCAATAAAAGTGTCTGTCTAAGATCAGCTGTAACCCACTGCGACACTGGCAGACAGGATGCACTGAGCACAGCAGTGCTGCACCGGCCCGAGGCACGTTCCTTTTACCAGGGCACCAACAGCACAGAATTCTAAAAGATATTCCAAAAAAACGCAGGGTCCTGTTTGGAGGTAAAGTTCCCCGGTTCCGTCCCAGAACATCTCAAAAACTAGAAAAGATGTCCATAAACTGGACAGAACCAGTGCAGTGCTCTGTCCTTTTTGGATCCATAAGCAGCCCTACGGACTTCCCCTCCAAATTCAATAGAAAATTAAGACATATTCAGCTATGTAGTGAATTTATCTGCAGAGACATCACAATCTGCATTTGTCTCTGTGCCTGGATAAAGAACTGCCCTTTTTCCCCCCAGATTACAGCATCCCATCTCTACTGTCCATCACACGTCATGGTGCAGTATAACTCATTTCATCCTCGCCACAAATGAGAACTAAGTCCTAGGTTCTCACAGAAAGCAAAGAGACTGTGTTTGAACTGCGCTCTCTTCCGTACCCCTTGTACAAAGGGGTGGGTTTGTTTCACTTTGTTTTGTTTTATTTCATTTTTAAGACCTTTTAATTTAGTGAGCCCAACTCTGCGAGTGCTGTGACCGAGTATATGGAATTAAAAACTAGCAGTCTGTAGGGACGTTTTTTAGTATCTAAATTTCCCAATAATTTTACATCACTGGAAGGAGGATGAACTTCACCAAAGTGTACAATTTTTATACAAAAATGCCTCTATAATTTCTGTACTAATTTCCACAAGTTACACTTCGGCTCACCCTTCTACATGAACACTTTTTATAGATGTAGGAGACGAAAGACCTCATGGGCTCTCTCCTGTGGAGGTTCATGTTCCCAATTTGTCTGGAAGGAAAAATTGGTCTAGAGCACCAATATATCATCATGAAAAACTGACATGTTACAACAATGTTGTAACTTGACAATGATTTGCCTGCTGCCTGCAGGCCATGGAAGCATCCGATAACATCTGGACAATCCCAGAGAACTTGGGAGAGATGCAAACACCAAAACATGCCCTTGACTAGAGAAATAAAAAGAGTCAGCAGGAAAAATTGGTCAAGAAGAAAGTAACATCAGATTTTTGGTTTAAACAGAACAAGGTTTAGCACAGGTTACAGACCTTCCAATGCCAGCAGCTAAAGAATTGTTTAAAAATGAAGTTTAAGACAGGCAATTACCTTTCATTTTCTTATTTAAATGACAGAACCAGTGAACAATATATATGAATTTCCAGAACTACTGGGTGCCAAAGCTTGATAAACGTAAGACAGCCCTGATTAAAAGAATATTCTCAGGTGTCATTAGTTGAAAAAGTGAACTTCAAAGGAAACTCTGCTATCCAAGATTTCATTAGCTAATACATAAATAAATCTAATACGTGTTTCACATACTTAGGAGACTACAAATACTGCACATCAGCTCAAAATGCACTAAGAAAAGAGCCAAACACTCTCATAAAAACTAAATCAGAGACACAAACAGACCTTACCTACCATGATGCTGTCAGGCATTACTATGATATAATAAAGCTGAAGCTTGCAGAACACTTTTTCCAGAAATTTAACTACAGCCATGAAGATATTGTTTAGTTGACATAGCAAAGATTAAGTATGCCATAATGATTAAACAGATACAGCACAATATCAAACAAAACCAAATGTAGCAAAATCTCCTGTTTCTTCACATGCAACTCAAAAAAAAAAAAAAACCCCAAACCAACCAACACTTCACACAGAAAAACACACTGGGAATTACAGGCAAAAAGAGCACAATAAGTAATTTCAGGTTCACTTACAGGGAATTTTTCTGTTGTGCCGCATGAGAAACAAGACAAAATGAAAAGCACACAATGATAAATCATCTTTTAGATTTATGACAGTATTTTGCAAACAACAAATTACTTTGGCATTAAAGGAAACTTAGCACTTAAAAGATTATATTAGGATAGAGAGGAAGAGATAGTGAAGATATTGAAGCCCAATATTTTATTAACATGTTTCCTCCCACTCCCAACTTTATAAATATTATGGATATAACCTCTCAGGCATATTCCCTCCATTCACACATGCTAGCATATTTCACAGTATGTCCTTGAAACAGATGCAGAACAATAAAACAGCAGATCAGCAACTGAACATCAAAACTGCAGTTCCTCAAGAACTCCTTGAACTTGTTCAGGTGCTGCTTCAGTGCAAAGTATGTGCAGCTTATTCAGTGTTAACCCTCCCGGCCCCCTGAATTTGCAAAAATTACCTCAAGTTTTGTTTAGTGAAGGAACAGGCAAAAGATTTGCCTGAGTTGATACTTGCTGGTTTTCCACTGTCACGTTATGCAACCAGACCATTGGGTGGCAGCAGCAAAGCACACTGCCTTGCCTTAGTGAAAACCAAAACTCCCCCAACATCTTGGGGGGTTGTCCCAAAATGTGACATACGAGCTTCATCCTCCATCGAATTCTTCAAGAAAAGCGTATAAAACCAACATAATTTTGAAACTTCCATCTGCTGCTTGCAAACAACTGCATTATAACTGCAAACCCATCAGCTAGTGAGTGTGGAGCTCAAAGTTGTCATGACTCCAGCCAAAATTCAGAAAGGTTAAACAAATTTCTCTTAAGCAATTGTTTTCAAATTCAAATATTAAAAAAAAAAATACAGCCTGGCTACCTTTTAATCATACATTCTTCCTCAAAATGCATCACAAAGCACTCTGTTGTACAGAGAGGAAAGCTGTAACCCCTGGACTAGGAGCTTGAGCTGGGATGCCACAGCAGTGACAGCAGGTAGCACAGGCATGTTCTGCCAGGGGTTTTCAGAGGAATGTGTAGAAATGTGACAGAGAATGGAGAAAAGCTAAAACCGAAGTAGGAACTTGACCCTCACTCATCCTATCGGTCCCTAGGCCCTCAGACCAGGCCTTCACTTCTAGGAAACACATACGAGCTATAAATGAACTACTAACATAGTTTCACTTACCACAATGGGTGAAGACATGCTGTGGTCTGATCTGAGGTTTAAAGAAAGCCTCAGGAAGCCTCTTCATGGCACTAATTTAAGCATAAGCTTACATGCTGGTCTCTGGAATTCTGTTTATTTTGGTCCGAATGCTGCAATATGGGCACTAGAAATGTTTACATCTAGTAAACATAAATTCTGCAGCAGTATCTCCTGGCAATGCTAGTGCATTAGGGAAAGTAGGTGAGTAAACTCAAATGCTGTTTGAACAATACAGGCTTTTCAGCATAGTAGCGACAGCTTCTATTTAAAAATAAAAAAGTTGAAAGCTTTGCCTTCGATGCTGTCAATGTTCCTTCTCATTAGCACTTGGCGATAATGAAATTTTGTTAGGCTACTATGATACATTCTCTGGTTGCATTTCAAATTACTCCTGATGTTGTGAGTCCTGAATGCAACATTCTACACAATTGCTAACAGAGAATTTTGGATATAGAAATGGGACAGGAATTACAATCTTTAATACTAAAAATATCCTCTAAAAGCCCTTCTCTATTGACTTGGTTTTATTAGCAATACGAGCAAGCCAACACATAAAAACGTCATCATGAAGAAATATTCTTTTTCATTTTAACAGCAGTTCCTCATTTGATTAAAACAGGAAAAGAAATTTCTCACATGCCTGTATGCTCAGGTTTATTAATTTGTTTGTTTGTTTTGTTGTGTTTTTTTTTTTAAGAAGGTTTCTGTTTTCTCTTTTGATCTCTAATTTATGTCTCATCTGCAGTGCCTCAGAAGCTTGCACCAATTCAAACTAAAGCAAGTCCATCAACATCACAATCAAGCAGGAAAAGAAAACTCAACAATATGTGTGCTGTGGTAACTGCACACATCGCTCCTCTGCGACCACACAGCACAGATTCTCCGAGACAACCACTGAAGCGAATGCTTAGCTTCCCACACACCTCCAGCAAAACATGCTCCCAGGCTGACAAAGCGCTTGTGAGCATAGTGCACCACACACTCAACACTGCTGTGCCACTAGGGATTCTGCTCCATCGCAGAACTCGGACACGGGAACCTGGTCTGGGGCATGTATGAATTCAGCATGGAGTCAACCAGCCTTCAAATGCTGCTGGCAGCACCACCTCATACCTGGTTTTTGTGTCTGGGTGGTTTGTTTTGTTTTGTTTTTCCTTATCTCCACTGGGTCTGTGTGGCTTTAAATTATCAGAATAATGGCAGCGTGGGCACAGCTGACTTAACTAAACCAGGTATGTTTTTACTAATTCCTGATCCAAGACCAAAATATTTATTCCTTGATGCACTACACTCCAAAGAAAGTCCCTATTCCATTCCTCTTCTTCCACCCAATTCACCACTATTTTAAGATTTATTTACAAGAATCTCTCTACTCTTTCACCTCTTTGCCCGAAATCTGAAGCTTTGGGTTTTTCTGTTTGTTTCGACGTTTTTTTTTGATAGCTAACATCTACCACGTAATTTTTAACTGATGGTAGTAAAAGAAGCCAAACTGAGGAATAATTTCTACTGTGTTAGTTTGCTTAAGTCTGTGTGACATTTTCTGTGATAATCTGGCAAAATAATCATGTCCAGAAACTCACCTCCACCAGTTTGGACAGCAGTCAGCTGTGGTCCCATTTCTCGCAGCCCTTCACTGTCCACAGGGTAAGTGGACGTCTGAGATGAGCTCGTTCCTTGCGTCTCATCGTCACCCAATGTTGTGGTCTGAGCCCTGAGCATTTCCAGGGCTCCAATGCTCGCCATCTCCTCAAAACCTTCCGACATCTGAGCCAAGGGAGAATCTCGAGACGCAGAGAGAAATGGGGTGTCCAGAGGCGAGCTTGGAGGGGACAATGATGACAAGGAGGACCGTGACGACAGGGACGCCAGGGACTGTGGGGTATCCAGAGACCTCCGCTGCTTATTGAAATTTGAATGTCCAATGGGATCAGCGTATGGCACATCCTTTGTGAGAGACTCAAAGGGAATTATGTCAAAGCGTAAATGCTGCCCGTAGTCTGTAATGCTGTCTGATTTGTCGTACTGAGGAAGGCCATAGATGTCCGTAAAGCTGACCGAGCTGAGGGAGCCTCTGCTGGAGGCCAAGGATCCTCGACTGGAGGCCAGGGATCCCCTGCTGCTGCCAGAGGACATCGTGAGGGTGCTAGCCGACAGACTACAGCAGGCAAAGAAAGAGAAAACAAAAAAGACCTTTTCAACTACAATCAGAAAGACCAGTGCAGACATAAAAACATCAATCAACACTACACAAGCAATTTTACATGTATTCAGCACAGTGGAACAGAAAGACAATTTGGCATTTTAAGGTCTAGCTCGTGTCTCTTGCCCTGGTCTCAAGCGCAACCATGTCTGGAACAGTGCAAGTGACAACCAAATCAGGATCACGTGCCTGTCAACAAAGGGTCCAACAGGACAAGCCTACTCTTTCGTCCAGTATGTAAGCAGCTGTAATTTAGCAGAAAAGAGGCCAGAGCAGGATCTGGATCAGTGGACTCAATGTAAAGCCAGGAAGGGTGGATTACCATGATCCAGCCTGAATTTATGTTAATGATGGGTCATAAACATATCAGGGAGAAGAAGTGAGAAGAGATTTGGAAAGTCCCAACAAGCGCCATGTAAGCCTCACCCTCACAGGTTTTTTTCAGTGTAAAGTAAAAAACACTTTCGCATAAATCCTATTCCAGTTCCTCTTGCCACTCTCAGACAGTTAGGGAGACAAGAATATAAGTGACGGCGAGAGATGAAGTGAGACACAGCAGGAACTGAGCTTTTGATGTTGGCGTGGTGTTGAGCTGAGGAATCCCCAAGAGCTGCATCAAAAAAGGCAGCTGCGAGTGTGAATATGCAAAACATTCTGGGCTTCTGTGTGGGTCTTAGCACATTCTCGTATTTAAATGGCAAAATTTTGTCATCTCACCAGGGATCAAAACCCCCTCCTTTGGAAAAGGTATCAGATTATTAAACCTCACCGATCTTAGAAGAATGTTATCTTCATACAAGTAAAATTGTAACAAGATTACAACGTTTTAAGTATGTATCTTCTTTTCAGAAAATAAGATAACACATAAAATTCCCAAATACGTATAATCATCTAGCCCAAATAGCCATCACTAACACTATTTATAAAACTCCATCCAAATCATCACTTCCCATATACCAAGTTGTATAAATTTGGTAAAAAAATTAATTTACTAGGCACACATACTTCAAAGTATTAAAAGGTAAAACAGATCATTAATATTCTTCTCTGCTGCAGTGAAACTTCAAAACCAGCTGGTTTTACATAACTCACCTTTTTAACTGGGAGTGTAAATATGAGGTTAAACGTGTAGCTTCTTCTAGTTGCATAAGCAAACAATTTCTCTTTTCCTGTAACAGTATCCTATAATTAAACAGATACATATTACTATTTTTCTTCATTACAGCAGTGCTCAAGAAGTGCTAGGACCTTTCCAAGTACAGAAAAATATCACTGTGTTGCAGTTTGGAATATAAAGTTTCCTTGTTTAATGAAAAGTTTTAATTTACACAGCTCATACGCAGCAATGGAAATTCCAGCAAGAACACAAGAACCAAGACTCCAGCAAAATTCCCAGACAAGAAAAGTAATTGTGCACAATGTAAGAGTCATGATGTTGAAAATACATTACAGCAATTAGCAAGGTCATTAGAAGTGCTAGGTACAAACATCAGACTCTATAACAAGATGTTTTTTCCTTTGCATCAACCTGATTGTGCCAGTAAAATACAGAGAACTACTATGACTTTCATCGCCTTGGCAGGAAAAAAATATTCCAAATAGCTCTATTATCCAAGCTAATCAGTGTCAAATTTCAAAGACAGAAAGAAAATTTTTGGAGAACTTCTGTTAAGCAGTAACCATAAAACTCAGCTTTACACTCTAATACTAGGTGTTTCAAGTACATTTATGTATCTTTATATTTAAGCAGGTGACACAGCGTTTTGAATACTAAGGTATGACAAAAATTTCTCACTGCAACTTACTTTTTGTCCATTCTAACAACAAACAGCTGAACTGCCACAATGTATCTATAATGTTGTCAGCCTCAAACACCTATAAAATATCTTAAATTCTGTGTTTTGAGATTATTAAAACTTCAAAGAACAGATTTTATCTATTGGTATCGCATTTATTCTTTTCCTGAATCCAGAATTGTAAGTATTCCCAGTGGTTTGTTTTTCCAAGCTCAATCACTGAACTTCAAAATAAAATTGAGATTGTAACGTGTTTTGTGTTGTACATTTGCATGTCCAGCAAAGTTCCAGCCCTGCACTCAGAAGCTGGCTGGAAATTTGGATTCTGACAGACAGCTTGGAGAAAGCAGTTAAAACTTATTTGAGGGCTTCAGAAGTTTCTCAACTGCAAAGACAGCTGTTAGAATTCAACATGTTAAAGGGCAGAATTTAAAAAAAAAAAAAAAAAAAAAATCAACAAAAAAAGGAGCCCTTCTGGATAATACAAAATGGCAGCATTAGTTTCAATAAACTTTGGTAGTTGAGATATGAAAAAAAAAAAAAAAAATGTTTTTGTTAGCAGTAAAAACATAAATCTCTCAACTTCTTTGGCCTCCAACTTCATCAATTCATATGCTGGCAAGGAGCTGCAGCGCTACACTCCAGCAACCTCACCGCCCTCCGGGGAGGCTCCCTTCATTGCAACCACCGGGCAGAAGCTGCACACCCAAACGTGGGGCGCTGAAGCTCTTTTCCTGCTTCTGTGGACCCCAGCCCAGGTTAACCAAGTGGTCTGAGGAAGGCTGCAGCTCAGCTATGTAAACTCACATGATAAAGGCACTACACGCAGGAACCATAAGAAAAAGACAAACGGATGCAAGAAACTTAACCAATTCAAAAGCTTACAGGGGAAAGAAGAGGTATCCACACCATCTACTTCAAAAAACAAACGTAGGAACCCACACTCCACAGTAATCAATGCTGTAAGGTAGGTCCCTACAGTAAAGGGCAAGAGATGCCTCCAACTAAGGCTGCCAACCAATCTTAAAAACAATAAAAGCCAAAAAACACCCAACAACAAAAAAACCCACCTCTGTCATACAGATTTTAAGTTAGTTCTGATCTGCACATAACTCAGTGAGTTTAAACTCAGTAAGAGAACAGAAGTGGTTATTATTTTAAGAGGAAACTTCTTTGTATTTCATGATCAGGAGAAAGTCAAAATAGAAAAGCAGATCTAGGAATGGCTTTGGTTATTTCTGATCCCAAAACAAACAAATAAATAAACCAGGGCCACTAATAGTTAAGCTTTCCTCCAATTTGTTATACAAAAATAGAGCGCCCTTCAATATTATTCTAACTTCTACTCAACTTTTTGCTAACATTTGAAATATCAAGTGTCACATTGGAACGCTGGTTTCCACAGCATGAACTACATGGAAAAATAGCTTGGCTTTCTTGCCAACATAGTATGCTCTACCTAACATAAGAGCCCAAAACCAACAAATAAAACTTACTACACTGCAGTGTAAAGTCAACTCCCTTTTCTGTCAGTTTAAGCTGGAAAGCCAACGTAATGACATTGCAATAATTGCAAAATTATCTAACATTGAACTGTAGGTTGGCTGTGAATTTTCTATTTATTGCCTGAACTTACTGTCTGAAGAAAGCCTTTTCAAAGGAACCGAAGTGCTCAAGATTTGTATATGGAAAGCACTTCCAGATATTTTAAGAGTGTCTTAATTATGTAAATATTAACATTTACACTGATCACACCAAAGCTAGTTCATATAGTTTTCCTCAAGTGTCAAACCTGGCTTTTTACCATTATTTAAGAGAAGCAAGTGTGGGAAACAAGTACTTTCTCACTTTCACTGGAAGCAGTCTATGGTAACAAGAAGAGGTTAAGAGGTTTTGTCTATTTCTTTGGCTACAGGAAAAACTGGACAACTTTGAAATAAACACAGTGTTTCCATTAATATGTTTTGGGGGTTGTTTGTTTTTACATACAACTTGACATTTAATTTTTCAAGAATTACTCCATGCTCCCACTGCTGAAATTGCAATTTTCAGTAAGTAATTTTAAGTAAGAGGAAAAACTGTAAATAAAAGGCAGTAAAAAACTAATCATTTAACTTTCCTGTTATAAGGCAGAAACCAAATATCGGAAAGGATCTTTGTTCTGATGCTTTTAGAGGTTACTATTACACTACTGCAAAACAATAGAAAAATCTTTCACCACCCAGGTCTCTATTATCAGACAATATCACTCGGACTTTTTCCAAGCATCTTTTGTGACTCTATTCTGATCTCTTCTTCCTATTTAAACTTTTTGGACTAAGGAAAGGAGAACTAACCAGTCAACATCAGTCTAACTCTCCTTCAGAAATCTTCAGGACAGACAGAATGAAATGGCAATCAGTCTCTTCCGTTTTTGAAACCAAATTACTCCAGTAACATGGCTTTTTTTGTTTCTTAACCACAGTGAAATTCCCTACTCTTCCTTCTGAAACTACCTATTTGGATCTTACAGTAGATAAGAAAACTGTTTAAGTTCCCAAACCTTTCAGTGGCCCCATGAGCAGATGTTGCTCTAGCCCGTTGAATTTCATCCTCCAAGCGTCTTTTTTCTTCCTCCAAACGTGCAATGTCTTCTGGGGATCGTCTCTGCTGACTGATGAGCTGCAGCTCCTGAAGAAGAGCCTCCTTCTCTTTGATGAGCTGAAGACGGTCCCTGTCCGCTTCAGCCATTCCTGGCCAAGATTCATTGTCTAGCAAGGCCAGCTGCTGTTGTATATTCGAAACTCTTTAAAAGAGGACAAATATATTTCAAAACTCAGAAGAAACAAAGATGAAGATAATTAAGAGGAAAAATACCAAGAGGTGCAGCCCTTTGACTTCTGTGGCTTTTTTCTTCTAAATTTTGAAACAAGAAAATTTAGAGGAGTTTGGAAGGATGATTTGTTTATGGAGTGGTTTTGGTAGTTTTTTGGGGGTATTTTTTAAAACACCAAAGAACTAAGTGTTCCTAAGTGTGTAATTGTATAAGAACTGCAAGGCATTTATCTATCACACAGATATCTGTCTTCACAGCTTCCTCATTTTGTAATAAACCAATTCATATTTTGGAGCTCTTGAGTTTGCTGCCTGTACAGCTGATGAAGTTGAGCATCCTTTTATTTCTCATTCTTCCACTATCAGATCTTAACTTGGAATTTCAAGAGCGCAGTGCAAAGTTGAAGGCGATGAAGGGGTAATGCTTATCTAGTGACAATAGGTCTGTATATTCGTGTCCCACCTCAGCAGATGAATGGTTCAAAGGCTGAAAATATTAGGCACTCCTGACCAACAACAAAATTTTAAGAATATATAAGCTGTCAGTAAAAAAAAAGTTTGGAAAAAAGATTTACTGGCTGCAAAACACAGGTGGTTTTAGAGGGGTCCATTACCAAATCAAACAATTAAATAGGCTAATTAAAATTTTTTTTGTAGTAGGCTTTGAAGCCAAAAGTAGTTTCCTGTATCAATATGCTGAACCACTACACAAAACAACAGTTTTAAGAGTAATTCCACAGTTGACATTTTAAGAAATTGTTCTGCTAAAAACAAATTTTGAACTCTTGTAAATATTACTAAGAACCCTAAAGCTAGAAATTTCATAAATGTTTCTTTTGGCAAAATTAAAAGGTAGATAAGCATAACAGGGAGATTACTCTTTTACTGCTAGGTATTTATGCTTGCCTTAGAATGGGTAATTTAGACAACTTTAGAATGCTACAATTAACGTGAAAAGTAAGTAAGAGAAAATCTAGCTTTCCGATTTTTTAACATTTGAAAGTAAAGAACTGTACAACAGTTATGCAGTCGTGCACCTCAGTTTCATCTTCACTTTGAAATGGTAGCATTGAAAGTTCAGTGCACCATAAAAAATTATCATCCTTTAAATAAATAAATAAATGAAAGCACATTTAAAGCCAGCCATAAAAGTGGGATATGCATTGGTTCTTTTGATAAGTTACAGTAATTTTTTTTCCAAAATATTTGGTAAGAAAGATAATAACAAAGCAAGGTAAAAGCATGTAACAAACAAACAGAAGCTCCTCAGTGTGATAATATGCATTTAAGAATAAAAGGCATAGACATGACAAAGGTAAGGTTTTCCCCATCTAAAATCAAAACCTCATGCAATATTTATTTCATACTGACATCTGGAAAGTATTTGGCCATCTTATTATCAGGGGAAGGGAAATAAAATATCAATATAAGTCATTTTGCAATGACTGCATTCATATATGGATAGGAATTCTACTGTGAGTTTCGTCAAAAATATTTTCCCCCCTTAGATTTCATTTACAGCAAGTAAAGACCTTGGAGATTATGTTACATTTTAGTCTAAAGCAGAATACTTCATCAAGCCCTTCAATACCATTTCCTCCTCCTTGCATTAACCACCAACTTCCTGCCAATAGCTACTGAAAGCGCCATTGTGAATCGATACATATAGTCTACATATTTCATGCCTCAGCTATTGTGCATGAATTCCAGATGCAGCTTCCTGAAGAACACCTCGCCTCACCAACCAAACACCAGGGCCAGGAAGAGCGAGCAGATTCAGGATCCCTCCTCTCCCCTACCCAGGCTGCTACATTTTTAAAGACTCGGTAAACACTCCTGAGGGCGTATACAGCTTGATTTTCAAGGGTTTGGTGCCAAATGAAACAAATGGGAGCTCAAGGTCCTTCCAACAGGATTACAGAGCTCTGGTACAACAGGGCTACCACAGCATGGCAAGCGAGCGTTAATCAGATGAGCCCTGGCAATATATTTGAGTGATCGTGTTCATAAGCTCTTACACAGCTTGTGGATGAAAGAAAATGAGATGTGTCTGGTGAAATCTCTGGGTTGCTTTATAAGATAGCTGAGGGACTGACTCTCTCATTCATTTTAACACTCACAATTATTAGCTATTTTTCTAATGCAAGGTGAGCTGGTTAAAGAAGTTGATCATAGGAGCAAATAAATGCCAACACTGGCAACAAGGAAGAGAGAAGTACCAGCAGGCAAGAGGGGAAGGTTAACCACGGAATCAGCTCAGCTTGTAGAGTAAAATACCACCCTCAAACAAGAGGTTTTAATTTAGACATGTGAACTTGCTGAGAGCACGTAACTCCCTTTGTGGATGACATTCCAGTTTAAAGTTTGTTTTTTCCCCCCTCGTTTTCTGTTATGGTGATGCTTTGAAAGTAGGAAGTTTCATACAGTAAATTAATTACACTGTTATTAAAAGGAAAAGTACTGCTGTGGACAAGGTTTGTATCACTGAAGAATTCCAAAATCTGATTAGATGTTTACTTTGATTCCCTTGATGCTCTTAGCATTTCGGCTAGCTCTTCTTATCTCTACGTTTTCCCTTTAAGCAAAGAAAAAGCACTCACAAAGTGCTACATAATGAAGGAATTTGTTGGGAGGACCAGTAAGCCAGTTTTCTGCAACCTGCATTTCCTGCAAATGATCCAAAGTTTTCAGGGAATTTTGTTGCTCACATTCCACTGAGGGACTCCCTTTGCATGGCAAGTTGTTACAAAAAGCTACCAGTGATAAATTTTTTAAAATTTATCTTTGTGTCTAGAAAACATCCCTAAAGCTTTTAAGGTCTCTCACTCAAACCTAAGAAAAATATCTGAGGAGTCATATTCAGTTCTCCTAAAAACATAATAAAAATAATCTTAAACATGTTCGATAATTGCAATTTGTCTTCTCCCGACACAAGCTCTTCTTCTCAAACACAATAAATGCATAAATAAGCAATTTCACTGTGCTTGTCCATGCCAGATTTTATACCTATTCTCACTGCTGGTATGTTACAAAAAATGGCTGTTTTGCATCTTCCAACTCAGCCCATATATTCACCTACCTTAAACACCCACTTAAATAAATTAGTGACTGACAGAGACTGTAATTTAAAAGGGGGAAAAAAAAAAAAAAAAAAGACAGACATATTTATCCCGCCTGGATGCAGCCCTGAGTAACATGCTCTAGCTCTGGGCAATCCTGCTTCAGCAGGGGAGTTGGACTAGGTGGTCTCTATGGTCCCTTCCAACTCTAAAAATTCAGTGAAATTCAGTGAAATTTAGAATCCTTTATTAAGACTCTGTTTTTCCAACACATTTTTCCTTCCTACTGGGTATTTTTTTAAGATCCTACGTCTTAAGTGTAATCACTGTAAAAGAGTACTTTTATCTGGCCTAATGCCAGATACTGAGGTCCCTACTGATATAGCAATTTAACATATTCTTGGGGAAAAAACAGTTAATTTTGAGCCATCAACATTCCAGGCATTTTGCCCATTCCCATCCTTGCATAACAAGTGCTGAGGAGCCTGCATTCCACCCTCGAGTAGGTGGTATCAAATGACTGGTTTCCTAGGTAGGCAGACCAACTTGCTGCTTATTTCAGTATTTCAAAATTTCAAATGGAGATGAACATAACAGCTCCTGTTAAGCAGAAAAAAATCAGGAGGGACATAGATGGGTTGCCACAGATGGCAAAGGTTTAACCTGCTGATTTAAGTAAACAATGACTCAAAATGGCAGATTTGCCCTGAAATGGCCATATTAATGCAGCTAGAATGATGCCCACCCCAAGATACTGCAGACATAGGATGAGGGTGGAGTTCCATACTGCCAGTGGTTTACTACATAAACTACATCATTGGGGCAAAAAAGCATAGATTTTCAGAATTTACAGCATGTCTGAATCATTATATATCTACACAGACCTTCCTAGACAAAATAGGGTAACCCTTCCATCATTGGAAATATCTGGAGAACCTAAAAGATTTTGTTAGCATCTAGAACCTCATTTTAAAGGCTGCTATCTGAACCCAGCACTAATGAAATTATACTGCTGAGCTCACTAACATTTAGAAGAGGTTATTTATTAAAATTTAGCATGAGAAGTGAGACTAAAGTAAAAATCACTTTTTGTGAGATGAAAGACTCTGATTTACAATTAGCCACATGTTTAGACCATGACCCAGAATATGAACAAGGCAGGCGTCTTTTTAAGAGGGAAATACTCTGAAGGAATACAAAGGTCCTAACCCATGCTCATAAAATGGACAAATTCTGGGTATCCTACAACTGGCACTTTCTAACCTACAAGCTCTAGTCTTTCTAGCTTAAACAAGTAATTTACTTTGAATTTACTTTGTTTAATTTTTCCAAGGGAAAAAAAAAAAAACAAACCAAAGAATATCCCCCTATGTTTAAATGCCTAGACTTTTGGGTTACATATCACACCACTCTACAGCTGAGGCCTTTGTTACCTGCAGAATGGGCAGACTGGTGGGGATAAAATAAAGAAAAAAAATCCACCGTTACGATTTGGAGGAGAATGGTGGCTAAGATCACACAAGTATGCGGAGATGATCAACTTAAATCAGTCCAGCTCACTCTTTTCCTTAAGCTTAGAATGGACTTATAATTGGACTTAGTCTCCTGCCATTTCAGGTAAGGGAGAACTTCTCCCACATGCAACACCCACCCAGAGGTGGCTGTGGGACTGAAAACACATAATGAAGGGTGCAAGAACTTGGTAATTTCTGGTATTTATGGGCCCTCGAGAGTGGATTATGATTTATATCCAAAGAGGGGAAGGCTAGAGAAAGGGGAAGAAAGAAATGGAAAGAACAAGAAGCTGGGGAACTCGGCCAAATGCTCACAAAATTTCTCCACTGTGTCTACTTTGGCTGTTCCTGCAACTATGTGCCACTGTGGCTTTGGCGGACAAGAAGAGTGTGCTCTGTAGAATATCCAGCCTTCCCAGCAGCCAGACTCAATAACAAAAAGGTCTTAAATTGGCTAAAGACACTCATGAAATCTTTAGAGTTCATGGCATTTTGCAGAAAAAATTAGGTATTCACCTTTAGGAAAACTGCAAAGCCTGCTAAATCAATGGAGGAGAGGAATCAGTATTTTCCCCTATTCACAGCTAAATTGGTATAATGAAAACTTTAAAGACAGTTCAAGAGCGTATCTCAGCTCCTTTTATAACTCAAAGAAAAATTTTTATTTTTAAAAACTGGGAGATTTAGGTTTAGCTGACATGCCTAAACCAGATATTTATGTGAGACAAATTACTTCATCCCTTCATCAGATTTTCAGATTAGTTTAGCAGAATAAAGCATACAAGTCCACTGAATTTCACTAGAAACTGGGCGATTACACCTTTAAACCTGCCTGCCCCAGACAAATTTTAACAGGAAAATACTTGACTATGTTATGGTATCAGTACTGGAATGTTGCTATCAATATCCAACCAGCATGTATTTTTGTCAGTACAAGCACAAATTGCAATGACATACTTCTGCTTGTGCTAGTACTTTTAAAAGCCCAAGTGAAAATTAATTTTGATAATGAGACAACAAGTTTGCAACAAAGTAACTATTCAGCAACTATACTGAAAAGAAGGAAGTATCATTCTTAAAGGGAATGTGGAAATATTAAGCATAGCTGAGGAGGAAGCTTTTTCAAGGCTAAAATAAATCTGTTGACAGCCACTGTACAATTTCAACAATTGAATTGAAAAATAACATCTTTGAATTCAGTTTTACAGAAGGCATAAATAAATTACTGCTTTTGCACCTAAATTAGATAAGCTGGTTGAAGATGTTTGGATGTATTATTAGTTCATTAAAGTCAGCTACCATCAGACTAGATTATAAAAAAATGTAAACAAATGACAGTAAAAGATTTTGGTGCTTCCATTGGTGGCATTATTTTTCGTCTATTGATTAATATACTTCTCAGGATATGACGCACTGCAGCAATGACACTTCATGATCATTTGCTAATATACTTCATGTAGCCGTTATACTGAACTGTACAACTTAAGGAGTTATCAAAGAAAAACAATTTGCTTTTGATTTCTCTTTCTATGAAACAGTCTATTGAGAAAAGCGCTCGAGGGGTACACTTTCCAGCATGCAAATGCTTTCATGAGAGGTGGTCTCACTGAAATAGCAACTGAAACTAAAAACGGTATTTATCCAGGCAGCTTGGGGCTGTCTGTTCAAAAAGACCGTCCTCCCTCCCTCCTGCTTCTCTGGAGGGCCACACGGACAGATCTGAGAGAAGATATTTCATGGAAATAAGGTATAGTTTATTTAAAAATAATAGCGGGGAAGAGAACAGTGAAGAGTAAAGAGCAGAAAAGTGATTGAGCCTCTCTTCAGCATGACTGGTGAGTTAAAAAGTAGAATTTACACGCCTCCTCCCAGAGCCTGGATCAGACACAGGAGAGAGGACGGCTCCCCCAGTGTGCTGAAGATGTCAGAACCCACCCATGGGAAAAATTAAATTGCAAACCATCCAACTTCCTTCCAGTGGGAAACTGAACCAAAAAAAAAAAAAAAAAAGCTATGTGAATGTCTTAATTTATGCATAGGCCAACCCACTCAGCTCAGTAGTTAGAGAGATTTTTCAAGGAGGAATTAAAATCAAATTATCTTTTATGAGGGAGGAGAGATAATTTGGGAGTATAAGCCAACTTTTCTACTATCACTGGGTTTCATCTCTTGAATTCCTCAAGACTGTTCATTCAGAAATCCCAACGCTGCATTTGCTTGCTGAGACACCATACACAGAGAACATATTTTCAAAAACTTCTTCACTACACATGGCAAATATTCTGCTCGTATCTAGGGCTGTATGATCTTCTGGTTAGATTCACAGGAGTGACTAAAACGCAACACGCTACCCTTCAGTTTGTGGGGCTTTTTTCCTGCTTTCCTTTAAGGCAAAGACATACTTTTCTCCTATACTGTAATTTAAAAGTATCCCATTAAAACTTGTAAATAAGACAGTTTTTCTGTTGTACGTATTTGCTATATGTTTCCACACCCTGTTTGACAAGCAAGTAGTCATAATATACTGCTTCACAGTTGTGACATACTGTAGCATTTTAATTTTCTACTTTGTAGATTTTAATCCATCGCAGCACATTCCCTCACCCACTCTGTGCAATAACAGTAGATACTTCACCAGCCAAGGGAGAACGAGACAAAAGCCCTACAGAAATGCCAGCAAGCTAAGGGGAAGGAATGCATGATAAATGAAGAATGCAACCACAGAGATAACTGGTAGGGGCAATGAGCTTTATGCAGTTCCACTCAAAAGCTGAACGCTGATTACTTCCGTACAACATACTGGGCAGAATAAGGCTACTATTTTAAAGCAACTAACATGCTTTTGCTAAATAATGAACCATTGACAGAGCTACTATCCCAGAACAGCAAAACTATCCTTACTGCAATCACTGTTCTCGAGTTGGAAGGTTAGTTACCTGGATTTTCTACACGTAATTAACATCAAACCCCAGCTCACTTCTGATGTTCAGAAATACTGCATTCCATGCATAAACAAATGTTCGGCATTCCCAGCTGAGAAATGCTTCTGCTAACTTAAAAAAAAAAAAAAAAAAAAAAATCACACCAAAAAACCCCTTTTCCTGCCTAACACACAAGCAGAGAATTGTTTTGAAAAACACATAGAAAAGGTAGGTCAGAAAACTGAACTAAAAACATTTAATATAATTTCACAGCACCAGTGGCTCTGCTAAACTAAACAGTATAAGACTAAATTCTATCTTCCTTCTTTCAGCAACTGTCATGTATCCCTAAATTATCCCTGCACTATTAAAAGCTAAGGGTTAAGCCTGTTGCCAAACAGGACACAGATGGGTTTTTTGTTTTGCCCTTTTTTTGCCCAATTATTTAACCTTTATTAGGTAAAAGTCACTGGTATTCACATGCAGTATTTTACAAAGCAGACTTTCATTCCAGTAACAAATCCTGAAGATTTAGCTGTATCTCTAACATGCTTGCAGCAATTTAATTTTTTTTTTTTAAAGTCTGTATGCGTCCAAATGCGGGTAAATTTTCCAAGAACAACAAAATGGCGAATTGCCTATAAAGCTTCCAATCCCTGCCAAGACATAGGACAGGATTACAGTTTCCCCCAAAGAAAAAGTCACCATAATATGGAAAAAGTGAGGCAAAAGTATTGATTTTTTTTTAACCCGTGTTCTGAGAGATGTAAAAAAACCGGCAAAATAGACAAAGTTGAAAAGAAAAAAGAAAAATCCTAACTTAAAAAAAATTTTAAAACTAATGTTTTTCAAAGTTAACTACACAGAATCTTTTAAAAGTCAGTCAATTTTAACAGCAGAATGTTCTATCAACCCAAATTAAAATAATAAGTGCATAAAATTACTGTGTTAAAGTCATCATCTATACTCTACTATTGTTCTGAATATGTGGTAAAGAGTTTGAAAGCAATGAGGTTAAATGAGGACCCACTAAACCGTACTAGTAGATAGTATTTTTTAAATAGTACTAAATAAGAATAGAATACTGTTACAAAACCATGAAAAAACACTGCAAGACTGACCTTCACAAGAGAAATACTTATGATCACCAATAATTAGATTGGAAGACGTAGCAAAGAATTAATCTAGTTCAAGAAACATTTTCCCGCTTTTATTAGATTCCCCCCCCCAATCTCAACATTTCTGTTTCATGTACCCTTTTGTTCAGCTCTGAACATCATTTATCTCACAGGAAGTTCTGCATTCTTTCTTCACACTGAGTTCACGACTTCTCTACACTGAACTTAGAGCACAGGTATGTAAAGCTCTGAATGTACTCACAGATCAGGCTGATAAGTGTAAATCTAAAGACTGTTTATATTGAGGTTTGAGAAGACGGAGAAAAAAATGTAAAACCGTTCAATTAAACTACTGCAATTTTGTGTTTATACAAGTGTAGAACAGGGCTGACATTTAGCTTTATCTCTGCAAACAAATAGAATAATCTTATGATAATGTCTTATGTTTACCTAAGCTTTTATTATCTGTGAACTACTCAACAGTAAGCAAATCAGTCTTCCTGAAGACATTCCAGCTAGGAGGCTGGTTCCAGTTCTACTTTAAAAACTTTAATCACAAGAGTAAAAATAAAAGCCAATAAATTTATCTTTAGTTACCTTTTCTTGGCCTCTTCATATTGCCAGTTCAGTCTTACTTTGTCTACAAGTCTTGTTTTGTCATCAAACCCAAACTTTTGCAGAGTTGAAGAGCCAGGAGAGGAGGAAAAAGAGAGGGAGAAATGAAATTTTAAGAACACTGTCACAATAAAGGAAGGGATAAATCAGTCTCACTTACTGGACTCACTAAAAAACCTCAATGCTGTAAATAATAACATAACAAAAATCAATTTTATGCTTTAGAAACGCAAAACTGGTTCATTGCTAAGAAGACAGAAGACAGATGAGCCCTTTCAATAAATTATGATCCTGGAAATCAAGGGTTAGCAAATAGAATCATTGATCGTTGATTTAACAGCTTTTCAACTTTATCCAAACACAAGGAACATTCCTAATTGAAATATTTTACTACTTGATACTGTTATTTATGGATAGTTTAATTAGAAGTAATTCAGATTACATTCCCAGTACTATGATGTGTTACCCAGCACTTAGACCGTTAGTGTGTCCTATACACTATTACAAAACCAGCACCTGATCCTTGAACCAGTCATAGAATGCACATTTATGCTACAACTCCTACTGCATACAGTTCAGTTTCTACAGCAACTTCTCTCCATCTTAGGGCGTCAGCAGTTCCCCTCTTCAGAAGTCTGCCTACAGTCTAATAGTTAAAACCCAAGTTGCTACTTAAGTGCATTGGTGCACCTCTGGGTTTCTCACTTAATTACTGCTTTTGCCCTCTTCATCATCACACATCTAAAAAAATCCACCTCTTTTTTACTAACATTCCACTACTAACAATTCAGGAAAAAAATTAACATCATTATGTATTTTATTTTCCTAACAAAAAAATCTATACCTGATAAACACAATTTTCAGATTATATTTGGCTTGTCTTGGGTGGCGCTCAATGCATATTGTGAATGGGAAAACGCTGCTATTTTCCTTTTGGTAATTCATTTTGGAATAAAACAATCACATCCACCACCAGTCCAAAAAATGACACCCCAAAGGCACCATCTACCTAACACACTGAAAGGCAGCCTGGTGTTAGCTAAGCTTTTCTAGATGCTTTAGGAGTATATCTTTTTAAAACCATAGATTTCCTCTTCTGTAGAAGTCCTCTGGAGACATCCAGCTTGGCAGCTTGGCAACTTGTCATCAGTGAAAGATGACAGTAGAGGAGAAATTAGATGATAAAAGCCTACAATTAAAAACATATATCGCAAGAAAAATTTCCAACCAAATGTGTAATAACACCCAAGCTATAGTACTACCAAATGACAGGTTGTCTTCTTGCTTTTTTGTCAATCTTATCCACAGAAGCAAACACTTTATTGCTCAAGAACAGCTAGGCTGTGAGAGTGCAAGCCAAACTTTTATTATTTGGAATACACAATTTCATTCACACAGAACTACTTCCAAGGAATGATAATATGTTCCTCTCAAATGCCACATTTAAAGGCACGTTTGAGCATAACGGTATGACAGACTAGAGCAGAAGGGTTTTTTTATTTTTTTAAGAAACATACTTTGGGACTCTAATAAACACTTCCCTTGACTCAGCCAGAAGAAAGGAACAGAGGTCTACTCTACATCTTTGATATGTATGAAGGATGATGACAAGCATGATAAAAAAAAGAAAAAAAAAAAAATCACTACTACCATGTGCCATGTTAGTGTAGTGGTACAATGTTGCACAATCAGGTCTCCACTGCAACTTCAAGATGGCCAAAGTGGTTATTTCCTTCCTGCATCACTACAAGAAGGGGTCCGTGGACACCTCAGCAAAAGCTGAGATGAACCTGCGGCCACCCAAGTGATGATGCCAGAAGTGTTCTGCCAGGCTGGCTGAGTCTAGGAGCTGATTTTACCTGTCACTGACCTGCAAACACACTCCTGTGCCACGCTCAAGTAGCAGAATCGCAAAGCCCAGCACTCTTAAGCACTGTTTACACGCTCTGGAAACAATAAGCAAATGCAACTCCCTCACCACCAATATTGCTTTAGTTTTTTTGTTCTGCAATGGCCAGCACCTCTTAAATTACAGCAGGAAATAACGATGTATCACTACAGTACAAAACCAGGTTATTTTCTACAGCAAATATCTCACGTAGGAACATACCTCTCCAGTGATGTCAGTCTGAGAACAAGCATCGCAGTGTTGTTGAGGTAAACAGGAGTCACTGAGCGAACTAGAATTGTGCTGGAGATCCTGCAGGGAATCTGTAATACAACAGCTATTCCTGAATCCATCTGTTAACTTGGCCAGGCTCTGCAGGAGAAGAGATTAAAAAATAATAATTACGAAAAAACCCCATATTTGATAATTATTTTATTAATTAAAAAAAACCTAATTAAAAATACGACAGGTAGCTTGCCTATAAAGAGCTATTTACAGAAAGTCAAATTCATCATTTTGTTACAAACACGCAGAAGCTTTGCTTTGAAATAAACCTCTCCTGTTAAAAGATGCATCTAACAGTAAACAGGGTTTTTTCCCAGTTATATGTTTTAACTCTTGTATAGCTTACAGTTCTTTAAATGTAGCAGCTGTCAACTTTTAGATTAGCTGATAGGGAAAACAAATATGATTGACCTGCCCTTTTGCCATCTTCTGCACAGGCTACATTCCTTAGCCACTACTGCCATCACGTTCAACTTGATGAATGCCTTGTATTGATTGTATTTTTATGACAGCTGAATTTGCCCTTGTGCTCCCCTACCAAAGGTTCACAGAGTTAGAGATATTTAACACTTTGGGTTAAGCAAGGGACATCTCTGAGATGTCTAGACAATGACACAAACTATGAGAGTAAAGCAGAGACCTCAAGCAGCCCGCAAGGGGAAAATAAGACAGAATCACATGAAATAATAACAAGAACTTGTTTGCCTTAAATAAGAGCTTGGTTGACAGGCTCCTACAATTCCTTTTAAAATAAAGATAAAATTGTTGATATTGCTTTTATTTTCTGATTGTGCATTCTCTGCTTTTTAAAAATTAGAGCTAATGTAGTGTTAATAACAAAAACATGGTACAGGCTGTCATTTGTGACTGGGATCCTAAGCATTCTGCACTAAAACAACATTAAAAAAAATTAATTCTGCCCCCTCTCCAGAAGATAAAGGATAATCAAAAGATATGAAAAGAATTTATCAGAAAATTGAACAGCTGTATCAATTTATAAATCATACCATAGTCAAATCATTTGGTTCTAAAAAGATATCTGAAACCTCTCAAAACTACTTACTCTTATGTCTGAACTACAGAACCAGACAAATCAGAAGCACTGCAATGGGAAAAGGCTCTGAGAATCTCAGTGGCTCTGAGAACTGGTGATTTGCAACAAGCCCCAGTCATTGTGCATATCCAACTACCAGGAGATTTCTCATTCTTCAAAATGCAGTTTAAAACAGGTAAGACAGCAACACTGCCTTTTCTTACAACAAACTCAACTAAGGGAGTCAAGAAGATGAATCTATGTAACAGCAATTGGTTGCTGCTCACAGAATAGCAAGACCACCATGAAGATGAAGGTATCCAGATTCAGAGCCTAGGAAGCACCCATAGGAATTGCAGTAGGACTGAAACTAGCCAGAAAAAGTAGCTTTTTCTGGTGGCCTCTATTTCCAATATACAAACTCTGTCTCTTTATTCTCTATATATAATGGTCCCTTCCTCATGCCTGCCTCCACCAGAGATGAAAAAGAGGGAGAATACCGAGCCTGGTGCAGGACACAGGAGCAGGAATGCTCCCTAGACACAAGAGTGGGGAGCCTCTGCTCCTCCCTGCCACCCCCCTGAATATACACTTTGTCTTCTGCCTACTGGAAAGGGGCAGGGAGAGATGTAGGTACTCAGTATGTCCTTCTTAGTATGAAGGACAAAGAAAATAGTCCTGTCTTAGTCCACATAAAGCAAAATTCAAGTTCTATTGCTGAGAAGTCCCTAGCTAGTGTCCCTATCCTCCAAGACTTGCTGCAAAATTAACTACTACACAACGTGGCAAAAAGAAAACCAAAGTGTCTTCCACTTTATGAAAACTGAACATTGCAGAGCCCCATCCAACACCCTTCATCAAAACTCACTGGAAATCTTCCAGTCCTGTCAGTCTCCTGCTATACGGAGGATCAAAATGGAACCCTAATGGTTTATAACACAGAAATAATAATTTCAAATCATGGATACATAAACATCAAGCATTTAACTTGTCCTCTTCCCAGTAAAGCTGAGCCAGTGACATGAACAAAAACTGAGCAAACAAAGTCTGATGTTTCTCCCAAATAAGCTGTGTCACACCTGGCACCTTGGCTAACATGTATCGTGTTACAGGCATATGTAACACCAAAGGTCCTGACGCCAAAACTTCAATCTAAACTTCCTCCCATATTTCAGCTATTTCATGCACTCCTGCTGTGCTCCTGACACCCAACAGCATCTCCAATTAGGTAACGAAGGGATGGCTGGCTGCTGGCCAGGCTTCCTAACCAGGCACAGCTGCTGAACCCTGGATACTACTTAAAAATTATATAGCATTTGGCAGGTGGCAATCACCAAGTAACATCACCTTAACTTACATCTATGTGCATAGGTGACTATGCTCTAGGATAAACATATATGGTTCGAGTTCTGGTTGGATGAATGAAAGCACAGCCTCCAGCAATCCTAACATGGAAAATTACAACCTGAGTTAACATACTTTTAGATAGAAGCAATTTACATGAACTGCTAGGAGTAATATCCTCCTCCCCAGGTATACAGAGGAATCCATCTTTCATCTGGGGTTTATGGATTGTTTATGGCAATCCCACAGAGACTGCCAGATCAGCCTATCACGTGGATGTGAAGATCTAGGCATAACAGCCCCGACCTACTCAAAAAGAGAGAAATGAGCACTGTCACTTCTACATTGATCTCTTGCTATCTGATCTGGGAGCTCTCTGCCATACACAATTTCAGTGCAGTTCCTATCTAACCTAGCTTATTTAACTGGTAAGGAAAAGAAAAAATAAATTTAAAAAAACCAAACACAAAAATCAAATTCTAATGCTTCCTAAGGATAAAGAACAACATTTTAAAAGCATAGGCACATACTGAACAGAAACAAAAGTATGAAAGGAATGGGAAGAGAGACCCATGCTGCTTCCAGGAATCTAACCACACACCTTGATTACTCAATCTTGCACAAAAAGCTCACCCACTTTTTTTGAGCAGTGACACTGCGTATTTGGCTTTACTTGTAACCACAACACCCAGTTGAAATTTGACCACCCTCTTCTTCCCTCATCAGCCTTCTCTCTCACACAACTCACTCCAATTATAAAATTTTTATGACAGCTACAATTTTCCAAGCACCTACACAAGACTGAGTCACTTCTACTACATTTAGTTCTGTTGCTTACACTGGCCAGATTTAAACTAAGAAATAGTAAGAAACTGTCTATTTCCTTTCTCTGAAATAAATCCCCATCTGTTTACACAATACTTCAAACTCCTCTATAAATAGCTTTCAAAAAAAGCTTTTCATAAGAAAGCTTGTCTTACCAACAATAGCTTTACAATGTAGCATCTGGGACGACAAAACAATTTCAAAATTGATAGGAAATTAAAAAACTAATTCTGAACTCATTATGAAGACACTTAAAACAGACATGCACTTGTTCGACAAAGCTAAATAAATCTGCAACAATAATCTTCAACTATTTATAATAAGACAAAGCACAGAAAAGTTTGGTGACAACAAAAATAACTTAATTATTTTGGGGTCAAAATTTTAAAAAAAATAGCAGGCAGAAAGCTGGATATTTTTTCTGAGGACAGTAAGTTGCCAATGATACACAATCCTTACAACTGTAGATCAGGTAAAGTATGGCATTATATTTACTTATTACAATTGCGACAAAACATGCAGAACTGTTTTGCACGCTAGGCCAGCGTGGAACAACGATTTTCTAGATTCTCCTGGATTATATGTCTATTATTGGATGCTATCACAACAGATTGTCATTAATGATAAAAGTGATAGCTCCTAGACTAGTATTTCCTGTATGTCACGTAGACGCATGAAGAAGGATGGCAACACTTTTCATTTTCACTTCTGTCTTGTGCAACCTCTACGTTTTGGTGCTGTCAGCATTGCCCAATCCTTGATGCTAAGGTCGATCCTTGACTTCTAACTCTCTCAATACCATATTTAAAGGAACTGTAAGCGCACTTGAAGTTTGATCTGATATGATTTTTGAGGCACCTCAACGTTTACAGATGGATTTAGTGCCACTGAAGACTGAAAATGTAAGTAAAAAAGGACAAGAAAAAAAAAAAATCTAGTGGGGCAGTCAAACAAGGCCAGTAGTTAAGCTGCTCCAAGATCTCACACACAAGTCTTTAAATTACAAGTTAGTTTCCTAAAATGTGCGTCACTGCATCCACGAAGAACTGCCTTTCTAATCATTTCTTGCTAGCCAGGCATGTGGAAGACTGAGAATCACTTTAAAACTTGGCCAACACAAAATACCAAATATGTTAAAACTTGCCAAGGCAGAAACTTTTCATAGTGACTTAAGTGTTCTGTCTACTTGAACAAGGATTTGTGGTCCATCAGCTGACCTTTGGCTAATGCTTTGGAGACTGAATAATTGTATAACTATGGAAATTAATTGTATGCAGATTACAAGCTACTCATATAATTTAACAATTAAAAAAAAAAAAATCCACAACAGCAAAAGACTACTGCACAGAAAACCGAAAGGAAATGTTTGAATGGCAATATTAATTTAGTGCTGTCCCAAAAAGTTAGGTTACAAAGATGCCTTTTTCCATACAGCAGTTTGAAGACTGGGTGAAAAGAACCGTCCTTGTGCCCCCTCTGTATCTGCAGGATATTTGACCAAGTCTATACCAATGTCCCTGTGGTGGTAGAGCTCACAGCTCTTTGATCAAGCTCCCATCACGTTAATAACGCAGACATAGCAACGAAGAGCTTGAAGCAGGATGAAGAATCCATTTGAAAGTTAGATTACTACTCAGGCATTTATCTCCCCTCGATCCTCATGTTCTGATTCATAAAATAATTTAAAGCTTACATGATGGTTTCTTTATACATTGTATCTAACCATACTCTTTGAGGTTTTTGAGAAAACCTTTGAAATTAACATGGGTCTTGATATGGGTACTCAAGAGGAGAGTTTGGGGCAAAAAAGCAATGACTGCAGCATAGTGACATAGAGATCCAGTTTTGTGAAATGCTTATAAAAGGAAAACCACGGCAGACAAATTGGTAAACGTTTTAGCACATGAATTCTCAGTCCTACTTCATTACAGGTGATACTAAGAGACATTGAACAAATACCATTACACTTAAAGATATTTTTTTTTAAATGCAGCACAATTACACTATAGTAATCAGCAGCAATGGAAAGCTATATTCAATAAACATGACCTAAATATAAGGATAGTAATTACCTAAGACAAAATTATGAAATATATATGAAAACTTGTGTTCACAGTATAAACCATGACTACTTACGTCTTTTGAGCTGCCTACTATTGGCAATTATCAAACTGAAAAATCAGTTTAGGCCACTCTACTTCCTTATTTAAACTTGGTAGCCACAATACAATCACAAACAAGAAAACAGAGGTAAGTTATTACTTTTTGGCAGCTATTTGTTCAGTAGCATATTTTTACCTGCATAAGGTCCTGCCTTTCTTTTTCACCTGTGCATATAGCTTTCTTTATGGATCGAAGTTCACTCATTATAGCTTGTGCTTCATCCAGTCTGTAATTTGTATGAGCACTTGACATCTTACGATCGATCCTGTTGAAAAGATTAAGACACATTCAGGAATTTTCACATAAATGGAAAGCACAAAGATGTTTTCTAACCTCTTGTTTATTCATGCACCTCTTAATTTCCAGGAGTAAAACGATACTTTACTTGTAATTAACTCAACACCCAGTGCCAAGCACACTCTAAAGATAAAGCAATGCAATTATCTAGCCAGGTTTTGCAGAACCAACACATTTCCTGGTTTTAATGTCCCAATACAGAACTTACTTACAGGCAAGGTCTGTGGAATACTTCACATTACAAAAGTAAAATCAACCTAAAACAAACCTACTCAGCAGTAACTCAAAAGATAAAGATATTAGCAGTCTAGCTGTCACAACTTCCATGTAGCACTACACATTGCAACACCTCCTCCAGGACTTCTATGTGATCTTGCTTTAGAAGTTTCTATCAAAGGTGGGGGTTGGGGGTGAATTTTTCTTGGGAATAAATTTTTAATTCCTCAAATTTTATTGCAAATACTTTCCTGCCATGACGGGCAACTTTGAGTATCTTTTCTAGAAGACATCATCATCCTGCACTAAGGAACATCTCATAGGACCATCCCAGAAGATTTCAAATACAAACTCAGCAAGGAGCAAAAGAGCTGCATCAGGCTGAAGTACTACTATTGTTTCCACTTTGACATAAAAAAATATCTCATCCTAAGTAGGACATCCACTGTCTGGGTTTTTAATTTTTTTTTTCCCAGCAGTTTGCAATAGTAAAGGACAACAGATCAGGACACAGAAGCCTAGTCAAGTGTATCACCTTGATAACCTGCTTTGATTTACAGATAAAGAACAAGACCAGAGACTCTGCAGAACTTAGAGAAGTACAATTCGGTCTTAGATTTATAACAAATGGTTATGGGATTTTAACAGGATCCCCACACCAATTAGTGAAAACTGTGCTAAATTCCTGTTAAAATAAGAAAACGTCAATTTTCCTGCTAATCTAGCGTAGAAAGCGTGTATATAGAAAAAAGGTGGTATGGTCCCTAAGCCAATGCTAGGAATGAACATCTCCAGGAAAACGTGACTGCTTAACAAAATTAACGATAAAACATACATCAGTCATTACACAGGACATCAGTTTATAAAAAGATGTAGTAGGAGACGGTATGCTATACATACATGGCACGAATACTCAAACTCTATTTAAAATATTTAGAATAACTAAGAGTTTCAAGATAGGCATTATATTAAGCTACGAGTGTCAACAACACTCACTCAACATGTTCTGCCAGTTAAACAAAATCAGCGACATTCCACTTGCAGCAGGTTACTTGCTTTAAAATTAAAATATTAAAATGAAAAAATCAAAAGGCTTGAATGAAAATCCTGTTGTTTTATCATGCAGCTCATAATATTTAGGAAAAAAAAATGCAGGTTGGGTTTCTACAGTTTTGGTTTGTTTGTTTTTCTGACAAAGTTCCTGCTTTTAGAGGCAACATAAAATAATTCTGAACCTCAAGCTTTCTACTTAAGCACAATTTCCCCCATGTTGCATTAAAAAAAATATAATGTATAAGCTTTTATGATTTTTTGTTCAAGAACAAGAAAGGACTTAAATGTCATGTGCATTAAAGCTTTTTTTTTGGTTGGTTAGTTTTATTTCCCTTTCAAGATGTTTATTTGGCGTCTTTACTAATTTTTAGTTAAAATCCTGAAAAGATTAGATAAATCACGGTAAAACAACTAATCCAATTCACCAAAAGTTACATGAAAAAGGTAACGTGGTTTTATCTGAAGGTTACCTTAATGTTAAGAACATAGATTCCACCCAAACATTAAACCCAAAAATGCCTCCTACACAACTGCTCATTATACTGTTTGCCAGGTCCAAGGTGGCATTTCAGGAAAAGGAAATTATTTAATTTCAACCAGACTTTTGTCCAGTTAACCACATGGTCATGTTCCTGGACGTCACTTTGGAGCACAACTTATGAACTGATACTTGTTTTAGGAAAGAATCAGAAAAGTTTCTACTGCCAGAAATATTTGAGTTTAAATTGGTATTGCTGTCAACCCAAACTGACTTAAGCATCTTACAAAATTACTCGTTATTTATCGTCTGGTTGCTTGGTTTTTTTCCTGCTTTCATAAAGCTCTAGTTTTGAAAGCCACAAAGTTAACAGGACTCTTCCATTTTATTAATGAAAACAGCATGATACAAATACAGATTAGACCTTTGTATGAACCGAAAGACCATTCAACTACTACACGAAACTATGAATAAAGTATACATTTTCTGAGGAAGCTGTCCCTAGGATACACAGACGATTAATACACTCGCAACAGTGTCAATCCCACAGGGCAGTTTCCATGTTCCTCTATTTTCCTTCACATGCTTTTAAAGATGCAAGACTCCCTCCATCCTCACCAAAGCACAGGTCTGTAGTTGAATTAAAATCTAATTTTAAAGCTCTTGTCAGGTCTTGTATCCTCTAAACTAGCCTGCAGCCACAAGTTTTAGTCAGTCCTAATTCCCCGTCTCTCCCAACTTGTATCAGCGTTCCCTCCGCTCTCGCAGCCAACTGGCCGAGTTTTCATTTCCTTTGTTGCTAAACGCCTTCTTCCTCCAAAATTCCTGCCTGTGATCAGAAAGGTCACTGAAAACACAGGCGAGGAGGAACTGCTCCTCGCTCTCAGTCCCTGCTGCCTGCTGGGTCAGAGGAAGGGATTCATTCCAGGAAAGGCTCGTCTTTAACCCTGCAAATCTGGACTGCCACAGGACCAGCCCCACCTCGGGGCAGAGGCGCCTGTGGAGGCTGAGGAACACGGTCACGTAGGGTGGGATCTTTGCAGGCTTCAAAGAGTCAGCTCTAGAAAGTCTCCAGTGGGCAAGGGCAGACTGTGATGTCCAAAAGCTCATCACAACTTTGCCAAATTTGGATGAAACTGTCGAAAATACAGCCCTAACAAAAAGCCGCAGCACTAAAAATTTGAAATTCTGACAGTATTGAGGTTGTAGAGATATAAAAAAAAAAAATCCTTCAATACTCTCTCCCCCCATAAAACCCCACTTTTCTCTAGCTGTTTTGTGGGTTTGTTGTGGGTTGTTTTTTTTTAATTCTCCTCAACGATGGCTAAGCCATTTTACTAAAATTGAAAAGAACAGACAACAAAACAGAGTCCAAGGCAGACACTGCACGTGGAAAATGTCAATGCAAGAGATTTGCATTTAACAAAGGCATCTGAATCAGACAGTAACATGAAATGATGGAAATACTGAGCAACTTCACCATCCCCATCGTAAAATTTGTCTCTTCTCTGAGAGCTCTACCCAACAGAAATTGGAGAGGGAGTTGCACAGCAGCAGGTTCTGATACCTGCTCATAATGCCATTCTGGTCAGACTTTCAAAGCAAACATTCAGCCAGATGTGAAGCCCAAAGTGTGACAGCTCCTAATGTTATTCTTGGCTTGTACTTGAAATAAAGCAAAGAACATGGTTTTAAAACAGCTGAACAGGATGCATGCCATTCTAGTTTGGCAGTTACTTGAAGATTTGACCTAGCACAAGAAGGAAAAAAAAATTATGCAGACCAAAAATGTAGAAAAGGAAACAAAAAGAGGAAATGTCTGCGATGTAAGAAACTTTGTTGTGCGTCGGTTTTTTTGTTTGTTTTAGAGAAGGCAGGGGGAGGGGGAAGGAGACCCCAGAATTTTTGTTTTAAAGAAGGACCAATGAGTTTCTTTTCATACAGTACGCTTACTTTGTGGATATGCAAAAAATAAAATACTTCAGCTTTGGTACTCGACTTGAATGACCCTTTTCTCCTGACAAATAAAAGGAGTAGGGGAGAGATCACCCAGCGACAACCTAGAGCACAGTTAGGCTTTTGGCCTAATTTGTCTGGTGACTACACAAGGAGGCTAGAGAAACTTCTCTTGAAGAGAAGAGTTGTTCGACAGTGCAAGAACACTTCAAATTGGCTCACTTCACACTAGAAGCAAAATACTCAAAGCACATATCATCATCAGAAAGGCAATTAAAAAATACTTAGAAAACACAAAACAAAAACCACAAGCCTCTGGTTCACAAGTGAAGAAGTCACTGCAGATTGCAGAGCTCAGCAAGGCACAAACACTGACAAAATCACTGCAATCCTGGGTAACGCAGAGGCAAAACCTTCTCCCCAGCTTCAGCAAGCAACAACAAATGCCCCCCAGTGCACCAACAGGACAAAGCGACTGTCGCAACAGCAGCAGTGAGCAGCAACGAAGCACCAAGTTGTCATGCTTGAACTTTTAAACTGGATGATTGGAGTGACCACTGACTAATGAGATACACTTTAAAATAATTCTTGTCTTGAACCTCTCTCTCCGCTTGGAGTATCCATATACTCTCCCCTCTCGGAGTATGGGCAACTTCACTTGGGCTAAAATCCAAGACTAACATTTGCATTCTTAATCACTCACAGACTTTACTTTTCAAAAAGTTGCACTACTTTGCTGGACTATCTTAAATGAATTGTATTAATTAAAACAATCTCGAGTTTCAAATGGCTTTCAAATACTTTCATCATCCTAGTCAAGTGGTCGGTCCTTTTATAAAACAATTGAACCTGTACCCTTAAAATAACCCAATAACGAGGAGAAGGAAAACAAATAAAGTAAAAAAAGGCAAAGCAATTCTTACTTACTTAAAGAAAATACGATTAAGAATCTTAAAACAAAATTGCTTTTGTTCTGTTACTGCTTACGTATTAGGCCACTATCCTAAAACGTTGACTATACTTAAAATATTACTTAAAATATTTGCTGTTTCAATATACTCAGTGCTTTACTTTAGTAACTTTCAGTTAAATACATTAACAAGGAGTCACGTTTATATCCACTGATTCTGCAGACACGCAACAAAATCCAAGGTCTCACAGACGACCAGATCTACTGCACACACTTATAAATAAGGTATAATGCGCAGAATGAGACAGCCTGACCATCAGACCATCAGGTAAAAGTAGAAGCAGCGTTACAGCATACAGCCTTTTCCCCAGGAGAAGTACTGTGCCCAGACACAAAGCCTTCACGGGATAACTGTTCCACTGCATGGTGCTTCTGGCTGTGCTCCAGGTGGTGGGTAACGCCAGAAAATGTTTGAAAAATATTTTTTTTAAATCTAATTCCACCTCGACCACATTTTCAGGAAGAGTTAAAGAGCAGGGCCTATAAACTCGTTTTACATGTGGATCTATGAAATCATCATTCCAATCAATTCTGTCCAACCCTTCTTCCATCATTTCACACTGTTCTCACCCCACATCACTGTCATAGCAGAAACTCTGAAGCAAAGCAATTAAAAGATTTCAAACTTTTTTTTTGGCAATGGTTTTCTAAGAAATTCATTCCAAGGAGAATAAAGAAAAAAAAATATCCTCCCACAAACTCTTAACTTACTCTTGCAGAGTTTCCACTCCTTTTTCCTTATATTGCAGCTCCTGCTTCATTTGTGCCAATTCTCGTTTTAGCCTAGAAAGCTGAATGTAACAAAATAAAGTGATAATATGTAACAAACTTTCATAATAAAAATAATTGTTTTTCAAATACAAAACCTTAAGTTACTTCAAAAAGTGGAAATTATAATCTAAGTTCTCTTCTTTTTTTGGCTTTAAGATTTACATTAAAATAACAGAAGACTTTCTGAAATACATGACCCAATCAAACAGCAGTCACAGTATTCAGCTTTCAAAGTATCAGTTTCCTCATCTATTCTACTGGTTTTCTACCTCCAGTAGCTTATGCTAACAGCTCACAACTTTCAATCAATATGATTTTAGTATGATTTTTCTTTTCCCCTTGTACCAAACAAGCAGCTCTCAACTGTCTTCAACTCTTTAGTCAACTTAAGAAACGGCTGAATATTCAATGCTATTTATTTTTCAATCTGGGACAAAATGACTGGCAACAGAATTGGCCTCTCACCCAGAAATGGCAGCTTGGTTTCCCACAGTAATTTTTATATTATCCTACCTTCTCAATATCCCCACCAATTATCTTGATCCAACTAGTGAGCATAACTGAACGTGACAAAGCAGCAATGTCTCCAAAAACATATTTTTGTGGTTTTATGAAAACAGTTACCTGATTAGGTTGAGCGGACCTTAGAAGAGTGCTATCAGCACCAAGATCTGCAAAGAAATTATTTCTTGCCCTCCAAAGCTGACAGATAACCAAGAGCAACGGGGGAAGGCAGACGCAAGGGACTATGGACAAATGGGGGTAATTAAGGTGTTTCAGCAAGGAGTAGTGAGACATAAGACTGAACTGAGAGCCCAAAAAAGGGCAGGGATAGAAGAAAAAAGCTCTCTCTTCTCAAGCTATCAAACTTGGTACCTTTCCTAAAATTTACCCGGAGTGTTCTTGATTTTCACATGTAGGTAAACACATGAGAAAACTACTAGAAAAAAAAATTAAAATTCCTACATATCCAGGATAAGATAATTTTGTCAGCTCTAGTCCAAGAGTGAGGAGCTTCACAGCAGTTCCAGGAATGCAAACCAGGATTGTCAGAGTCCCACAATCCTGCCTGGCCCTCCCCTTCTCTATGTATTCTTGCCCTTTCCTTAAAACACATCATACCAGCTCCCAAAAAAGCTCCTACACCCTCATCAACACTTTCAACACTCATCAGAAGCAAAACTAAAAAAAAAAATGCATCACTAATATCATGTACACACACTTCATAGTGCATATTTTATTCTATTACCTGAAACAACTCAATGCCTTTGCACACATTCAGTTGAAAGTTATCCTGTGCGCTTAGGAGACCATTATGCTTTAAGATGCAGAAACAGAGAGAAATAGTCTAATAAGTGAAGACTTTGTTTATTTTCTTTAAGTATTTTTTAAATAAATAAGGCTTGTTTTCTTGTTTAGAATATGCTGACATTTAAAGCATGTAAAACAAGCAAACACTAGTCAGCATGTAGTAAACTTATACAGACAGAATAAATGCCTTTGAAGGGTGGTGAATGGGATTTATTTTCAGAGGCACCCATGTGAAAAGCGGTCACTACAACAAAAATGGAACACTATCCTGCAAAGATAAGTATTTTTTATTTTGTGAGCCAAGTGCCTGGCACGCTAAATCCCATTTTATCCATTAATAAAAAGAAACATACAATTTAGAAATAGGTTCTAGAGCCTAATATTATATACTGCTTTTTATAATTGTTTATGACTGCTATACCAATTTGCTTGAAACCAACATGCTGACTTCAATGCTTTGCTAAAGCAGCATGGGAGAAATTCAAGAAGTCCACTATTCTTCCCTCATCAAAAACAGTACCAAAAGAATGATTCTAGTTTAAAAATAAATATAAAAATGGAACATTGTTAGTACAGAACTGCCTATCACGGTCAGAATGCTTGAACTCTCCTCCCCTCATAGGAGCCAAAAAGTTCTATTTGGCCAACACGTCTACTGAATTGTGAACAGATTTCCATGTAAATGGCTAAACAGATTTCCATGTAAACCCACAGAACCCCACCGAAAATGGGTAATGGGAAAATATGAAAACAGTGGTTTTGAACTGCACTTAAGCACAAAATAATTTGGTTGTAGCATATTTACTACTTGTAGCAGTTCGCACAGAGAAAGCAATTTCTGAAAGCCTGGTTGACTTTGCCTCTGACACCCATGACAAAAATCTTTATGCTTGTAACATGGAAAAAGCATTACTTTGCAAGTCACTGAAATACAGTAAATATAGATTCATTTTAATAGAACAACAGTTAAGAGTAGAAAAGCAAATTTTATTATTTCCAAAAATGCATGTAACGTTCAGTGTAAATGCTAAGGTAAAATAAACACACATAGTCCCCACGCCCTCCCCTTCCCCATGCCTAATTTGTATTTTTACAAAATGAAAAAAGATTACTCACTCTGTCACGACGGCTGGCTATTTCTGCTTTAATCTGATATGGATCATACTTCGTATTAGTTGAAAATCCAGAGAATGCTAAACAGATGGAAAACAGCATTTTACATTAATATTTTTTCTTCTTTAATACACTTGTTAAGATGTGGCACTACTGAATAGACCATTCATTCTTTGTGTTACAAGTCACTAGGTTTTAAAATAATCTTCTGTGTTCAAGTACAACTAAAGAATTACCTATGGCCTGCCTGAAATTTTTTTTAATCCTGAACAACAATAAAAATTGTATATACCAGCACTGTATATTACCTAAAAGCGACCAGCTTCCATGACAGGACGGTGTCATTTACTAATGCAAGCAGTTTGTGTAACATTAACAATTGCTAATTACTACCTAGGTTTGTTGAATTGACAGTATGACAGGGACTAAAGTAAAAAATCCTATAAGTCAGAACTAAATTCAATCAGTTACAGAGCGAAGTTGCCACCTAAAGCAACAGTGTAGGGAACTGACATACATAGCAACCTCTGGCTCTTAACACAGCCTATCTCAAGTCAGGCGATGATTTCAAGCTGTGGCATTACAAGCTAAAACCCAGGCAGGTGAAGTAAAGGTCCTAGAGGGTATGCTGGGCAAGACCAACCATGATTTATTGAGTGAGCCATTGACAGCAGCAATGGCCCACTGAAAAACTCCCGGTATGCAAGCAGATGGGGTGACCTACCATCCTTTTGTAGAGTTGAAGGCTGCTGCTTTGAAACCCGTACCCGTGTCTGCGTTGCACTGAGCCTTTCGACTCTCAAAAGAATACCGCAATGCCAAGGTCATGTCAAGCATGCAGAAACTTGCCAAAATGAGTAGTCATGCCCGGACTAATTCTCTAAATCCAGGATTTTCTATGGATTTTTTTTTTTTTTTTTTTTTTTTTAACAGCACTGATCACAACTGAGTCACAAAACTGCTGCACGGGCACCTCCCTGCCAGCCCACAGCTGCTGAGCTCACACCACCTCCCACTCATGAGCACACGACACTGAGTCAATGGCAGCAGAGAGGAGGAAAACAGTTTGTGAAGTTTTAGTTCTTTTGACGCACCAGATTTAAACAAGTGGTGGTGGAGTCAGGTATAAGCACCCAACTTTGGCCATCTAATTGCACTTGAATTAGGAGCCCAGCACTTCTGTACAATAAATGGAGAAGCAGCATCCCAGAGCGGAGTGGAGGAGTCGAATTAACAAAAACAAGTGGAGAAACCCTGGGGAACCTTGAGTTGACAGCATGATTAATCCCCAAAGAGATTTTATTATTTTTTTTTAAATATATCGTCTGACTAATCAGCCCATCCCATTTTCTCAAAACAGATGCATATGACTTTAAACCAATATAAAATATATTAACACATGTGTAGAAAATCAAAATATTTTTTCACCTCAAGAGGTTTTAAATGATTTTACATTATCAATTCCACAGATATACCTAAAAAAATAAAACTATCAGAAGACTGAGAAACGTAAAAGTCAATTGACATAGCATTTGCACTCACACTACAGATACCCTCTGATTTTGTCAGTCATATTTTGTTGCTGTTTCAAGCAACTTGTCTTTCCAAGACCTTTAAAAATATGAAAAATAGTTTATATTTTGAGTGTACTATCTTCAACAGAAGTTTCTTTCTGTGTATTCACCTGAAGTAATTCAACAAAAGACCCCTCAGAAATATTGCAATTTTCCTGATAAAATACTAGTGACGCTAACGTTTACCCTATTCCAAGTCTTTAAACAGTAGTTAAACACTTTACAAACAGCAATTTCTTTTTTTAAATTTTTCTTAATAAGAAAAAAAAAATCATTCTTAATGGTTTTTAAGAAACTTGAACATAACAGGGAGAAATGAGACTTGTAACAATCATGTCGCAGATCAATTCACAGAATACCTATATTTAAAACTAAAGAAAAGATGAGATAATGCTGATTCAACAGTAAAAGGACACTTGGTCAAGACCATGTGGGACGCCTCAGCCCTAGAAAACATCTTTTATTCAGGATTTTGGCATACACAGGAATTAGCTGGGATTAATAAATACCACTGGATCAGTAGCTAAAGACTTCTATCCAGACGCCTGCTTTATCCCCCTCTCCATGATCAGGTTTCTTGAACATCTTCAGAAAGTGCTAGGAAGAGCTTCCCATATTTATCAAATACTTGGCATTTACCAGCAAATCCTGCAGTTAAACAACGGCTGCACACACGGCAGCCACTGAGAAGCCACCAGCGCAGTAAAACTCCACTACACTTCCACGTGGCTCATGGATATATGCACTTCATAGAATCATAGAATGATCTTTAAGGTCCCTTCCAACCCAAATCATTTTCTGCCAATCCCCCTGCCATGGGCAGGGACACCTCCCACTAGACCAGGTTGCTCAAAGCCCCATCCAGCCTGGCCTTGAACACTTCCAGGGAAGGGGCACTTGATACACTTCTTTGAACTAGACTGTTTTGACTCTTCAGTAAAGACACCTTTTCGTGCTGCACCAGCCAATAGATGTAATAGCAGTGCTACACCTTCATATTCCAGAAAAAGTCTATCATCTTCTCCAAGCTACTAGAGACACCTGAAGAATGAAAAGGGCAGGAAATCAAGGCTCTACGACCTACACCACCAGCACTAGGATCTGAGGCAGGCATTCAAGAATGAGGTGCACTAATGAAACATTGCTTCCTACATCAAGAGGTACTCTTGACCACAACACCTTGTCCCTAACTCTATAAATTGTTGATAAACCAACCACGGATCTGCAGAAGGCTTCCACTAACTTCATGGTTCCCGCCCCCCCGTTGCTGAGGATCAAATAATCTATGAATTTAGGAGTGCAAGTAGGTGGCTGGTCCAGCAACCTACATTGCTCTATGTTGTCTTGCATGAAGCATCACTATGGCTAGCTTCAAGATGGCTAGAGATGCTAGCTGTTTAATGTCAAAAAGGCATATTCTAATAGACCCAACAGGAAACGGAAGTCCCTGAATAGCAGAGTCAAAGGATGGTGCATCAAGTCAGGATCTTCATTCAGAAGAAAATTGGGTGACGGAAACCAGCTTCACGCTATTTCTTAAACCACATATTGTAAGAGGCAGGTGGGTTAATCACAAAAAGGCTAGTAAACTTACAGCTGGCATAAGAACGGCTGTCATCCTCACACATTTTGTGCAATTGTTGATATTCTTCCTGGGCTAGTTCAAACCGCTGCTGCTTTATTTGGTAAATCTCCTTCTTGGCATTGAGTGCCTCCTGGGCAACTACTAAATATTCCTTTAGCATGCGTTCCTGCTCCCTTCTCCATTGCTCCCTTGGGTCCTCAATTTGCGTGAGCTCTAAGGAGGAAAGCATAAAAAAAATCTAGTCATTTGCAAGACACTTTATCCCACAAAGCAAAAATTATTTTATTACTATCTGTTCTCATCTAGCACACCTAACACTTCAGTGCTCAAGCCTGGACAAGAAGAAGGAAGGATACAGAGTGGAAGAACAGGAAAAGCCCTTTCAAATATAAAAGGTATTTAAATTTGATTCTTTTCTTTACCAACTACTGCAAACCCAATCAAAACAGTGTTTTGGCTCTAACCTTCCCTTGGAGCCAACTTGAAAATTCTGAGAACTATCTAAAAATCCAGAACCATGTAGGAGAATAACAGATATTGCAACCCATAACCTTATAAATGATTGGAACAACCTTAATATACTACATATAACTTCACAAATATAAAATCAGTGAAAGGTCAGTGAATATACCTGTGTAATTAAGAAGAACAAGGTCACCCTACAGAAAAGTTAGCATTTTAATCTCAAATCCATAGAAGAACTTAAATTGCTTTTTTTTTTTTGTCTTAAGAACCAGCATTCTCATGCTTTCCCTTTCCAGGGTTTAAAACAGTTCATATTCAAACACAAACGAAAAATAAGCTTCCAGCACAAAGTCTTTCCCGTACATACTGATTTTCAAAGTTATGACACACAGCGATCTCTTTGCAGTTGCAAAGACATCTAAGAGGGACACACGCATTAAAATCCTAAAAAAGTATTGATTCATTTGTTTTCTTTTTGTGGTGATGCTCAAGCTAGCAAATATGTTTTACATGAGGATGTCTATGTAAAGTCTCACGTGAATGTTAATTTCTGATGACTGAGGCTCTACTGGTAAGAAGTTGCTGCAGATGCAATGTCAGTGTTCAAAGTAGTGACAGAACCTGCAGCACAGTCAGGAGGTAAGCACCTAGTCATTTTTTCCAAACTTTGTTGGAAATGAAAGGGATGAAAGCTGGTTATGTTTTGTATTAATCTTGTGTACATAATTCAGTATATTGGTGTCAGTGATGAAATAAGAATCTCTAAAAGATTGAGCCCAACATATTAAGAACTCTAATGGTGTGAAGGTTACACTAGCAGCTCTACCATTTGAGAGTCATCTGAAAAGTATATAAACAAAACCACAAAGCTCATCTATGAACAGTACTTCCAACAGATTTGTATATTAGGTTCCTAATAACCTTTTCTCTCAACAGCTGTAACTTTTCTCTCCCCACAACTCCTCACGTTGCAACAGTATAAAGATCATGTCTATAGTTCTGCAATTACTCCCCACATCCCAGGGACACCCTGGATTCCCAGCAGCACCTTCTAGTTCCAAATGCCCCTGCAGCCCAGGACACCATGTGCTGTGGCTTGTTCCAGGCTCCATAAATCCTGCTCTGCATGCAGGGCAAGCGGAAAAAAAACAGACTTCACATTGCAGCCCATCCTTTACCAAGGGCATGATAATTTGTAACGTTACTTCATCTGTCCTGAAGTACTCCTGAAATCTGTGCAAATATAATATTCCTAAAACTGCTAATCCTCTGTAGAAACTATGCAGAAATTAAGAAATATTTATCAGACAGAAAAGCTGGGTCCCAGTAAGTGTCTCTTTTTGAATAGGAAATTAATAGTTCCAATCTCAATAAACAGCCAAGGCTAGAATGTTATGTTGTATCACGCTTTAAGCTTCTGAGGTCCAATACTACAGGACACTGCATCTCTTCTTAAATTATTTCAGAAGCCTTCTCAAAAGCTAGCAGCGCTCTTCTGAGGCAGAAAACTTCTTTGGTAGTGACATCCTTTTCTGTTTTACACAGTACAGAGGCTTCACTTTGCCCTGGATTTCTACACAAGTTTGCCATGTAAGAGCACAACTAAAGCTACATCGTAAGATAAAATTCACTTCCTTCATTTCTTTATAACCAATTGAAAACAAACAAACAAACAAATCTACAGTAATATAAGAACAACCCCAGACAAACGCAGAGAATTTATTATTCCCTCACTGGGGAATGCCCAACTGGTTAAAGGAGACTTCAAAGGCTCCCAAGACTCTGAGGAGGAGGGAAAGGAATTCTGCGGCTGGCAGCCACCAAGGTTTTTAAGCAATGGTTGGCCAAAAGCCAACAGCAGCTTAGTAAGGGTGTCAACAAAGTACTGAATTTACAGAACAAGATGGAGATCAGGGTTGGAAGCACCATAGAGATTTACAGAAGATTCCTCTGTTCCTGGGGTTTTTCAATATAAATGGAAAGTTATTGCCTAGAAATCTTTTTATTACTTTCTGGGTAAACAAACATAGCAAGAGACTTGGAAAGAATCAGATGTATTACTGTTTTCTTTTAAAAGGTGCAAGGGCAAAGAGCTTGAGACAGTGCGCAAAGCATGAGAGGTCCCTGGTAAGCATAACTTCAGAAAGATTCTCTTTGAATTACCCCTTGCATTTTTCTCACAGCGTTTCTTGAAACCGAAGCACTTCTAACTGTTTTGTCAATTAGCACAGAACTCAAACGCTGTATAAAGCATTTAACCCGGCCAGCCACAAAAGGCAGTCTGAATGTTTTCACATGGAAGTTGCTGTTCCAAGTATTTTAGACGTAGTTCAGAATATAATGTAAGGGACTCATTTCAGAAAAATATTTCTTCAGTTTCTGCACCATCTCTGCCACTTGCCTGACATCACCTCACGATGCACATGATTGTCGATTCATTAGTTCTCACTTCTACAAAGAGGTTAATACAGTCTTGATTGGTACCTTTGCTGTCCACAGTTTAAAACTGGACCGAGTATCCTACTAATTTTTGAATAACCATTATCCAGCTATAATATCAACTCTGTCTTCCCTCTGAGTATAAATCTTGCTTGTGTATGCAAGCACTGTATTAGCCTGAGGGTGACAAACCCATTTTGCTGTGACGGTTGAATTACCATTTAGGATAATATCTGTGGGCTGCAAGTAATTAGTTATCATGAAAGAGACAAATTTTGCAACCTTGTTAATTGCAGAATGATTCCTTTCACTCAGTTCAGCACTGGCCCTATGAAGTTTCTATCCCTCTGTTCATATATGACCTTCATTTAATACCTAATATGATTAGCTTTACTTTCCCAGACCCACTTATATTAATCTTCTTTCTGTGCCTTCCCATTGAGCATTTGGGAATTCAGTTTCTCTCCGCAAAGACTCTTCTACAGTTTTTGCTCCCAATTGCACAGGAAAAAAAAAAATGCAAGCCAGATCTGACATGCCTACAATGATTAATATCCTTTCTGTAAGTGCAAACTTGCTCTCTGGGGTAAAGCAGCTAATAACAAAGTGTGAAAAGCAAAAGGGAGTGATTTTTTTTTTTGCCTGTGATGGTGATTGTTATTCATATCAAAGGTGTCTACCGTAGGATGCTTTAGTAGCTTTTTTTAGTCACAACATTGCAATGGGAGTTCATGTTCTACTCATTATCTACACGGACTCCTAAAGCCTTTTACAAAATTCAAGATAAAAAAGAGTTGCTAATATCCTCGTTTGTATTTGTCTTAATATGTGCATTCACACACATTTATATATGTTGGTGCACACGCACTCCATTGCTGTACTCTGATATCAATCTCACTTTTTCTTAAACGTCAACATTAACTAAAGTTACTGTGACAGTTTAAACAGCAATCATTAAGCTACTATATCTTTTAAACACCATTATTGTAAGAATTACCTAACAGTCTGTATTTGTTGCCTTTCAATTGTCTCAGCTATCTATCCTGGTGATCAGTGCATTAACAGCTCTTTAAAGTTTATTATTTAATTTGTGATCTTTGTTAATTTCACAACAAATAAGTGCCTATGTGGGTGAAACAACATCATGGGAACATTTGTTGTTCAGTTGGAGTTTTTTAGAAATAAGTAATTGTGAAACCACAGTACACAAGTAATTCCAATGATGGCAGGAAGCCAAAAACTATTTCTACATTTTTATTTTTTAATTGACTAGATTTCAAGTAGATAGTATTGAGGTGTTTTTGCAGATTATGCTATTTACCATTGCTGTGATAGCCCATATAACTACTTTCTTCTTTTCTCCCTCCCTGCCAACTGCCAATTCCCACAATATTGAAAGCATTCACTCATTGATGATAAGAAGCTTAATGATAGCAGCACAACAGTAACAGCAGCAGTAGTACAAAGCTGTAAAGATAAGACATTTTTTTAAAAGCAGAACTGGCAAATGTGCCAGACAGTGGTGATACAAAGCTCAGCAATAGTCCAGAAGGGAAAACACTGGAAATCTCTCCCTCTTAGTTTCCAAAAGGGACACCTGTTGTCTTTTTGATAGCACTTTGTACTACATTAAACTACATTAAACTACATTAAAGCATAAAACATACATTACTTAGCACTTTGCTCTCGGAATGTAATACTAAAGAATGACCTATGGATAACTGGAAAAATAGGAAATACAAAACTATAGTATAAAAATTGTCTTAATTTACATATGACAAAAAGCAACAACAAAATTACTGATACTTCACAGTATGACAAAGCAAAACAAAATAGTTTTATAGGCTCTAACTACATCATAGGTTGCAAAATTCTTTACAAATGGAAGAAGGATTTTGCTCCTATTTGAATGATGAGAAAACAGATACTGCAAGAAACTACTTGCATACATTTTCGCACTGTAGCATGAGGTGTATAAATGGTATCGGAAACAAAGTTAGTACCATCAGTTAACATCAGCTTGCTATGATTCCTCAAAACAGTCATACATCTACTCACGATTTATGTGGTCCATATAATAAACTCCAATCTGTTGATCGTAAACAGTTTCCCATCCTAAAGGAAGCTCATCACCGACACAGTCAGCAAATGTTAATGGCTTTGTAATCCTGTAAAAATAAAAATAACGCAAATAAATACAAGAGGTGCAGAGTTTACAGTGCAATGAATGTTATTACGTGTTTTGAAGATACCTCCCATCATTTGATCACAAACTAGTTATGCTGCTTAGGAATGTGCTAATAATTACAAACATAGTTTCAAAATAAAGTTTCATTTAAATATGCTGACAAATACTCCCCAAGCAGGTATGACAAGCTTCTCCCTTCAAGTTTCTATGTTTAACAGTTTAATTACAATGGCATGCAGTCCTACCAGTTTTTCTCCCATATTGCAAAGAACACAAACGTAAAGCTGGAGTTCACCACTGCTAAAAATTACTAGAAGCTTTATAGGTTTTAACTTCTTCAAAGTGTCAAAGCAGCATATTATTTTGCCCTTAAAAAGGTAAAATAAACTTTAAGAAAGCACTATATAATAGATGCCACCTCTTTTCAATTATACATGTCCAACTATTAATGATAATCTCTTGGTGCAGACCCATCCAAACTACTTCCTCAAAAAGAACAGAGGCAAACAAACATCTCTAAAGAATTCTGAAGCCATCAGAGCAGAAATAGTAACTAGTAAGTAACAGCATTACTATCTAGCAGCTTAAAAGATCAATCCCTTGCTAAGCAAACACTTGATAGACCAATGGGTAATAGAAAACCAAAACAGCAATTTCAGTATCATAAGGAATGTTGAAAACACTGCGTTAAAAATTCTACAGAAAGACTCTAAACTAACACTGTTCTAGAACATCTCATATATATAAAAACCTAGGAAGAACAAATGATGCAAATAAAAAATCCTTAACATTAAGTTGAATCAGATCTATTTCCCAAATCATAGAATCATAGAATCATTAGGGTTGGAAGGGACCTTAAAGATCATCGAGTTCCAACCCCCCCGCCACGGGCAGGGACACCTCCCACTAGAGCAGGTTGCTCAAAGAGCCATCCAGCCTGGCCTTGAACACTTCCAGGGATGGGGCATCCATGACTTCCCTTTCCTCTAAAAACTGCCATAAAATTCCTTTACAGAAAAGCTATTAATAATTTCAATTATACATGGTATATCGATCCAACACCTTCAATGTTTATTTGTTGAGGCATTTCTCATACATAGAACGATGACAGCTTTGCAAAGATAAAATACATTATTTAGGGACTGACTTACATTCAGCATAACCTATGGCATAACACTGTTTGGCATAAAATGGAAATTCTGTTTGTATGTTATAATACCTAATTAAGGTTTCCTTACACCAGATTTGGTGTATACTTACAAATACACTGCGGAATTGAGAGATCATTGGGATTGGTAATCGCACTTCATCTGATAATACCTGTATAAGCCAACAACTTTGTCTGAACTAAAACATACCTGTCCTTGAACTTGAAGTCCTTATCCACTCCAAAACAAAGGTGACCAGAAGAATCCAGTGATGAAGACTTCAAATGACGGAAATACTACTATGGCTACATTCTAGCTGTTCCAATGGTCCAGTAAATGCACCATTCAACCACTAACACAGAGCACATAACTTCACACACACCAAACAGGAAAAAACTACATTTAACTGCCTCCTAAAACTACCTTAGTATTTTTGAGATTAAAATGTTTGAAATTAACTGTAGTAGAATAAAAAGAAATTCCTTACTAGGTTAAATGTAATGTTTAAATAGCTCTGTACAACAGTACAAAGATCAAGTCAGGTAAAATAAAGAGCTTGATCATATGTTATGGATTCTCAAACATGTATAAACAGTTTAATAAGATGAAGATGTACATAAACTTGTGCACCACTACTTAAAGTAAAAAATTTTCCATTACTGAGAAATACATAGCTTACATCATGTGATCATGCAAATCCAAAGCTGCTCTATTCAAGAAAGAAAATGTTACTACAGATTGGTATATGCATTCTTTCAGTAATTCATCCAGCAGTCAGGCAGACCAAATATTGCCAAAATACTTCTGATCTCCCTGGAATTCAGTCAAATATTAAAAATATAACGTGCAGCATTTTTTCGTGAACTCTCATGGTTTTGTTCTGAAGACATCATGTTTACAATTTCTCAAAGTAGTCTAGACATCGGCTCCTAAATTACCACACTATAGACAAGATTTTCTTTGGAATGAGTTATGAGACATGCTTGCCTTTTATACAAACACACCCTCACCCTTTATTCATAACTAAAACCTACACATGATACCCTAACCTTTCACACTACAAGAACTTTAATTCAGTGCTCTGTGATCCCATCAGGGCTCAGACTTCCAGGACAAGGACAACACTCACTTTCTGGAAAAGGGAGACTGAAGAAAGCCAATGTATCTGGTCTAACCGGTTTTCATTCCAACGTTATAAAGCATGCATGAACAGCTTAATTAATAGTTTTGAAGGAAACCTTGCAAGGAACAGAACACGTAAAAAGCTGTCTTTCAGATATTCAGGCCATTATTAGCTCAATGTTGCTCATTTTAAACTACATTCAAAGTTGCTCCAAAATGGATTCCCTTCAGACAACACATAACAATTCGGTCACATTTGTATCTAATGTAGCTTGAACCTTCTTCATTCAACTCACCTAGGTCAAAACATGCAGAGCTTAAACTAAGAACCGAAGTCTGTCCCTGTGTTTTGCACTGGTTTAACTAAGTCAACTGAGAAAAATACATTTCTGGTTTAACCAGCACAACTCTGAGGACAAGATTCTTTTTTTTCCAGTTAGGGAAACTAAGGGTTTCCAGAATAACAAAGACAAAATGGAACAGATGCAGATATGGATATTGGAGGTCAGCCACAAATTACAGCAGTAGACTGCTGAAATTAAGTATCTTCTGGAAATACTGCTTTAGCCTCCGTTTTGTTTTTTTAATTAGGTTAAGCACTGTAACATAGGACAGGTCTTTTCTACTTCTATATAAAGAATTGTACAAGTACATCTGTTAAACTATTTCAAAGTATTAAAATAAAGATTAAAAAAAATCAAATACCTTTCTGAAGCATTACAAAGACAGAATAAAAATACTGCTGTCTTTAATTAAATAAAAAACAAGGCTGCCCTAAACCGTGCTATTCACAATAGTAAAGAATAACAAAAAGAATTTTATGTCACCAGTGATCAACTTCTGTCCCCCCCAAGACAACTGGTAGACACTAGTTCTGAGCTTCCAGCTGAAGACAGAATTCCTCTGGGACCAGTTTACAACATTAACTCGTTGTGGACCACTGGATCGACAGCCCAAGTACAAATAATAGCCATCCACAGGAGCCAATTTTGCATGTATTAAAGAGCCAACCATAACTTCAGAATAACTGATTTGCTGATTCTTCATTATCTCAAAACATTTATCCTTTCCAAAAACAGTGATGCTCCTCAGTCATTAGGCACCCTATCCTTTGTAACTGAAACCCTTCAAAGCAAACACAGAACACAAAAGAAAGTTTCCACACCATAAATCCTGCACACCAAGCTGAGAGAAAAATCTTTGAGCATTGTCATGCACCTCTGTCACCTCTAACTCTGCCCAAATTAAATGTTTTTCTTAAGAAGAAATGAAGTCTAGTATTTGCATGCAGTAAAATATACATATCTGAAAAGCCAAATATTTTCTCTGCATCAGTTATGAACTAAACAGGATACAGAAATCAAACTAAAAAACAAAACCCAATAGTTGAATAAAACTGTTTCTAAGAGGTGTTTTTCCTCCTCCTTCTGTACTTATTTAATATCTTTAGCCATTACCCATACACAGAAAGATTCCAGAATACATTACTCTAACTTCCTGAACACGCAGCAGCAACAGATACTTCTTGAATGCATCAGTTCATGGCAGAGAGCGGGTGGGAAGGAAAGAAGACAATGCAAATAAAAAGAAAAGGCAATAGCAAAACACCATTTTAGATAAATGACTGCAAAATAGCTCTCAGGTTTAGTATACTTTGTTAACAAAATCTAATTTCAACCCCCCAAAAAACCATAGAAAACCTCAACCTTTAAACAATAGAGAAACACTCTGGGGTTCAAAGAAAATGCACACTTTGACTCTCCAAAACACAGTTTGACCATGAGCTTGGGGCAGCAATTTCATTGTCATGGATTTTCAAAACCAGAACCAGATCACTAAAAACACAAGGCATCAGAATATATTAGATATGATCCTCAGTCTTCCCATAGCCTTGATGTCACATCAGAGGGGCCTGGGTGATTGAAATCCCTAGGTCTAATTGAGCAAAACTTCCCCTGGGAGGAACTAAATTAAGACAAACAGAGCATGCTTTTGCAAAATCTTGAACAGGAAATCAAAAATGTGTATCCAAAGTAGAAACGCTGCTGCAAGCTAGCTGTGATCTCTCAGACAACATCTAGATACCTGTATTACATCCAGAGTCACCTTATCTTTCAAAGTGGTCCTGGATTAAGAGGAAAGCACTAACCACAAGGGCTAAATATGAGAAAGAACCACCAAGTTCTGAAGAAGACAGAGAGAAGGATGGAAGAACAGCAACTGCCCACTGATTTTATTTTTGTTCCTGATTTTGCGTAGGTCCAACAGCAGAGGCAGAAAATGTATAATAAGATTTGGTACTCCTCAACAGACAACTAGGAGAAACATCCTCTTAAATCTTATCTCAGTCTAAATAGTCATCTAATGGGATAGATGGTTTTGCCTGACACATGAGAATTACAGGCTAGGAAACTATATTAATTCACATTATGGATCTGAAAAATAGCAGGCAATTTAACAATGACTAACAGTATAACTAGAAAAGAGCACTCTGGAGTGCACCATGGTATTCCTCACTGGCCATCCTCTATTACGGACTCAGCTCTGCTCAAGTAGCCAAGTCATAAAAACGAGCTAGATTTTGAAATCAGGTTTGGCAAATTACACACTGACTGCTTAGTCAAAAGTAAAACAAAAGTTCAACAAACGATATGTATATTTTCAAGATAAAAATCCCTTATAACTTTTTTCATAGTCCCAATGATATATCTTCATTTTATGGCATAATTTATCCTCAACTTCTGAATAAAATAACGTTACTGAACATCTACGCAATCTTTCATTCAAATAAATCCACAATACAGATGGCCGGACAGAAACTCACACAAATGAGATTCTGTGCTCAGGACAAAGACTTAAAGAAGATAACTTGTATTCAGAGTAATTGCTGGGATACATTTCCCTTAGAAATAAAATGTTACCCTACAGCAAGGAAATAACAGCACCAGCTCTTCTAAAGGTCAATTGAAATTCAGTCTTTTGAAGACCACACTGTATTTTGCAGTAATTTTCATTCTTTTTTTAAAACAACTGCAAATAGCCATAGGAAAGATTACTAATAGTGTCAAATCAGCGTAGTTGCTTCAATTAATTTTACAGTAACATAGGCCAACACAGTATATATCAGCGTGCAAAACAGAAGGTGCAGGATGGCACTAACCAGCTACAGTAATACATCAACATCTTTACGTCATCTTTTTCTCTGTGTTCATTATTGAAGAATTTTTAATTGTTTGTTTTGTGGGTTTTTTTAAGGGAAACAAGCGTTAACTGCCCTTAACACATGCTATCACAAACCCAGACAACCTATGCTGAGACAGCTGACAAGCATGTCACTTCCACAAATATTTGAGTCATTTGTTGATCACCACCTCCTAAGCCATGGTTTGCCACTGCTTACAGCACGGCAAACAAGCTGGTGGCAGTTCCTTTCAAGTGTACGCTGTAAACTACAGTGCTTCAGGAGCTGGTTAAAAAGCAGCTCTAACACTGTGCAACAGGGCAGCATAAACAGGAACGTCATCAGCCACCCTAGTCTCTGTCCCTAACCGCCCTGTGTTTCACTGCTACCTGAGCTTACGTGGGTCAAGCAAAGTAAGCAGCACCAGCTATCTACTTCTCTTGTCACCTCATGCTGAAGAAAAACATTCAGGAAAAATGGAAATAACATTGTAAACGCTCAGCGGATAGAGTACTTGTGCATTCAGGTCAATTTTGGCACCCAAATTTTGCTTCCTAGAGCATTTCAGATCATCACATCCTGTGTTGTGCGCTACATGGAATCAATTGACTCCAAACCAAAAAGAATTCACTTTTTCATGCTAGGCAGTCTCTTTATGTGTTTTTTTTTTAAATCTCACTACAACTTTTCTGATGGGCAGAGTATTATACATGTGTTAGATGAGAACTGTTCATCATATGCAACATATTCGCTGCTACATGTAATGCTAATAGAGCAGGTGGCCATCAAACCCCTGAACAAGTATATTTTTTGATGCAAAATGTATATATGTGAAGCTACATGTATAAGTAAAAGATAACTTATATGATTTGTTGACTTATAAGTAGTAACAGAAGTTTATATTGCCTACAAGCACCAATGAGAAATGTACCTGAGGCTACCCTTTAACCTCCTTTCACTATTCTAGAAACAATAAGCATTTACTAAGAAGCAACAGAGAAATAATATAATTTTGTTTTTATCCTTCACTATACCCCCTAAAATCAAAACAGCTAAGAAAGAGCGGCTTAATATGTTGAAACATAAAATAAAATGCTATGTCCAACTGCAGCTCTCGCGTAACTTGTCTGGCTGCTCAGGAACTTCTGAAACAGTTCCACACAAGCAGCCAAGTCTTCCAAGCAGCCATCCATTTCTTAACAGCAGCTATGATTCATATCCAAATTCAGAACACAAATATTATGGGAAATTCTTGCTGAAAATATACCCACATTTCATCAAGATGACCAAAATTCCTCCTTTGAAAATCACAGTCAGGTTAAAAGTCAGTGCTTTTAAGAAAACTGCTTTTGTTTCTATTTATTATTTTTTCATAGACAGTAAGCAATAAAAAAAAATGGGGGCAGAGGGGTTAAATAAGACTGTCCGCGAGTGCTTTAAAATATTTTATTTGTGTATGCACAGGTAGCCTGAAGTTACAGTCAGCGGTACAAAGACACCAGCAGAACCTAAGATTAGTGGCAGGGCAGAGGCAATTGCTGGAGGGTCTGGTTGAAGGAAGGCAGGCTGGGCAGCAGGTGACAACATCGAGACCAGAAAACAGACAACATTATATATGGCAGCTGGGAATAAGCCGTAAGAGGACAGCAGCAACATGCAGTAGCTAAAACAGTTAAGGGGGTGAGATTAGACTACAGTCTTACTATACTGATGTCAAATTGGACCTTCCTACTACATATGTTCTTAGCTAGAAACAGTAACACACAAGATATTTATGACTTTTCTTTTGCCAATCCTAATAAAGCTGCCTTTGTTACTCAAAATCTCTAAATATTTACAAGATCTTCTCAAGGACTTGCATATTGGGAGAGACTTCCAAAAAAAAAAAAAAAAAAAAAAAAAAAACCAAAAGCCGAAACTAGAAGATAAGGGAAATATAAGGGAAATTTAATGGGGAGCTTCAGAATCTGAGAAGCAAGCTGAATTCTTCCACCTGTGTGAGAAGCCTAACATGACACTACACCTGCCCAGACACAGCACAGCTTTAGAGCAAGCAAGCAAAGCAGTGTTCTAGTTTCACCGATTCTGAATCATTTATAACTTTGGCACCAATTTCTGTGAATAACAGTGTTCTCCAACTACATGTTATTGGTAATTAAGGTCCCAGTTAGTAAAGGCCAGGCCTCTGGTTATTTGTTTACTTCTTCCATCCTGCAAACCACAACTCTGTAACCTTCTGCTAGAGAAGAGCAAGTCATCCAGCTGTCAGATTTCTACATCCTCAGTACATATTAAAGCCTATTTCTATGTTCAATTCTGTCCAGCAAACTTCTTGGCAATTATATCCTTAGTTTTGTAATTACTGTTCTGATTTGAGAACTTAATTTTCTGAATAGCTTACTTGGCCACAATCCTGCCCATCAGTTAACTAAGCCGCTCTAGGAGAGTCACTGGGAGAGGTGGTGAGTTGCTACACCCTTACACAGAGGACTGTACGTGTGCTTGTGTGTAAGCATATGCATACACACACAAAATTGTTCTCTTCTGACTGCTGGTCACAACTTCTGTATGCAACTACTAGATGAGGAGGAAACACCTGTACTTTCCTAATGGAAGCCATCTGAGCAAGGGTGAAAAAGTGCATCTGCGAGATCCTGCCACCAAATTCTTTGTAATAAGCCCTTTGGACACAAACAAGAATAACAGGAGGAGTTTAAAGCAGGAAGAAAATTAAGCAGACAGGAAAAGGGAGGTCCCCAGCAGACAAGGAGGAACAAAAATGGGACATAAAACTCCAAATTCAAGTCCATGAAGTTCCACATGTTAGAAGAAAAGGAGGCATCAAAAGAAGCTTTAACATCTCAATAACAAGTAACTAAAATGGTTGTAAAAGCTGGAAGACAGTATCACGCAGTGGAATACTTCCTGCAGACTCTTGCAGGACTGCTTCAATTTTACATCAAAAAAAGATTAGGACATCCTCACTATTACCTTGCCTCTTTCATTTCTAGTTTATTATGGTATCTTGACTACCTCTGGAGTAGTACATAAGCAAAAGCATAAAGTCCTTCAAAACTGTCTCCCCATCTACTGTGTTCTCTCGCTAATCTCATATGCACTTGTCGCGGTTTGGGCCAAGTTGGCCAATGACAAGGGGACAGACGCTCTCTCCCACCTCTCACTCCAAGGAAAGGAAGAAGAGAGATAAAGAGAGTTATGAGCTTAGGAAAAAACTAAACTACTTTAATGAAATATTAATAATAAAATAAAAAAGAAAAGAATTAAATAGATACAACATGTACAAAACCATATCAAGCACCCAGGGAGGTATCACCGGCAGGCACTGGAAGAGTTCCAGACTGGACTCCAGAACTGTATTCCGGAACACTCTGATCAGGATCAAAGGCAGGCAAACTGACAGGGTCCTCTTCAGATGTCAATCATTGTAGAAGCAGCCATTCAAGAAGAGTCCATTCAAGCACAGCCAACCCGACCCCTTTGATCCCTCAGCTTTCATACTGATCATAGCAGATGGGATGGGATACCCTCTTGGTAAGTCCGAGGCACCTGACCTGTCCACTCCTCCCCGGGGCAAACAACCAAGTCAGCGGACCCTGGTTGCCACGGCAACAAGTGCAAGCAAGAGCCTCTTTCACTGAACCAAAAGTTGGCTCCGCTCCACCCCGTACCAGGACAGCCCAAAATCCAGAAAGATTATGCCAGCATTTGCCGACTAGTTTGCTACCCTTAAGTCTGACCTTGCTAGGCTAAACTTTTCTTCAAAATTTGGAAGTGTATGTGATTATCCCAAACATTATGGCAGAGAGTTCTCTAAAGCATTCTAACAGCCATTAGTAATTCAAGTTTCTGAACACTTGTAATAGTGATCTCTGCACTGGCCTCCCCCACCTTAAATTTATCATTCTTCTTTACCAACTAGCCAGATTGGAAATAACTAAATATATATGTGTGTATGTACAATTATACACACACACACATAATTAATGGTATTTCATAAAATCATAAAATGGTTAGAGTTGGAAGGGACCTTAAAGACCATCAAGTTCCAATCCCCCTGCCATGGGCAGGGACACCTCCCACTAGAGGTCCCACTACCCCTCTACTCTGCACTCGTGAGACCCCACCTGGAGCACTGTGTCCAGCTTTGGAGTCCTCAACACAGGAAGGACAT
>JAOXNO010000001.1:133478622-133489761 GCA_028565335.1 Limnodromus scolopaceus
GTATTTGTAAGCATTGATCAAATCCCCCCTAAGTCTTCTCTTCTCAAGACTAAAAAGACCCAAGTCCCTCAGCCTTTTCTCATAGGAGAGATGCTCCAGGCCCCTTAATGGGCCAGGAACAGTACTCCCCAACACGAACGCTTCCTTCATTGCTCATGAAAGACTAAGACCTAGCAACGTGGGAACTTGACATGGATACATGTTTGGAAACCACCTAATTAATCCATTTATCTGTTAAGATTGGCTAAAAAAAAAAAACACCACACACTGGGAGTTGCTCAGGAAATAATTGGATATTCATGAAGGAAATGAACTACTAAAACACATGTAATGACTGATTGACCAAACAACTATTAAAAGAAAGATGTGCAAATATAGACAGATACTGTGTTTTGAGACATATCCTCAACAGTATGCTCACTAAAACAATTTTTTCATAGTAACTGCAACTTCTCAAATAAGATCAAGTCTATCTTTAAGGCAGAGAGCACTTACATGCAACAACAGAAAAGGCACAAAGACATCAGAAATGCAGATTAAATGAACTGCAGGAGAAGTGAAGGAAGAGGAAAATCGTTTGCATTTCCAAGAGGCCTGTCTGGTACTGAGTAACAAACATTTTGGACAGATGCATTCAGAAGAGAAGTGGGGGCTTAGGAATGACGTAGAAGAAAACGAAGTTCTTCTCAGTGCTAAAAGAAGGGACATAATGTTTTTTTTACTTAAAATACAGAAAGTTACCTGCCCACAGAAATTACATGAAGCCTGATCAGACTAACTGTTCCCTGCATTTCACAGCCCCTTGTGCTACTAGCGGAGGAAGCATCTAAACTTTTAATTTCTTTAACTCCAATTTACCTACTATCTTCAAAATTGCTTATGGGAGATACCTAAGCATCAATGAGACTCTCTCAGTCTTTGAAGAGAGGATGGTAGGTAGAACTGTCTCCTGAACTTAGGAGTTGATCAGTAAAATTTGAGACAAGTGGCATACTTTTCCCAACAATACCAGCTATTTCCAATTACTGAAAGATCTACTGATTCAATCTCTGAGTGGCTTGAAAGAGGAAAAAAAAAAATCCACAGTTTTCAGAAGTGTTGTAAGCCTGCTTGCTTAGTTGGGTTGATGAGCAATGCTTCTGCAGATCCAGTAAAAGGAGGGCATGAAGCAGACTGAGCCACAATTACTATTCCAGACAGCAGATGCCTAACGCGTGCCTAACTTTGTGACTAAAGCCTGTTTAAGAGACCAGAACTTCAAAATCTTACCACCAGCTCCTCAAAGGCTATTAGGAAACAGGAGCGAACTGAAAGGGAAACAATGGCGCACGGGAAGGCAGAAGAATGTACAGGCATCACAGGAAATTCCCAGAAAAATGTGGTAATGACTCTTTACGCACTTAACTCTGCTCCGCACATTTTCATGCTGCATCATTTTCTAAAAAACTTTTACTATCACGCATTTAGCAAGAAGACAGCCTCTCGTAAGACAGCTGTGGAAAAAGAAACAGGAGTTTAAGAAGTAGGATTTTTATAAAAAGGAAACAGTACTCCCTCCTTCCTCCCCCATCTTGTACTTGTGCCACAACTGAACAACTAATTTGAAGAAGATATTTTTCTCAGTTTCCTAGACTGCCGCTGCTGCCAGGAAAGCCTGTCCTCTGCCATCACCCTTCATCTAGCTTCCTTTTGCAGGTCTTACTTCCCCATAAGCGAACTCAGATGTTTACATACATCGCCACTCTCAGCATTAGATCTACAGAATTCTTATTAATAGGATTTGGATTTTCTGATTTCATCCCTTCCCTACTCATCATCGTAGTTGAAAGTCTGATCCTAAATTTTTTAACATCCTCAAGAAGTTCACTTTATTCACAATTTTGCCTTCAAATTCTAATTAGAGCACAATGAAGATACCACTGGTTAAATAAACTGTTACCATATTGCATTAAATCTATTCCCCTACCCCCAAATTCAGAAGGTATTTTTAATCACCATTCAGCAAAACTGCTCTTCAGCCTATCCTGACCATCTTCAGTCTCTTTTCAGACCAGCCTTCTGATGGGAGGAGCTTCACTGCATGCCCAGTTAAACTCTGTTGGTGTGCTACATTTTAATGGAAGCCTAAATTTTACAAATATGACTGGTATAGACCCCCTCCTTCCTTCTGGCCAGATATTGAGCAATACATCTTACTCACAATGAGTTAATGCTTCTAATCTCTGAAAAAGTTAGTTTTATGGAGACAATTAATTTTCCCTATCTCCTCTCAACAAAGAAGCAATAATGAATATGCTGATTTAAGACATCAGTCAAGTGGCATGCTGATTTGGGAAAGAATATCGGTCCCCCATGTCCTGTCGTCCCCCCCTCCCCCACAAAAAAACAACCAAAACCCAAACGCTAAACTCTCTAAAACACAGAGCAAAGCATAAGGCAGCACATCAACTGTCCAAGACACCTCTAAACCACACTGCTTTCTGAGGTGGCACTACAGTGAGGTGGCACTACACTACAGTGTCCGCTAAGGGTGGACATCCATGGACACAAGCACATTTCTACTGACTGAATAATCTGTACTTCTCAAAATTCTAGCAAACACATAAAAGGGGCACTAGTCAGCATTTACTTTTTCCCAGAAAATGAATGCTGACAGAAGCGAAGGACAGGATGGCACCGTTGTCGCCATAATATAAATCCAGAATACTTAAAGGGATAACACACAATTTATTGACCACTGAGCCAAATCTCACAATGTAACATTTTATGTGATCCAAGTAGAGTATAAAAGTAAACAAAAATGTTTAAAGAGCTCTTGTATATAGACTCTAATTGCTTTTAAAAGGAAAACAAATTATACAAATGCTATTTCCAATAGCAGCTTGTCTAACACATGGTTTAATTTAACACGTATTAAAGATATTGTAAGATATTGTAAGCATGGGCAAGTTCTTCTGGAAACTTTTAACATCCAAACCTTAATGTTGAGAAGAAAAAAAAATATATTGCTGTATTCAGAGATCCAAGATTAATTTTATTTTTTGCTTCGTTCAGAAGTAGCCATGAAAATGAACTCACCTTGTCCTCAATAAAGAGCTCATCCTCATGTATTTTGTACAATTAAGCCCAGCACATTCTTCCATTGTTTTGAACCTACGCCGCTTTGATCTCCAATTTCCAAAAGAAGAGAACTACAAAAGCAATCTCAAACACACCTTCCAGATCAGACACATGCTTCCTCATACACACACACATTAACGGCAGAAAATACTCCGTTCCTTTTACAGTGCTGTTAATCACAAGCTTTTTTAAGTATAAATTTCAACTGTACAAAACACATAGCTATTCAAACAACAACAAAAACACTCCTTTCTTAGTACTGTCCCCATCTTTTTTTTCCTGGAAGCACACGAATGCCTTCTCACAGTGCTGGGAGCCACCCCAGCCCTCCAGGGCTGAGAGCAGCTGGTTCCTATGCCAGGATGGCCAGCTCCAGCAGCGGCTGGGGCAGCCCCACGCCAGCGTCACTGCGCTGCCTCATGGCACCTTCCAGCACGTATGAACGGGACGCAGCTTCATGATGCGATGTCACGGAGGAGAAACTGGAGGGTTACTTGACACTCATTTACAAATAGTTTTTCCTACCACACGCTGTCAGTAGTCGCTCACATCTTATTAATTTCCAAAATATTTATTCTAATGACCTTATGGCTACCGCTGTCCCCAAACAAAACCCCTACAAGCTAAGCTGCCAGCATCCTGTACTGTGATGGACATCTAACTACTCACCGCCATCAACCTAATAAAAAGAAAACTTTTAGCTAAAGCTACCTAGCTAAAAAATACAGCTTAACACATGAGAGAAAGTACACTTGCAGACAATGAGAAACATCTACATTTATCATATGGTGCTTGGCAAGCACAACTGGAATATGAAGATCAATAAATTACCCCAATAATTTTCAATGCTCCTTAAAAAACATCGTACCTACTGCCTTTGGTAACAGGGCACGAAGAGGGGGAGAGGGAAAGAGGTAAAGAGACCACACCATTCCATCCTCAAATCAAGCTCGCTCACTGCTACATTTCTTCCTAGTATCATCAGCAAAACTTTGTATCTAGTATTTAGGCAAAGTAATACAAGATTTGGGAACTGAGGTCTACCTTTGACACTTTCAGTTACAGCCTTCCAAAGTATCAACAATTTTATGAAGTACCTTACAAAGAAAAAACATGAACATTAGCAAACAAAGCCAAAAAGAAGAGAATTGAATCGTTACATCATTCATTTTATTTGTATTCATACAATCCCATTATTCATTTATAATCAGAACACCACAATCGTGCCCTTCCCTGGAGGTGTTCAAGGCCAGGCTGGATGAGGCTTTGAGCAACCTGGTCTAGTGGGAGGTGTCCCTGCCCATGGCAGGGGGGTTGGAACTCAGTGATCTTTAAGGTCCCTTCCAACTCTAACCATTCTATGATACTATAAAGTTAAGAAATACCACGCACCCGAACACCAGATACAAGGAGTTTAAAAATGACAGTACACAAAAAAACATGTGGCAGAGCAGAGAACTGAACGCCAATCTCCCAAAACCCAAACCAGTACCACTGAACCATACTCATTCTTGCTTTGGAGAGTCACAATTGAAATAGACAAACAACATTTTAAGACTGCTATTTCACAACAACTAGAAGAGGAGGTAAGAAAAGGCACTGCAGTAATACAGCTGGGAGATAGGGCAATGAACCTAAAGCAGGATTTTGTAGGATTGGAAAGAAAAACTTAAAAGGTGCTTTTCTGTTTCTATCAAGTATTCGAAAAGAGTAATTTAATTGTCTACTTTGAAGATTCAACTTATCCTTCCAAGTAGCTATTGTAATTGGATTATAGCAGAAATCTTCCTGAAGTCATGGCTTTATTTCAAAGATCTCTGCTTAAGATAACTTTATTACATACAAAATGCTATACTACTGCAAATAAACAGGTAAGAAAGTTAGAAATCCATTTAACTAGCACTGGTGACGCATCCTAGAATAACACATATTTTATGTGTGCTTTCTAAATACAACCCTATGAGAAACAAATAGTGACTACAACTTTCACAAAAAGAACATTAACTGATCTCTGTAAAGAAAGTAACATGACAGTAAAGGTACTGTAAATTCATATAGTCAACTAATTACTCCACACAAAACACTTCTAGAGTTTGTCTACACAGGATGTTTCCAGCAGACCCAGAGCAGCTCTACCCTGCCTCCCACGCGTACAGCTACTTTTGTGTGGCATGGAGCTCCATCTAATATAACCTTGCCTACGCAGGGCTTGTTAGCTCAGGTTCGGTGATGAATTAACCACAGCCACCTGGCTCCCGACCAGCTCAAAGCACGAGCCGAATTTGCAACACAGCATTTAGACACAACTGAGAGCGTCTCATAATGAAATTGCTTACTCACCTTATTCACCTCACTTACTTCATCTAGTGGAATAAACTACTCACCCATATTGCTACATGAAAAGCATTCACATGGAAGATCTAGGGCCCTGTTTATTCACACCCAAGCTTACTGAACTCCAGCTTTTCCAGGTAGAAAAATATGTGCTTAATGAAGGTCAAAACCAAAGTAAGCAATCTTTGCTGACAGCAAAACCAATGGCACCCACTACCCTTGACAGCATTTCACATGATACGCCTCTGATCCTTAGGAACAAAAAATGACTGCTAACAACTCCAGAAGGTATATTAATAGTAGGGTATCTCACTGACAAACCTGCAGGACTCCGAATCTCTACTCAAGCAGAAAACCAAACCTAAAAGCCAGTCAGCATACCACAGGCAACGCAACCTCACAGCTACACTGGACATTTAAATCTGCCTAACGCTTTGTTCCATTTCCATCAGGAATAATGCATCCATTGCACACACACCACAGAACGACTAAAGTCCAAGCCTGTACCATAAGATCCGGTACATTAAGCTCAAAATGTTTTTCTATTACTTACTAGGTACAAACATCACCTGGTTTTCAGAAATTGGCTCCTGTTTCAATAAACTGGCTACATAAAAAAAAAAAAAAATCAAGGGCTTATAGTCACATCTGCTATAAAAATATGGGTATTAATAACAATATTAATTAATAGACTTAAGTCTATTTGGTTTTTATTCCACTGGTGAGTTTCAAATTTTAGGAAAATCCCCTAGATAATTCAAATACCTATTGAAGCTTATGAAAGCAGGAGGCCTTGTAGAAAGCAAGAAGCCCATGTTTACATGTAATCGGGTATCAGAAAATCTGCCTGGCATCCAGCAGATGCAAACATCCCAAATGCAAGACAAAAAGTGTCCAGCAGAACTTTCACCTTCCCAGACACCAAAGTCAATCAGCCATAAGACTCAAACCCACAGGAAACCAGACTTCATTAGTTCCGGTACTCACGGAAATACCTGATTTCTATAAATGGTAACATTTTCCACATAACATCTACTGCGAGCTTCTTTAGCACATCAAGCTCGGTACCCTGCAAGGCATCTCCCTGCCCTACCCCAGACATTCACGTGCAAGCTACCCAAATATTTTCCCTTCCAAATGTTATTTTCTTTAAAAATACATTAAATATTTCCTTTAAAAATCCACAGCTAGTCCTATTTATGTGACTATTTGCTGGGTGGAACCAAGTTAGATGCTAAGCTGGAAATACCATAACAGCTGAGTATTTTAACTGGCAACACCCTTGTAATGACATGCCTGTGTGTCATATCAGCTATAGACTCCCCAACCTTACAAATCTGACATCTCCCAGCTTGAAAAATTAATTTAGCAGGTTTATCAGAATTTCACATGAACATTTTTAAAGACGTTCTTGCATTAAAAATACCCAAGAGCATTGTATAAAGTGTATATCCACAAGTTTGATGCTTGCCAGTAACAAATTCAGTAGCCAACTCGGTCAGATCAATGCACTATCCCTCCAAATCTGGATGTGCCACGCGATAATACAATTTATGTTAAAGTGATTTTTCTGTAAAATAAAAACCCAAAGTGGAGATCATATATTGTTTTCAAAAATTGAGATTTTAGCTCTTTCCAGATAAAAATCAATAGCTTTATTACTCGTACAGTTCTATCAATTCAGGTGTGCACTATTTACATAGATTAGCAGTGTTATACAAGGAACTTGTCCTAAATAAATATAAATTGTATAATAAGGATGCTGCAATCCCTTGTGCATCTAACACTGCTGGGCTTGGGAAACTTTTTTTCCCCAAATTTGAAAGCAAACATATGGCAATACCCGAGAAGATTATGCTACTTTTTCCTTAAAACAGACACCAGATGTATTGAGAAAAGACAGGTTTATTCCCAATCTGAGTCTTTCCTGACAGTTTGTTGCTGAACTTTGCTGAGGTTTAGAGGTTTACTTTGTTGCATTTTATAAATGTCACAACCGGAGGGGGGGTGACGGGCTGGAGAACTGAGGTAACGCTGAATTCAGTAATCCAGTAGATATCAGAGTCTTGATTAAAAATATTTCTCCTGATTAAAAATGACCCACCCATGAGAATCAAAGAGATAGGAATTTGGAGACGTGCCAGTTCATACAATAACTGTGTTTATTTGTCTTAATAAATATTTAAGAAACATGACTTGTGGTATTTGATATAACTGAGCCCATGGTTAAAAGGCCTCTCTCCATGACATAAGCAAATACAGTCTATCCTCTTTATTTGTCCAACTTCTCTTCGACATTCAAGGCTAATCTAGTTTTAGGTCAGGAAAACGACTGCGGTCTATCATTTTAAACAAACCATTGTAGTAAAACGTGAACAGGAAATTCCTAACTACACTGTTCAAAGAACAATGATTAGAAAAACAACTCTAGCTCACGAAGTACAAGGAGCCTATGAACTATCACAGGACAGTTTGGGTGGACAATAAAAATAAAAATCAAGCACAGGCATCTAGTTACCTTGCTCCTTTTTTCTTTCCCCCTACTGCCCCCCACTCCCCACTCCGTCCTCCCCACTGGGGCCGGGGGTTCTTTGGACCTTGCCCAGGGAGAAAGCTTCAGATCTGAAGGGGGAAGAGAGCAGTATATACAGCTCTGTCTGATACCTTGGAAATATCCGGCCTGCGGGAGTTAGCGCAGGCATGCCATTCATTCCACAACATATAAATGCCCTCTTTAGAGCCTCATCTAAGCAGCAGTTTCATTTGGATTTTGAGGCACAGGTCTGCCTTGTTTTTCCAATAAGCTGCAAGCTATTTTTACCATTAAAAAAAAAAAAAAAAAACCAACCAGCCAACATTTTAAAAGCGTGCCTGCTAGCATACAGAGAGTATATAAAATGGGTAAAATGCGGACTCGAGGAAAACCTCCTGTATTAGCATTCTATTCATAGCACAGATTTCCCTCTCCTAAACAAAAAAAAAAACCAAAAAAAAAACCCACACACACAAAAACCCACCTTTAAATCGCAAAACCCCCACCAAAACTCACGGATTTGAAATTCTACAAGGTCTAGTATCTTAAAATGTTCAGAAATTCTTTAAGCAAAGTGCTCTGACAACTGCTGGAAATTTATTCTCGTAAAAGTCTGCACATCTGACCATCTTCACTAATAGGGAGAAAAAAAAAAGATGTACTCCTAATTAGAGACAGAAATCACAGTAAAGGGGAACAATTTCATTTTTAACATAATGTACTAACATTACACTAAGAGCCTATTAATCTGTATAACATCTCAAGAAAACATTTTTTTTCTTCACAGGAGACATATCCTAAAAATATGTGGATACAGTTATTAGTATTAAAATCTTCATCTACTTTGAAAAATAAGCTTCAGAGCACATATACAAAAGGCCAAAAGGCAGAAAAATGAGTAAATGGATCTCAAAAAACTTGGATTTTAAAGAATACCATTCATGGACTGAAGGGCAGGGAGAAAACTTCCACAACCAGGACACTATCCACAGTTTTGGGGTGTTCCTAATGGAATCAGAGTTTTGGACACAGGGTAATTTATTTTTTAAAGAGGAGAGAAAAGTCTTTTATAAACATTCTATGGATTCTAAATGTAAAGAAAAGAAACTTAAGGTTGTGATTACGGTAAAAAAATAAACATGATTTTCTTTATTAACTGAATTCAGAAATAAAACAAATATCTGAAGAACAGTGTCGGCAAAAAGTCATATGTGCAAAACTTCAAAAACCCCAGATGTTCACATACTGTACTTAATTACACAAAGGAGGTATTCCAGAAATTTATTACAGTAAGTTTTAATGACAAAATGATGCAGCTGCATTGTAAAATAAGAACAACAGAACTTTTTAAGAATTCTGAACCCCTTACATGTAAGGCATTAGGAGAAAAAACATTATCAATATCCTCTTTCAGATACTATTTCCAAAACAATTGGGTAATGGCCAAAAAGCTTCGTCAGAAATAAATCAGAAACCAGCAAAAGAGAGAAAGTCCGTAACTCGAAGATCCAAACCAAGTCCCGGTCAATAGTAATGCAAGCGTAGGATCGCCTTCCAGTTGTTTGGCAGATATTGTGAAACAGAACGAAGGACACGGCTCACTCCCAGCAGGCAGATGTCCAGAGAACAAGATCAGCTACATCATCCTGTTACCGAACAGAAGCCCTGAACAGGCACGGACAGATCTACAAGATTACTCCCAGAAGTAATTTACTTAACATGATATTACAGCATAATCTGGTACAAGAGTTCCCTCTTTACCTGTACTAAGGCTCTTGATACTTCAGTGGGAAGGAAGAAGTTCACAAAAACGGACTATTTTCTGTAATCGCTGAAGCTTTACCTAGTCTGCCAAATTTCCAGAATGCTGTGACAAATTTTATGAACATTTAAAAAATATAATATACATATATATCTCTCTTCATCCATACGAACCATCTGGTGTTTTGCCTTTTATTAAGTCATCAAAAGGCATCCTATGACCTGGCTTAGCATGCAAACAGGTTTACATCCAAGCTCAATTAAACGTTCCAAGATTTTTTTCCCTTCTGGGAAAACTTAAGACTTTTTTTTCCTAAGAATATGACATACTCCTAGAAGAGAAAATGTTGGGATATCAAGATTTGTGCAAAAATTCCCACAAGCTGTTTCTGAAAATGCATTAAAAATGAAAGTAACTGATAATTCCCTAAGACACCCTTGAAACCCTAAGAACAGATTCAGTACAAAGAATTAGGAGGTTCTGAGTGCCATTCACAGCCAATGATAGGAAACACTACTGTGCTCTTTTTTTTTTTTTTTTTTTAAATAAATAACCAAAACCAAACCAGCAACGAAATTGATCATCGCTCAGCAATTCTTCCACAGATCATTTCCCACAAACATTTCTCCACTCCAACTTTCCAGACTGTAGAGTCTGAATAATGTTTACCAACAGAAGCATTGAGGCTATAGCTGTAAGAAATCTTGTAGGTGGGAAGCTGCCTGAAATTTCAGATGATTATTAAAAGACATTGCACAAAACATTCACATGCTCCTTCCTAGGTATTTGCGTTTGCATACCTGTCCATGGACTAAAAGCACCTTTTGCTCTGAAAGCTGTCTGTCATGTTTAACTGAAGAAATTTGTCACACTTCTCCAAAACTTCATATAGGCACATACAGAACACTATTGAAAAAGAGAACCAGGAATTCACAAGACAGCTTATTTTACAATAATAAAATAATTCCTGGAACTGGAAATACAATATCTTCATAGCACCATCAATCAATCAGAATCCAAGAGTCAGGCTGATCATAATATCTTGATATTTTACTCCAAAAATAGGCTAAAAAAGATTTTTTAAAGCAGAAATTAAGGGTTCATTTCACAATTTCCTTGGAAAAAAAAAATATAGCTACACCCTTTTGAAAAAAAACCCAAACCCAACCCATTCAAAACAAAACAAAAAAAAAATCCCAACCTACCACTTTAACATTGCTTAAAACAAGTATGCAGGGTTCAGCAGTTAATTTTTTCCCCTCAACATCATCTTCTCAAATAGATAGTGCTTAGCTAACACACTTCGTGAATAGTAATTTCACTGAATTTTTAGAGTTGGAAGGGACCATAGAGATCATCTAGTCCAACTCCCCTGCTGAAGCAGGATTGC
>JAOXNO010000001.1:133489861-133501858 GCA_028565335.1 Limnodromus scolopaceus
CAGGCCTCCAGCTTGAACCTGCTCCATTAATCATTACCCTTTGGGTCCTGTCACACAGCCAGTTCTCAATCCACCTCGCTGTCCCCTCATCCAGCCCACACTTCCTTAGTTTCCCAATGAGGATGTTATGGGAGACAGCGTCAAAAGCCTTACTGAAGTCAAGGTAGATGACATGCTAGTAATCATGCTCCACACTGCACATCCATTCAAAGAGACTTAGCTGAAACCAGCCATTCATTAAGATCAAAGAAAATGCCTATTAAATTCAGTGTATTACATGGTGTTATGAGAAATCAAGAAGTTGTTTAGCTGAACCAGTACACAAGATTCTGAAAGTGCAGAACATCAATAATGTGAAGGAAGGATTAGGCCAAGCCCTAGGATCTCTCGTTCCATCACTGTGCACGCTCCCCTTAACTAAAGCAAAAAGTTTACATCTGTTATTTCTTGGACTCCTCTATATGTATGCTGCAGCTACTTCTGATTAATATGGGTTACTGGAGAGTTGCTTCTTTCTGAAGTCCTGGCTACAAACAAGTACACTAAAATACTGGATTATGTGTGGATTAAGCTGCAGTTTTCAAGGGTTGAGAACTGAGTGAAATCAAAAAAAAGTTTTCACAACAGTTCTTTCTCCTGATGACATGAGATTTGTTCTTAATTTCCCCTAGAGCCAACACAAATTCATGGCTAACCAGTCCAGATGCAAAATAAAACTGGTCCAAAAATACCTGACCATTTTTAATTAAAACGCTTTTGCTTTCCTTTTGAGAAAAATAATTTTTTAAAACCTCTGAAATTTGGATTTTTAATCAAAAGTGCATCTTTTGCCATACAGACGAGACAGAAGCATTAAAAATATCAAATTGTGATTAAGAAGCAGGCTACAATGGATTACCAAAGTACTTCTAAAAGAAGAATTCACTGTCTGAAGCTTCATCAAATGGAGAAACTGGAAGCTCACACACGTCAGTATATTTAGGGAAGGACTGTATTTGATTACTCAGAGAAATCTCAAGACACATGAGAAATTAGACCATCATTTCAAAGGACAGCTTTTTTAATCATGTGTTCTGCAAGCTGGTACTAGTAAACGTTTTTCTAAACAAATAATTCCGTAATTTAATTGGCCCAACTGAGCAGCTACATTAAACACAGAAGTGGAATTCAAATGCCCATGCAGAGTCTTAAGCACATGGTGCCTATTTATCACAAATCTCAGTACACCCATAACCACAAGAGCACCGCTAGGTTTTTCTTTGAATAAACTATGAGCTGGCAGAAAAGCAAAGACAAGACAACTCAAACCAACACAAAGTAGTGTACAGTTTTGTTTAAGTATCATCACTCAGTACACTGCATACAGTCGGAAATGTGCATATGAATGTGCACTATGAATATACATGTTCTTTAATTGATAAATTATCTATTGCATTTCCAGTCTACATGCATTTCCTTTTTTTTTTTTAATTATATAAAGGAAAGGACAGTTAAACTTTCTCTAGCTCATAACCCGATGATTATCATTAATTTGTGTTAGTCATAAATTATAGTGTTAGAGACTATCTAGTTACTAGTAAAATCAATCTATGATCCAACAGTCATGATGGTCATTAAATCAATTTTTCTTGAGGTTCTGTGGTTAACTTATTCTGAAGTTCAGGGAACTTTTTCTGGGTTCAGGGATTTTTAACCATTTGCCCTATTATTTCTTTCAACTGTGAATCTTAGTCTTATCTAAAACATGTAATCTGGGGCAAGGAGAAGACACACAAGTGTTTAAACAGTAAGTTCCGAACACATGCAATATTTTCTCCATCTATTAGTTATCCAAAAAAAACCACAATGGTAGTTTACTTTCTATTCTGAAATTCTCTTTTAAGCATGCGTGGGATTGCTGTTCAAGTCAAGTAACTTTGGACTGTATCCTACTTTGAGAAGTGTGTCACAATTTGTTTATGCTATAGAATTAGATAATTATGCAGTACTTCAGCTGCCTCCCCAAACATGGATAAGCCACTCTTTCTAATAACACATTGTGTATTAAGGTTTTTTACAAGTCTTATTTTTAACTGTTTAAATTGTAATCCAAAATTAAATAAATCAATTTTGAAATATTATGCATTTTCAGCTTTGATACCAAACTTTGCATTTTGCCATCAAGGATCCTAATCACTGCGTGTGTGAAAGAGCTTCAGCCTAAGTACAATATAAATCAAAATAGTTTCAACAAGATTCTCCATAGATATTTCATCTTGAAAATAACTCTTTCAGAAAGCTATGAAAGATAGCCTTTGATTCTCCGTTGCTAGTTCAAGGGTGTTGATAACACTGTACTTTATTTTTGTCCCATTGCCAATTAAATATACTGAAATAGAAAAGTTCTTTGAAGACAAAAATAAACAAACTAGTTGCTTCAGTTTTTGATATTTACTAATTTAGCCCTTGATGGCAATCAGCTCCTTCAGCCAAAAGATCTAACAGTACAGCACAGAATTGCCTCCATTCTGAAAACCACAGGGAGACCACCAAGCTGATCACTGGATGCAAGAGCCCTCCCTACTCTAGCAAACACCCACAAAAAGGCAGAGAAACAAACCGAGAAGCATGCCAACTTATCGGATCATGTAACATCTATCTAGAGCAAGCCTCGCAAGGAGGTTAGCTGTATTAAATGGCTGACTCAAACGATTCAATGGGGCCATTAAAAGTGACAGGTCATGCCTTACCGTGCTTTTAGCACACCCTCATTATACTAAGTCCAAATTAATTTTCCTATCTGAAACAGAATCAAGAAACTATCAAGACCCTTGTAGCATGGCAGAACAAAACCTACATCCCCTTGCCTTGAATGACTAGTTAAGAAGTGAGGACTTTATCTCCGTGAAATAGGCTTGGGATTGGTAGCAAGGCAAAAATACAACATCGAAGTCCCTGCTTCTCTCCATGAACAGACAAAAATCTTGTTCATCTTACACAAATATTACAACCTCCTCCTCCTCTACAACCTAGCACCCATTCAGGTCCCTTAAAAAATTCCCCAGTCACAATATCACAATCTTTTGATAGGCTATAGCTCCAAACAATGGTGACAAAGCCACATTCCAAGTCCCCTCAATAGCTGCTTTGGGGTTTTTTTTATTACCTTGACATGCCTTTCCCCACTCCATCCTTCCCCAGTTACACCCTATGCTTCTACGCCCAACTGAGGTCCTCCTTGGAGGTGCTCCGCTGTCAAGATCTTCCCCACATCTGATTGATCTTATACCCACTTCTCTCTCACATGTGCCTCCAAGGTACCACACTGCTGATATCCTCCCCAGACACCAGTCTGGTCCTAGATCCAGTTCTCTCACGCACCGATTTCACCAAACTTTTCATGAGCATTTCCAAGCTGCTGATGATACCCCAAACTCAGTCTCCAAATGGGTTCTGCTGCTTGTGGCCCTCTCACTTCTTAATAGCCACTTCAGTGCTGCTACTCAACTGAAAAACCTCTGACACCTATTTAATTAGCTTCTGTTGGCTTTTATACATCTGTCTTATGTCTGAGAAGTGAATCCTTTCTTTTAAATGTAACTTGAAGCTTGTTTAGAGGTATGTTGTTTCTATGTTTATATGTTACGTTTATACCATGGAGGTATTTTAAAAATCAGTAGTCAGGACTGCCATTCACAAAGAGGATTTACTCAAAGGTTTTAAACTGACTCAATACTTTTGCCTAAGCCAATTCCTTATTGAATTAAATTTAATTGACATAGGCCACTTAAATACCCACCTGCCCTGAAGGTTAAGTCAGCTTAGGGAACTAAACCAACTGAAAACTACCCTCCCCAAAAAGAGGCAAATGAAATACTGCATAGGGTTTGGGTTGGTGGTTTTTTTTTTTTTGCTGATTTGTCATACCTTAAGGTTGGACAAGCACCAGTACCAGTGCAAGAGAGGGGTGAGACCATGTGGCTGGCAGGGAGGACACTGGTGCTTTTGGCAGCAGCTAAGCAGTAGCTGAAGGGTGCTGCATTGCGAAACCCTGCTGAGCCTGCACCCTGCTCTGCCATGGCAGGCAGAGCCGTAGGAAAAGTACCTAGAGCGTGTTTTCTTTAGCTAGCTTCTTCCAACCAGAAATAAGTCAAAGATTACTTAAAAGCTGCGATATTGGCTGGCTTTGCTGGTGAATGTGAACTGTCACATCTGCAGCAGATAAGATATTCAGGAAGTTCTATTTTTAACTGTAGGCAGAAAGAGTATTAGTTTTACTTCGTTTCACCGAAATATCAACTAAAGACTTCTGTTTGGCCTCACATACAACTGTACAAAGCTCTACCTTCCGGTAAACAACACAAAATTATAAACCAACATTACATTTAACAGGCACCTCTATGAAGCTTGTTAACATGACTTTGCTATAGATAAGTTTCTAATTTTTTTTTATTGCCTACAAGTCATTTATTCTTATGTTTGCACAGTGCTGTCACTATATTTACATTCACTAAAACACTAAGTTGTTATCACTCAAACTGAACTTATCACTAGAATCCAAGCCTAAATAGGAGCTTTTTCTCCAGTTAACAGAACTTAAAACCCAGCCCTAGCCTTGTGACATTGCAAATTTTGCATTCTCACACGCACAGATTATAGATCCTGAAAAGCTGATACTTCCTCCCAACACCCTTTAGAAGATATATTAATGCAAATACCTGATTTTCTTTTAACAAGTCTTAGTGCTGTTTAATGACAATAAATACAATTACGCCTATACTGACTAAGATATACATTGTTTTATACATACAAGAAACAGGAAAGTGCTTTTTCCAACAGTTTCAAGCACTGACAACATCTGACAGATCACAGTTTCTCACTACAAGATCCAACTCATACGTGAGGCAGTCAATACCACTTCACAGAACCCTTCAAGAAAAAGCCCTCCTAACATCTGCCAACACACTGAAGTCACAAGCGCTGATTTAGTCCTTTCTAGCATGCACACGAATACAATAAGGCAGGTGTCTGCATTCCTTATCTAATTGCTGAAAATACTTCCATTTAGATGTAAAAACTACAAACGCATACAAAAAAAACTTCACCTTTAACAAAACATTAAGAAGCTTAACAGCGTTTTTTATTAATGAGGTTACTGTGGCTCAATAGCAGGCTTGATGCTTTAGCACACATGCATTAGTTTTATGCTACCTAAGCCAGATTTTCAAAGTTTATGTATTTTAGCCAGTAAAAAACAATTAAATAAACCATAATTCACTACTCTTGTACTATAAGGAAAACCTTTCACCTTTAGGAAGAAACAGTGGGTGCCTCTCACCTCTACTTTCTGAGAAAAACTTCTAAAAAACTACTAAAATAATTTATAACCCTCAATGACCGGAGATGTACTACTCATTTTTAACAAAGTTGAACTACAAGAAAATGTGAATGCTCACTTCACACAGGCACTGCTTTTTTCCAATCAACATAAATTTGACAAGAAATTAAAAGCTACCTTATTAAAATATTTATATCAGAGAGCTGAGATCAAGGGGGAAAAAGGGCAGTAAATTAAATTTTTTTACCATGAATCAGCTGATTAACATTTACTTGCTATCAGAATCTATCAATCAAACAAAAGACTCAACTTGAAAATCATACTTAATACCAACTAATAATAACTCCAGGACACTTGTGCCTACACTCATTTTTAATCATAAACATTTTCAGGGAAGTCACTCACAATATAAAATGAAATACCTGCCTGTTTGAAGACCTACTGGCCAGCGTGAAAAAAATATGAATGTATCTCCCTCCCGAAAGGCAGAGAAGTAGATTTATCATGGCATATGTGAAACTTTCAAAAACCATTGTCAGCTACAGCATGCCTTTAAAAATATTACTGAATTATTCTGAACAAGAACTAAATTACAAATATGTGCAGACTGACCAGGGCACCACAGCCCTCTCTCAGCACCATGTGCTGCAGCATGTATTCCCAGTCACATGCCAGGAGCGCAGTCGCACAGCTGCACAGCGTTCCCATCCACCCTGTGGCTGCATCCAGGCTTGACATTTGCACAGAAAATTCAAAACATCTGGATCTCAAGTCCTACTCTACATGCAATGTTTTTAATGTAAAGTCTATCAAGTCCACTGTATTTACTGCTAACTTGAGGTAAGCAAATGATGCAACTGCAGTGACCCACATGCCTCAAGTGACAGGGATAAATCGGATTTCTTCCTTGCCATGTAAAGAGAATCAGATAGAGAAATTCTCCACTTTTTAATGAAAGAACGGCTGCTCTGCCAATCCTTATGAGATATATATAGCTATATATATTACATATAGGTCAAATGATATATCATGCAATAGAGGTAGTAAAAATAGATGGCTGTAGACAATAGGACTTCAAGCAATAGCTGACTTAAATCAGGCAAAAAAATTATTGAATTAGGTAATTTCATCTAGAGAGCTACAAGACTGGAAAAATGACTCCAACATTTAATATCTCTTACTATTACAACCATATCATATTTCTGGTTTCAACTTCTGACTATCAGATATTATTACAAGCCTACTAAAGAATAGAGCTCTGAAGTCTCCAGTATCATCTTTTTTTATGACCAGTACTCAAACCACTTCTTAAACACCTCTTCAACTGAATAAATTCATCTCTTTTGTTCTCACGGGAGAGTGTATTTTCTAGATTCATACTCTCTTTGTTTTTCTTTACGACCATCTCCATCTCTTGTGAACTTGGCACTGACAGCCTTGAGAGCCAATTTGTAAAATCACAACCAAATTAGTATTTCAGCAGTTCTGCTCCCCTTAAAACATTTTCAAAGCATCACTTCCAACAATACATTTCTGTACCCTACAGGTTACATTTTATGTTTCACATTAACACTCTACACCACAGTCAAATAAAGTACATGATTTAATTCTGTCCAGTCACCATAATGTGTTGAGAGGGAATATTAAAATAACGATCAACAATCACTTTGTTTTCTTCCCATTCCACAAATAGCATTAGTTCAAAACAAAACTATGAGTTAACACAGTTGATAATCACAAAAAGGAAGTAGACATAAAAAGTCTGAAAACACATACTAACTTGAAGCAAATTTTCAAAAGTGGCAGTGGTACTATCTATTCTGTTGCCTTCATCTTTCTGATGCTTTGGAATAGAAGCATTTAGAAGAATTCTAATACTGAATGACACTAATTGTGATTCTCAATGCAGGGGCTTAAGCCAGGCCCAGAAAAATGCTGTTAGTGAAAACCCTCTGTCTTTGCCTTGTTGAGGAACATCAACTGGACAGATACATTCCAATACTCTAGGAGATACTCTCTTGCCTTGACAAAGAGGCCACTGCTTTTCCAACCATATCACGCACTGATGCGCCAACAGATCCTTCTTTGCCTCACTAGAGAGGGGCACATCTTCCCATTTCAGCAAAAATACTTTAGAAGTGGTTCTCATCCACTTCACAGCTCTCTGATCTGGCCTCAGAGTTGCTCCTCTCCATGTATCAAAGCAAGAAAACATATGAAACAGTAGTTTGTCACTAAAAATGCTCTTAATACAAAACAAGAAGTAATTAAGCAACTTGAGTCTGCAATTTTCTAGCTTTGAATATTTGACATTAATATTGTCTTGGTTTAAGCTTCTTACAATCTCCTATTCCTTTATAAAATCAAACTGGGGAAAGAGAAATCACATTGTGCAGCACCACACCAGCATGTGGGTTTGAACACCTCACTTTGCCACTTGCCATAACTGAGGAAACAATAGTAGCAATGGACTGTCTTTGCCCTACCCCACAGAGAGAAGAGGTAAACTGAGTAATACTGACATTTGTTAAAAGCAAATAAATTATGATAATGAGTCCTGAAATTGTTGGGGGGGAAAAAAAAAAAAAAAAGAAAGAAAAAAAGCCAGCACTTCTGGACTTTTCTGAATAGTATTCACTTGAACATTTCTACTGTGCACAGGGGGTGGGGGGGTGTGAATAACACAAATACCTGCCTAGTGACTTTTCCAAGCTGACTCCTTGTTTCAAGCTCATGAGCCTTTCCTGCTTATTTCCAAGCTTTACAATTTTGAATTTTCACTAGTCTCCTTGTCCAGCACATCTTGTACTTCCTGAACCCCATCCTCTCCTTTCATGCGTAGTTCTTACATTTCACCTTCTAACTATCTTCTCTTCTTCACCTAGACTTTGCATGCTGCCATGCATGCATGTTTTCTGACTGAAGATTCCTCACCCAAACTCACCGCTCCTTCTTTTCCCTCTGGGTTCCCTGTACAGCCAAGAAAAGAGCTGACACCCTCACAACCCGAACCCTCACCAGACCGGTTTCTCCTTACCTGTTTTTCCCTGCCCTACTGGTTTTCAGTCCAGTTCCCCTACTTTTTTCTTCCCAGGCTTCAGGTGCCATCCTCCTTCTCCCTACCCCCAACTCCTGATTGCGTTGCTTTCCACGACCTACTGAAATTTTCCCCACCTCTGTCAAATTCCAAGGCCAATCCCACTTGTTCTCATACCCTTGCTCCAACCCACCTCCTCTACAAGGCCAAGTTTTTCTTCCATGATCAAATTAAGCAGCTTTTAGGTCTCATAATTTAGATGGTGATTAGGACACTGGACAGAAAAAATCCCTGATTTCAATTAACATACCAGCAGACCAGCTTGCAGGAAGTTTCTGCACACGCAGCTGCTAAAATCTAAGCCTTTACCCAGCCCGTACTGATTTTTCAATGCCTCCCAAACTGGCCAAAATAGACGACTTCTCCATGCAAAAACACTGCTGTATCTCACAAGTTTAAAATCCTCACTCCAAAGCAAGATGATTTCAATCTTCAAATAAACAAGACAACTCACATTGCAAAGCTGAAGGAAACACTCCCTCTCCCCTAGTGTTGTTCCCAAAAACCAACGCTGTGTTTTAGCGCAAGTTTCCACATACAACAAATCCAACAAAACTCACCAGCTTGGAAAGCTTTTGCCAAATTCCAATAGTTTTGGCTAAGCTCTAATCACTTGAAAACAGTCTTGTAACAAACAGCAACAGATCCCGGGTGCCGCAAGGATCATCAATATCAACTACAAACGTAGTCAGTCTTTTATAAGACCATTTACAATCCCCAGTTATTGACCAGAATTTCAATATAGCAAGTACTGTGCAAACACAAGATAAAAAGACAGTTTGTTGCCTTGAAAAACTTACAATCTATTAAGATAAAAGACGACTACTACCGTGAGATGAAAACATGCATGGAATGGCTCCATTCTGAGACTTACAGGATCTGCTACACAACCACCCACAACCTATTCATTACACGCAATCCACGCATATCACCACAGTATATTCCCCAACCTAACCACTGATTTGATATCAAAGATAAGATGCTTCTCAAATCTGTTCGTTCTATCACTCTGCTGTTAGTATCCCTCTTTCTTCTTCATTTATTCCACTTTTTTTTTTTTTTTTTTACTATAGAAAACTATATGGTATCCACTTCTGAGTCCCCTCTCCCTCCATATCTTTCTGACTTACCTCCCTGGCTCGTCACCTTTCCCAAACTCCAAAATCCTTTATAAAGCACATTTTTCCTTCCTCAACTTCTCCAATTAGACTTTCCTTCTCTTTCTGGCTTCAGTGGGAAAAATGCAGGGGGGGCGGGGGGTGAAACGGAGGGAGATTTTCTGGGTTTTTTTAATAGAATAACTGCTTCAAATTAAATTCACTAACCAAGCTATACAAAAGGCTGAGAAATCTCAGGAGGAATGCTGAAAAGAAAAACAAACTACTAACTGCCAGCTAGAGGGAAACAGGAGCCCATGGGGATGCTTGTGGGACTACTGCCCATAGGAAAGCTTGGAGGTGCTGATCTCAGAGCCCTGAGCAAGTGGCAGCATGGCCTGAGGTCCCATAGCTTTGTCCAATTCCTCCTGGATACAAATGAAACCACTCCATGAATACAGAAATGGGGGGCTGATCTCTGTCACTCTATGCCAAACTCAAAATGCTAAGGTACATATGATACAAGTACATTATTCTGCCCTCCATTTTTCAACTTCTTTTTGCAAAAATACAGCTTTGGTACCGCTTCCTGTTGCTCTGACCTTTCTTTCCCAAACTTTGCTATAACACAACCAACCTGATCCTTTCTTACTTTGCTGCTGCCTACGGGAGTCTGAACAGCTGCAATGAAAACCAAAAAGACTGGTCACTTTCCGCTATGCAACACACAGAAATCTCACCAAGGTATCAACAGTGGTCTCCTCTCAGATTACCTCTGCAATCAAAAAACTACCTCCTGCTACTTGAATTCTGTAGAAACGACTGATACATGCTCATGAAAACATCACATCTTTTCTATCTGCCCCAGTGTGTCTCAATCTCTGCTCTACAGCCTGTTCTTACCCAACACGAAAAATAAATCTAAGTTTAAACATTGGTGTGAGATATTTAAACACATTTTCAAGCATCATGTGGCATTTCAATTTTTTCTTCAAAACATGAAGTCATAATTTTAGCAATACGATTTAAGTCGAATGGTAACTGAATTTAAACACTGTAATAAATGGTGAAATCTTTTTCCTTCTTTTCTGATGCAAGATATTCCAGAAGATGAAACCATATACCCTCTGAAATTTAATGGAAAGGATAACATGCAAAGAAGATACAGACACGTTGTCGTACCTTTAAAACAGCATATTACAAGTAAGCTAACATTAAAACGCATATCTGTGTCGTAGAAAAATGTGCTATCTAAAGCATACTAACAAATATTCAGTGCCTCAGCAAAAAAAAAAAAAAAGTATGTGCATACATAAGTATGTCTAAATAATAAGACAAAAGATCTTGATCTGGTAGGTAAATATTTAGGCTATTTAAACAGTTATGTATCATTGTGAAAGCGGGGCAGGAATCGCTTAAATTACTACAGTCTTTAACCCAGACTGTGCTTAAATGTTTCTGTGGCCTGCTTAACATTCCAGGCATACTTCTGGCAAGGTAGCTCTGGCTGAGGTTCAAACTGTCCTTGTCCAACTTTCACTTACTATAAAAACATTGTTTAATATAGAAAAGTATACACGGAGACATATGTTTCTTATTTCGCCGACACCTAGAATACTGACACTTGTGTTCACTAACTCCGTGTGGAAATTTTTTAGGCGAATGCTTTTCCAGCGAGGTTGTGTTCACCGGGCAGACCGTCCACGCTCCCACCAGTTTTAAGCTAGGATACTTAAATACCACTCATAAGGCAGCTCTGCCGAAATACGTAAACCCTGTCCGTATTTATTCCCCCTAATTAAAACGAAAAGGCCTAACCCAACCTTACCACGCACCGCCAGGCCCGAGAGACCAAAAAACGCTATCCCGAAACAAGGCAGCAGCCGGGTAATTTGTAGCAGACCGCGTATTTGTCAAATTAACTGCAGGAATTTACCGGTTTGCTTACCTCCACGCAGCGTTATCTTTTATGAGGAGGTAATCTACCAAATTACTTCAGCATGCCTCCAGCCTGCTGCTGCCAATTAGTTTAGCCCGGCTAATAAATCAGGATGGCCAAGCCGTTTTACAGTGGGGCTTCGTCCGGGATTGCGAGGGGTATAAACGGAGGCGACACGGTCCTGTCCACCCCATCTCCCCCCTCACAGAGAGGCAACACTTGGTCTGAGCACCCACCGCGGGCAAAAGAGCCTTAATTCCCGGTGGTGGGGGAGTGGGGTGGGCTCGATCTAATTTAGCCTTTACGAACTCATCAGCCGCCGGGATAAGGGCTCGGCACTTCAGCTCTCCCTTCCACACGCGCCGGCCGAGGAGGGTCGGCGTGACAGGGTCCCGTCCCCCCCCGGCCCGCCTTCCCGCCTCGGGGCGAAGCCAGGCGAGGCGGAGAGCCCCGCCGCCCACACCCTCCCCGCGGCCACGGCCGGGGGAAGGAAAATGTCGCCGACGGGCCCGGCTCGGCCGCCGAGGGGGAGAGGGGCGCGGGGAGA
>JAOXNO010000001.1:133502483-133519845 GCA_028565335.1 Limnodromus scolopaceus
GCCGGCCCGAGCGCCCCCGCCCCGCCGCTCAGCAGCGCCCCGCCGTCGCCTCCCCCTGCTCCCGCCCGGCGCCTGCCCCGGCCATCTTCCCTCCCTCCGCCAGGGCCCGGCCTGCGGGGGAGGAGGAGGAGGGAAGCGGCAGGGCCCGGCCAGGCGGCCGCACCCCTCGCCGCGGAAGCCGGGCCCAAACTCAGACACGTCGGCTACGGAGAGAAGGCGGCAGCCCTCCGGCCTGGGCCCGGGCCGGGAGAAGGTGGTCTGCGGCCCTGCCGGGGCCTGACCTGTGCCGCCCCGGGGCCTGTGCTCTGCCACGGCCCGTTGGGGAGGGTGAAGGGAAAAGGGAGCCATGGCCGGCCCTGGCTGCGTCCCGCGTCCCGTCGTGCCCACCCAAAAAAGCCCCGGGGCTGCTGAGCGATCGGGAGGTGGGTAGGAATGTGGGGAAGGGACGGAGGTCCCCTACAGAGCGAGGAAAGATGATGGAGAGGAGAGGTGTTGAAGATCGTGCTGTATCCGTGCTTTGGATAACGGGTGGTGGAAAATTACACACCCGACTCGACATGTCAGCGCGGTCCCTTCATCTCATCCCGCAGAGCAGAAAGCAGCTGTGCCTGCTTTGACCTGAGCCGGCTGGAGACCGCAAAGTAGAGTTCCAGCTACCACCTAGGATTAAATTCCCCAAAACTTAGTTAGAACAGAGGTAAAGTTGGCCTGTGGTACTCTGTGCCTTTCCAGGATGCTGGCTTCAGCTAAACCTTCGAAAATCTGGAAATAAAAGAGTTAAGGTAATGCAGGCTAAGCTCTAAAAACTGGGAAAGAAGTTAAAAATATATTCTCAAGCAGCCTTAACTCAGCCCCCTGAAATTGGCGATACCCTGCCAGGGATTATATTGCAATTCCAATTATGTTCCAATTGCTTTCCGTCTTTTAAGTTACAGTTCTATGAACGTTAATTGCTGCAGCGTGGTTATAAATGCAGGAAATTAGAGGGCTTTTGCTCCTGACTTCTTAGGCCCTTCACTCTCTTATTCCCACAACCTTCACCAAACCATTAGTTATCAAAGAACAGAGCAGGGCGTGAGAGAAGCAGTATAGATAACGGAACAAATCAGGTGTTTTACCTGTGCTTCATAGGTTATTTCAATAGGAATAGACTGGAGTCTTCTTACCAGGGCTGTTGTCAGCCGTGAGGTATGACAGGAGAGTAATGTGGGTTTAGTGATGAAAGCAAAGCAGTATATGAAGCCCTGAGGGCAATGGTGAAGTAGATTAAAAACGTTCTGGAAGTGTAAAATTTAGTAAATGTGAGGCTGTAGATTTGACCTTCAAAAGCACAACATTTTATGTTTGGATCAGCTCATCTCAACAGAGGTTTTGCTTCAGCAAAGACTGGGTCCTGAGAGTTCAGCAGTATCTCCAGGAGCAAGGTGCTGCTAGTGCGTTACGATGTTTTAGAGACGTATTTCAAAGAGGGCAGAGTTAAGGCATGGTACAAACTCAATATTTTTCAGTGTTTGCAGTTTCTATTATTTAAAGTATTGTCTCCCAGGTTTTCAGAGGTCTTATTTAGCAGAGGTAGGCATTCTCAAATGACCGAGGTCTATGTTAACAAAGTTTTGGGGCACTGAATTTTCTTGTTTGAAAAAAAAAAATTCCTCTGTGCACCACAGCTTAACTCTCCCTTCATTGGTTTTAATGTCCCTGCAGCAATTACCTTAGCACAATGTCTGCACAGCACAGCACCATGCCAAGACACTGGACTAGTTCATAATACCTGGAAGCAGTAAAGCCAGGTTGCTATAATAATCCAGCAAGACTGATTAGCCCTGCTGAGGATACGTGCAGCATCGCCCTCCGACATGGTCTGGCTCTTCCTTGTCAGTCCCCAGAGTCCCAAGAGAGGGTCAAGCTTCAGTGAAGAGCCTGAAGATAGAGGTTGCAGAAACAGTGTGGGGCTGACTGTGGAGACAGCAAAAAAGATTTCAAATGGAGGTGGGGAGCTCAACACAGCAGTGGGCAAGAGGGGAAAAGACAGGACTGAGTGTGGAACATTTCATTCAGCTCATAGCCCTTCGACTAAATTCTTGTCTTAACTTTGGCAAATTGCTCCTGGTTAGAGCCAGAAAAGGACTTGGCTGGGCTGTGGTTCCTCAGGCAGAATTATGATGCACATGTTCCATGTAAAACATGAGCTGTATGTCCAGTGGGGCCTGGATCTCATGGATTCATTACAAATGCAGTTGAGGATGCATATGCTGCTATGTAAAGGACAGGTCCGAGATTTTCAGGTGCGCTGTAGCTGTTTCTGCAACTGATAGGTTACACCTCACTAAATCTTGAACAAATGTGAAAAAAAACCCCTTAGATTCTGCCTGGGGCAAAGTTTGCAGGCTAAACATGAGAACATGTCTTAAAAACCTCAGATTTAAAAGTGTCCTGGGCTCCAGATTTAACTTTTAGGCTTTCTGTGTTTAGAAAAGTCATTAGCTTCAGTTAGGAGCTGAAGCTTCTTAACTGCTCATGAATAAAGGTGTTGAAAAACCTGATTCCAAGAATCCAGCCAACTGTGCACAGAGCTGCCTACAGTAACCAGTAGGAAATGATAGGGCTGGCAGTTGCCACACGAGAATAGAAACTCCCTCTGTCTGCAGCACGCTCATGCCAAGATGCCAGGCAGGAACTCTCAATTATTTTTCAGGCCAGAATGGTACCCTTCCTCGGATGTTACCTCACCCTTCTGCCTGTTCCTTGGGAGGAAATGACCAAAGCATTCAGGTGCCAAGGATTATTTTTGAGTAACATGAAAAGGCAAGAAGAGAAGAACCTGAAAAAGTGACTGCAGTTTTCCTGCCAAAGCACTAATTTGCAATGTGTTCTGCGCCATCCTTACCGTACAATGAAACCCTCCCGAGCCTGCGCTTCTGCTCACTCCCTTTTCTTTTCCTTCCTCTTCAATGCCTGTCATGCTTCATTAGGGTAAAGGGAGAGAAAGGGATGGAGAACCTGATGCAACACAGCATCTCTCTGGTTTGGGCTGCAGACAGAAACCCCTCTGCCAAAAAAAAAGACAACCTGCATAGTGTGGAACAGGCAATAATATGGAAGATTTCAACTTAGAAGACACCAAAGTCTGCCACAGGAAATTAAATGCTCACAGTACATATTTTAATCAATCTGCACAAATGCCAATATGTCATATTTCATATAAAGGTATAACTTTGTAAATTTACATCAGTCCCCATCTCCATATATACATAATACACATCTTGATTCTCATGTATTTCACACACCTTCATTCCACACCTGTTTTCCTTTCCTTCCATCTTATGCCACCCACAAGCATTGCTCACACTCTCACTCATTCCTCAGGCACACCTATTCCTATTAACTCAAAATTACACAAGCAGCTTTTCTTTGTGTACCCTCCCTTGCCCTCTTCAGTGTTTATAATCACAGATTCTACCTGCACATCTTCTCTGGTATACATGCTCTTATACCCACGGCCATAATTGATCTCACAACATTTTCCATAGAAAACAGAGATAACAGTTCCCATTGTGGGTTGCAGATAACAAGTCCCAACTTTCCTACTGTTCGCAGGAAAAGCCCTTAATTCTGCCTGAAAATCAAAACCTAATTTTGGCACTCCACATCTTTCTCACAATTGCTGAAAAATGGCAGCCAGTCAGAACTCTTGTCTCGTTGTATATAATAACAACAACTCCATCCTCATCTTCTAGTTGTGAACACTTATTTGCAATTTATTTCCCATTTCCCAGATCGTCCAGCCTGTGTGCGTCCTTCGTACTGTCTTCACCCCTCACTGAAAATTGTCACTTCTCTGTGATCATAGATGTCTTCTGGAATGGCAGAGTGAAGTCTCCTTCGTCATCATTGTCCTTCTGATGGCCAGCTATCCCACTCACCCTTCAAGCCGGGGCTTGCTACCTTTTCCATATTGAACAGAACAAAAGGCTCATAAGAGACTGGGATGTAATTAGCTCTGCCCCTCCAGGTCTCTTCTGTTCACCACACACAGGCACACGTATGTAAAAACAAAAATATAAATGCAAAGATAAATTAGATAGAGAGAGAGATGTGCATACATATGCATGGACACATTTCTCCAAACCAAATACATCTACACACTGCATATGACAACCTATCAGCTGGTTGAATTGCTTCACTGCTGAGAAATCTGTCTCAGGGGAAGGCTCTCCTTGGGCTGCCGTACAGAGATTGAAGCCTCCTCCAGCACGGTGGAAACTATGCTGGCTGCCCCCCTTTTGCAGCCACAGGCTGGTGCGGTGTCTGAAGCTCTTTCAGAGGGTTGCTGGCCAAAGGAGAGGTCTTTGGGATCTTGGATTTAAATACATGAAACAAGGTGGGACACTGGCCCTTCCAGAAAAGTAGTAATGAAGATGGCATGGAAGGGGAACTGGACAAGTGCCAATCCTTGTGGATTACATAGGGATTCAGGGATGGCATAACAGGTAACGCGGAGAGATATGGTATGTAGTAGAAAGCATGAACAATGGTCACCTACTTCAAAGGAACCAAAGACTAGCAAACCCTCAACCCTTTCTTGCTGTCAGCAGCCAAGAGTAGGGCTCTGGGAATAGACAGTCTGTCAATGATCGTTCCCTGGCTCAACTACAGGTGTAAAAGGTGCTGAGACGTAAAGCAGAAATGTAAAATCACTGAGATTTCAGGATGGAAGACAGAGGAGGGAGCTGTGTCTGTGTACACACGAAGGAAGCAAGTCTTTCCCTCTGCACACTGAGCAGGTCTGATAAGATTCTTTTCTTAAGGGGATTTCCACATAGGAATTAGACTAAAAATCCCAAATCAATGAGAAAAAAACCCAGAGGATAAGTCTGAACTTAATATGAAGTGTAACCGAAAGATTTCACAAATGAGAGTATTTTATCAGGAGATTTATTCATTCTGCAGCGACAAGTCCATCTGAGAAAAGGCAAAGTAATCCAACAAGTCATTTGTAGTCATTGATCCGCCCCCACCAGCTTCTTTTCTTCATAGTAATTCCAATTAAATGGACCATGGAAGGTCTATAGTCACAATCTTTGGGTCAGTAGTCCACATCCAGGCAAGGAAATAATAACCAGCTATTGTTTAGTGCTTCTATTCCTGGTAGGGAAGTAGCATAAAGAGTTGCATTGCCATAGTGCACAGTATGCATAGATGACATGTGAGGTAGATGACAAAGAGGACAGTACATCTGGGCACATGAAGAGAATACGGCCTTACAGTATTTTTAGTTCAAGCGTAAGGGTGTGGTTAACCTTTGAATGAATGTGAATCAGGTGCAAACTCACTGCAATGAAATGTATACACAACTATTTGTTCTCATATCATTATGCCCATGAAACACTGAAATATGTATATAATGTGCATTTATCTTGCACATTTGAAATTCCGTGGCATGCCAAAATTCTTCATTTATGATATTAATACGCAGTATATAGGTGGAATTATTGAACAGAAAATTTTAAAGAAACCAAATTATGAAGAAAGAGTGAGATATATTCCTTTAGGCTTCACAGCTTAATAAGACTATATTAGCTGCAAACAGAAAAGTTATGAAATATACAGAAGTTAGATGTTAAATAACTGTAGCGATGGATTTAAATACAGATCAATTCCTCTGAGCGTGCAGGCCTGCTTACGTCCAGCTTGCACATCCCTTTCTAATCCTCCATTGCATGGCACCTACTCATTTGCCTCTAAAAGGCCTGGGATACAGGCAATGTGAATTTCTCTTTATCATTCCTAATATAACATTTCACTTGACTTATTTATCAGCTGTCAGTAGTATTTGCTTTGAACATTGTAAGTGCTCATACACAGGAAATCCCACTGACCATGTTCCCCTGGACAAATCCCATTCTTCATGCTACAACCCAGCTTGCCAACCCTTTAAATGCCCAGGCGAGGCACTTTATCTATTAAAATATTTAAAATGTTTATAATTATGAAAAGTTTTAAAATGTTTTTCCCATGGAGACACAAGAAATTTTACATGTGCCTCCGATGGTACGTTCTGTCCCAGTCAAGTTTCAAGTCTGAAGCTCATCACAAAGTACTGTGCATAAATTGCACAACACTGAAAATTTTAGATTTTTTAAATTCTCTGTAGGGATCTGATGAGTCATCAAGCTAGTTCAGTCAATATAACACTCCTTCTCTAACATCCCACAGCAGGGCTTGAAAGGGTAGGGGGTAGTTACTCCACATTCGCCACTCTCTCATCTCTGTCTTCACTGCGAATACTCACCCACTTATTCTATTTGCAAACTTAAGCCTATTTCACTTAAGTGCTTTCCCAGACAACTATAAATAGGCTCTTGGAAGTGGTAATTAAGTCAGGACCACATTCACTCACAGGAACTTAACAGCTTCTCCTGGCAGAATGCAATTGTTTTTTCCTCCTCCATCCAGGTCTTTGCAATTGGCCACAGAGGACCTGGAACGGTTTAGTGGTTCAAACCATTTGCAGTATGATTGTATACTGGCACGTTATTATTTCTTCTGCCTCATTATTCCTGCTGCTATTAATTTTTATTAAAAAAATAATGTTGAGAAACAGATTCAGTCTGAGCTCAGACTTGTCATGTGCCCAAAATAAAACGGGATGGTGGAAGAGAGGGTGTGACTGACCTAGAGGGCTCAAAGGCTGGAGGATGAGACGGTGGGTGCTAGAGAGAACCAGTGGAGATGTGAGGAGAGAAAAGTGTGAACTTCCATGTATAAAAATATTTTTCAGCTGACTGAGATTATAATTTAAGGCTCACTGCACTGTATTTCCCCCATGTTATACTAACTTCAGTGACTGCAATGACAATTTTGTGTTACTTATGTCACAGTAAGGCAACTTCTCCAAAAAAGAAAGTTGTTGAAGTTAGCTTGATTTTTTTCCAAATGTTAGCTAACTTGGAGAAAAAATGTTATCTTCCGGAGTTTTGTCTCACTTTAAAGTAAGGGGGAGTTATTTGTCCGGTTCGATTTTACAAAGAAACCTCTCATGCCAGCATGTTGTTATACCACTGGTGACCACATCCCACCGCATTTCAGCCCCAACAGGACATGGGTTGGGAGAGCCAGCGCGCGTGCTGTGCCACCCCGCAACGAGAGGTCCCCTCCCTGCTACTGGTGCTGCCTACTGCTCAGGCAGGGGGCTCAGTGGAAGGCCCGAGGGTAAATGTATTCCCTCTCCTGCATAAAGCTTTTAAAAAACAGAAATAAAGAACTTTCTAGATGAATTACCATATATAGGCTTTCTGCAGGATTCCCCAGCACACTCTCGCAGTGACTCCCAATTACTTCAACAACACTGTAGTGCTTGTTCTCACATTGACATCACCAGAGAGATATTTATTCCAACACAAGATGTTTGCTGTGCAGAATATGCCTGATTTTGTTTTACAAAAGCAGATTATTGTAGTTAATTTTTCATTTTCATCCAAAGATGTATTGTCTGTGGTATTGCATATTTTTAGGGAAAGAACCAACACAAAACAACCCCCCGCAGCCCCCATTTTTTCCATCTAAAGAAACATGCCCGTTCATATGTGTTCCAGTAAGTATACATTCCAGTTCAGTAATATGAGAATAACACTGGCAATGCATGTTGGGATTCAGATACTGGAAACATGCTATAAAACCTCTGTAACATGGGAATGATTCTATCAAGTCAAACCAAAGTCCATCCAGCCCAGTACTGTGTTTCTAATAGTGACCACTACCAGCTGCTCAGAGGAGTATAAGGACAAATACAGTGACATTTATCAAAAACCGTATTCCAAAATCCAGTGAATTCCAGCTCAGGAGGTTCTGGCCCAGAGCTGCTATCCTTGTATTCAACAGCTCCCAAGGGATTTTCTATATTGAATTCATCCAATTAGCTTAGCATCAACAATATATACCGCAAATATGTTTATCTATACACTGAGAATTATTACCTTTTGGTTTGAACCTTAGTGCTATTACCAGTTGATGCCTCCTATCTGTTGTGCTAGAGGAAACTGATTATTCTGTCTTCTCCTTGAAGATGCATCATATGCCCCCTCCATCCTTGTCATGATATGGTTTTTGAGATCTTCCCAGCCGTATCGAGGAAGAAATCTCTTTATTTCACTCAACTTGGACTGAAGTGATCATTGCCCCTCATTCACCATGATGACTGGCCAACAAATTAGAAAACAGGGTAGGATAATAGTCCCCATTAGTGTGTCCTTTCTGAAACGAAGGCAAAAATACAACTCAGTGGTTTGTGTTGGCCTTCGGTGCATGTTGCATGTGCAGTGAATCTCAAAAAAACAGAATTCCTTACAGAATTCCCCAATATACCCAGATCAGAAAAACACAGTCATCATAATTTTATACTAATGTTATAGGAGTATTACATTCATAACCAGAATAGTTCCTCTTACATAGCAGTCATTGACATTTGTTCAGGGATTTTTTCTTTTTTTCTTTTTCATTGGCATGGAGCTTTGGGGTTTTTTTGTTTGTTTGTTTTTTTAATTTATTCTGGGCAGCAGTGCCAACCCAGCTGGATGGATACTGTGCTTTTAAGCCAACAACACCCTCAGAAATCAAGTGGATATTTTACAGTGGTGTAACAGATCATTGCTAGATACAGGACATATGCAAAGAATGACTAATTTCTTTAATATTTAATGTTCAAAACAGCAAAATAAAAATAAGCAAAATTAGTTTGATGACTGCCCTTTGTAATTTTTGTCCTCCGACATTCCTCAGTGAACATTGTCTCACCAAAACTACCTAGACAAATTATCTAGGCAGAAGAGTACTATGTCCTCTGGGAGCTTATAAGGTTCAGATATCCTCAAGTTCTTGTTAGGTTTACATTAACATTTACATTTAAACTGACCCCAGAGATTATTTTTTAAATATAACTCGATTAGTATTCTCAGCGGATCACATATAATGTTAAGGAAAGTTTAAATGATCATTTTGGCTGCTTAGAAATTTTCCAGTGTTTAAAAACCTGTAATTGGCTTTTAAAATTTACTTCTCAGGTCTGTCAGCCTTTTAAAATCAAAATTGTAAAATCAAGGCTCCTTTCCTTTATTTTGCCTTTACTGTAGGAAAATCTTCAACTTTCTGTAATGCCTAGCATTGTAAAAACCATTTTGCTATACTTGGTATAGCAATAACACAGCCTGAGGAAAAGCATCTGCTGAGCTCACTATATTGAATTAAGATCAGTATCCAGCAGTGAGCTTCTGTTGCTAAACAGAGCGATCTGGCACAAAGTTAAAAATCTATTTTTTATTCATTATTTGATCCAATGCCTCATCTGCACAAAAAAATCCTTATGTCAAGGTCAGCACCCTCAGAATGGCTTGATGCTGGGGAGATCCAAGCCAAATTACTCCTTGCGACATGACAATATAACGCTGAAGATCTGGCTGGCTCCAAGCAGAGAGAGCTCCTCTTCAGCACCCATCTAGAAAAGTGAATGGATTTTCCTCCCTATTGACTCCATCAGCAATGTGGACATCCAGTTGGAAACCTCTGGATTTTTATGTCCAAGTTACACACTTTGAATTGCCTGAAGCAGATAATGAAAATACGACCCCTTCGTAACATCTGTTATAAACAGCTGCCCATCATCACAAAGAATGAAGAATTTTGTGGCAAAGGCAGGGCTGCAACCCTATTCTCCAGGGCAGGAGACAGCTGATTTAATCACCAGACTTTCTCTTTGTGCCGTGTCTTGCCTCATTCACTAAACACTTCCAGCTCTTGGGACGCAAAAGTAAAAAACGCAAAGTTCTGTGAAAACCAAAGTTGAAAGGTTTAAAACGACACTGAGTAGGCAGCTGCAGAGACCTTCCTGGATGACCACCATGACACCAACCAGTGCCGCTGACGCTAGACTCTGTGGGTACAAGGGCCACAAGTGTTTCCTTCACAAGCACTGACACTAGGATTGCCAGGGGGGAAATTTCCGTGGGGGAAAGTTGAGGGAGTGCAGCTTTTTCCTTTTAGCAGTTGCCAGCATCTTGCAGACACCCAGTCAAAAGATGGAAAGGGGGCAGCCATGCCCAGCTTCCTGGCTGTCCTAAAAAGGTGATCTCCTACAAAATTATTCCTTGGTTTGTAGGTCTCAGACAACACTTCTGCCAATCACTGACATGACTTGGGGAAAACAAATCTGCAAGCCATTAAACATTTCATGGAATTGAATCAAGACAAAAACCAAAACAAACAAACCCCCTGCCCCAAAATCAAATAGTGTATGCGGTGCACCTTAAGTCTGGTGGGATATAATCTATGCCTGAATTGAAGGTTATGGATTATACTGATTAAGTTTAATTATCATATCTGATAGAACAATAGGAAGGTCACACAGGGGGAAAAAAAAAAAAGAAAGGAAAAAGAAAGCATTAATTTACAATGCTATTCAGAATGTGATACTTGTGTATATGAAAGCTATGGTAGTCCATTGGATCTTCCCATTGCCATCCAGCTGGCATACATTATTAGTATGCACTTTTCTATAACCACTAGCTCTGCTGAAGTTTCTGTCAGCATACTTAGGATGTCCTGTGTTCTGCTGTGAGAATAAAGGAAAGTCTAGAAAATGAGCAATGGCCATTTCAGGTGGTGTTCTCTTTCCTGTTGTGACATTCCTGACTTGGTTTCTTTTTTTGCTGTGGTTGTCAACATTAGGATGAAGTTTTAGGACCACACTGTTCTAAATACGCTCCTTGAAGCATACATCAGAGGTATGCTTTCAGGCTGAAATATTAGAATTTTGATTTTGGCTGGAAAAACTTATAAATGACATTTTCCTTTCTGCAGAGGTTATTCCAATGCATTATTTTTTTTTCTGCAAGACAGACTATATGAATGAGGTTAATAGCAGCTAATTTTCCTAATATCATTATCCTTAGGGAGTATCATTTTACTAGAAGTGAACTGGCATATAATCCTCCCCTCCCCAACACTACCATTATGTATTACTACTCTATTAATAGATCCTGTAACTTGGTTTTATTAACAAAAGATATGACTGCATATTTGGTAGTAACTCTCTTGATATCAAGGCAAAAAGCCACAAGATTAGAATCATATTTTCTCAAAAACACTTTCTAACAATAGATAGAATTCACACCAAAGAACATCTTGCTAAGAATAGATGGAATTATTGTGTAAAATTGCTTCATGCACAATGGAAAAAATTCCAATAATTTTGGCTGGGACACTACGACAATTTGTGACAAAAAGAAAATGATGCTGCTCAAGTGCAGAAAAATGTTTTAGCTCTGCTAGGGTGCTGCTTGATCGCTCAGCCCCAGCTGAGCATTTCACACTCTTTTGGAAGAACTTACCCTATTTAAAAATTTGCTACTTTTAGGTAGTTATCTATCTCCTACATTGAAAATGCTGTTGTGACTACCATATGTGAACGGAAATTGAGATTACTTTTTCTGTGGATCATTGGCTTTTTGAATGTGCATCATTCCAGTATAACTTGTGTTGAAGAGGTGAACTGCTTCAGTAATATTTTCAAAGCTACCCCACTAATCCTGAAGACACAATTTGATGATATCTGCACACAGTCTGCCTGCAGCTAGATTGCCAGCGTGCTATGACTGTGTATTACACTGATTAATACTCTGTCACGCTTTCCTTAGACATGTCTGTGTAACGGGATCTTACCATTCTTAAACACTAGCCCTTAATTAGTATAATTAGCAACAGCAGCTCCTTCATTCTCATTTTTAGCATCCACCTTATACCTGGGAGAAAAAGTCCAGCAGCTTAATTTAGAGCTATGCTGTGTTTTTCAAGGGCGACACAAATCATGCCATCCCGTTGCAATTACCGTGAGAAAGGACAGTCTGTTGTTAGGGTATAGTCAACATACGTGAAACGCGCATGTTTTGCAACACGTGAACACGTGACTTGAACAAATCCCTCCTCAGAGCTGCTATATCCTCACCAAAGCAAATGGGCTCACCTCCAGCTCCAGCGATGCCACACTGAAAGAAGCACCAGCGAGCAAGGGTCCGCTACCCCCATCATGCAGAAAGGCGATGCTCCTGCTGCTGCCTGCCCCCTCTTCCCTTTGCCTTGTGCCCCCACGAGTGAGGTGGGGAACCGACAGCCGGGCAGCTCTGTCGGGGTTCTGAGAGCTGGACCTGAGCTGCAGGTCACCCACCAGAGATCTGGCTGCGGGGCAGCCCCAGACGGCCACCAACTGGGTGAATCTTAGTCTCAGCGGGTACTTGGTGGGTTGAAAAGCAGGGAGGCCTGATTTTGATTTAGTAAGACTTTCCTCTGCCAAAGCAGCTACAAGTAAATATCTCTGTGTACCCCATTTGGAGAAATTTACAACCTACTGTAGAAAAAAGGGTACCTTTCATTAATACGTTCTTATTTAGATTTATTTTATTTAAATGCTTTCTTAATTTAATTTTGGACTTGCTTATCCATAAATTTGAAATGATCTAAGGAAATCTGTTCCTGGCAGTTCAAACAAAATGTGTAGGTTTGAGTGTAGACAGGGCTACGGCATCAGAAGCCCTGCTACATTATACGGCTGATAGGAAGGTTAAGTTTAAAGCTCTCCAGAGGGCACACCTTCAGAAGATAGCTTAGTTCCCTTTTTCCACAAATCACTGTGGTTTTTTCCATGCAGATTTCTTGGTCTTCAATATCTCCTCTCATCCTGTGTGAAAAGCGCTCCTGCATTGCAAAATCTTTTTAAAGACTCGTGTCTGGAAGCCAAATTTCCCTCCATTAGTTTGTGGCTTCAACCTTCACTTCCTGTATTACCCACAAAATGCAGAACTGCCTCTTTAAAAAGAAAAAAAAAAAAAAAAGCGAGCATAGCTTGCAGTGATTTTTATGTTCTTTCACATTTTCCTGCCACACTTCCTTTATTTTTGTCTGTCATAAGGTTAATTGTAATTTCATCTGGCTTAGGCATCTGTCATTTTGTTTATCTTTTCTGTAGGATGCATACCAATGGCACTGCATAAGTAACAGTACAAGTGTGTTTATGTTAATAACAACAAGCATACAAGGAATTGTTCTATGTCAGGTGCTATCTTACAGCATCCCATTAACAGAACAGATTACCAGTGAACACTGAACACCTGTTTTTCACATTCTTTAGTAAATGACTAATGTTTATATACAAAGAGAAGGTGACCTCAATTGCAAGCTGTGGCAGCTGGCAATCACGTTGCCAAATCTTTGCAAATGTTAGCCAGTTAGCAAAAACAACAGTTTTCTTTTTGTGACTTCCAACCCTCAGCTTTATTTGTTCACAGCTAACTCAAATATTACCTATAGTTGTAGGATCGCAGGCCAAAAAGCTTCCTGCAACCAGCTGCTGGCACTGAGCGTGCCCCACGGATTGAGGTGGCACAATCACAGGATTTATCTTGACAGAAGACTTCACAGGTTATCGGAGAAAGAGGGGAAAGATGCCGTAAAGGCAAGGCAAAGCTGTACAGGGTCCCTAGAGGAGGAGAAAACCCGATTTCCTGCCTGGCTGGGATGGAGGGCAGGCGGAAAGGAGGAGGAAAGGAGATACTTCCATTGTTTACAACAGAATAGAAATTCCAGCTCGCAGAGACTGAGAGGCAGGGGCCTGAATAGACGTATGACATTCCTCCTGCCTCACGTGTTCACCTCCAACTGGTCTTTGAGAAACATTTCCATAAATACCTTCCATGAGGAGAAGGTGAAAAGTATTCCTAATCTTCCCACGAAACACGCACAGAACATGAGCATCTGAACAACACACATTTCTAAAGGGAAGAATATTTAATTGACATGAAAATCAAGGCAGCATTATATTCAACAGACATCTCTAGTTTGGCGGGAAACAGATTTTCCTTATTCCTACCTAAGCAATGCCAGAGGCAGAGATAGTGGTATGACTGACAAACCACAGCCTCCAGTTTCCCTGCTCATGGTTACTGCAGATTAAAAGCCAGCACAGTAACGATGAGAGAATCCTGCTATCTTTTCAAAGGAAATAACTTGTCTTACAAGGAAACATTCAGAAGCCTTTATGAAAGCTAAATAGCCAAACAGATTCCTGTGGCAGCACTGAAGTAAAAACCAATGCATTAATTATTACCATTATATACATGCCAATTAAAAGTAAACCAATTTAATTACTAATATTGATTGCAGTTTTTATTTCCCGGTTGTAAGAAAATAAACTTCAATAAATAAAATAAATTTCAATGTATTTGCAATATTGGCCCCAGTCCTACAAATTGTTCAATAGGAACTTTACTCATTCATATCCATGAAGCTGGTCACTCACATGGCATATGCATTTTGGTGATCAACCCACATTTGAAAAGCATGAACAAAGAACAGAAGTTCTACCTATTTCATGGTTTTGTCTGTTGTTTTAATTCAGTATTTTATATTCCATGTTTTGTCATCTTTCATATAATTGTATTTACTGAAAGCTGCCTATCTATAGGTCTAACATCTTTTCCCAGAATTAATGTTACTTGAAATTCTTTGTTTCCATCTCAATCTATTTTGGAACCCAGACCAAGCCTGAAGATTTTCAGACAGAAAAAATGTTTATGCCACTAGGCAGGGCCCAACACATACCTATGTACACGCAAACACTCTTGCTGCACAATATTGCCATTTCTTTCCAGCTTTGTAGATTTTTATTAGAAAGTAGATTTATGGGTAATGCTTGTCCAAATGAAAGCTGTCATGAGAGCATCTGAATTAAATTAGATGTAGCAACATTCATTTTGGGGGCAGTTTTAGTCTTGCGTAGCTATTTTTTGCCTTCTCTCTTCTGTCTTTTGCTATTATCTAGCAATGTTACTTGCTAAGGAGTTTCCCTTTTCCACCCCATTTGAATTTTCAGTTTTTCATTTAGATAAAAAACCTGGAAGCTGCAATGGGAGGGAACTTAAAGATTTAGGTGTCAAATACTGACTTCTAGTCAAAGAAAAAGAAAAGCTTCTGGTAAAAAGCAGTTAGACACGAATCACCCTTAAATCTTTTGAAAAATCCCAGCCCAAACAGGGTGTGAGTACAGTGCATTAGGCAGCTACCCTTCTCTCCCACTTCCTTAAAGCAACGTGGAATGACACCAGCTCAAGTAGCACGTGTTTAAACGGTAGAGCAAAGAGCAATTAATTAGCTGTCTTTGATAGTTCTAAGATTTCTGTACCGTTCTGCTTTCTTAGTTTTGTAATATCTAATTATATAAAACTTTCTGAATGTTGCCCATACAATTTAAAGTGGATGACATACTCTGCTACCCACATACCTTAATGATAGGTTTAAAAGTAGAGACAATATTAAAAATCAGGTGTTTCCTACCTAGTCAAGGCTCTTTCTAGTTGTGTCTCTGAGAGAACCACAAGTTATTTTTAAATAAAAAGCTTTTTTTTTTCTTTCCATAAATTCTCCAAAGGAAGGAAGTCTTTACCAGAAGGCTCCTCAGGTTGGTTTCCTTTTACTGGCATAAGAAATGTCGTTTGATGGTTTGCCTTGAAACCGAATCTAAACAGCTCATCACTGCCTGTCCAGGCCCTCCTCCAGATTGACTTCATCGCTCAGATTAAAATGTGAACAACCTGAAACATTCGTAAGGGTTTGGCATGTGATACACCGTGTGTTTCTCAGGATATGCTTTTTGTAGTGTCTGTTTTCCTGAGCTGTCAGAGATGTGGCAGTGCTGTGGAGGGGAGATTACCAAACAACGTCAAGCACCAGGAAGATTAAAGAGAGAAAGGAAAAAACCCTCTCTGACAGTAGGAAACTGAGGTCTTCAGAAAACAGGATTGTCTTTCTGCCCTAAAAACTGAAAAAGAAAAAAAATCTTTCACAATAATCATAATTATTTTTGCCACATTAGTGTAATATAGGCATAAAACCCCACAAGTTGCTGTAAAATAAACGTATCCTTTGTAGCTACATCAATAAATTAACATTCAAGTGACTGTCTCAGCCCAGGCTGCAGAAGACAGAGTGGTCTACCATGTTGCCATACTCATCTGTGCTGTTCCTGTACTAGACTCATGCCTCTAAGCATCATTCTCAGTGTAACAAAGTAGAACCTTGAAAACATTATCTCTAAATTTAATTCTGCCCAGTGATATACACATGGCAGTACCTTCTTTTGTAATACGGAAACATATGTTTTTCAAGCCACGCCAGAGTAGCATCATGCAGTGTGGGAACCGAGCAAGCACCCTAGGAGGGCTCCAGCTCAATGCAGCATGCCAATATTGTGTGGTTCAACAAGCTTCATGGTCTCAGTCCTGTATAACTGGAGTCAGATGAATTTCTGAAATTGATTTTGGAGAAGTGCCAGAACTTCAAAGTCAGTAGAATAGGACAAAATGCATTGAAATTTGAGAAAAAAAAATGTAAAGGGCAGTCTTTATTCCAGTTCCTGCAAATCCTAAATTTGACCTCAAGAAACACTTCGTGAACATCAGTAGTGAAACATGTCCCTGTGTCCAAACGGAAAAAAATAACAAAACGGTTCATTTGTTAAGCTATGTATTATTTTGGGGAAAAATACTTTATTGAATGAACACAAAATATACATATTTCTTGGACAACATGCTGCAAAAATTCAAGGAAACTACACAAGGAAAAAAAAAAAGTATTAATTCCATTACTGGAATTATGAGAAGAAGAGCTAAAGAGATGTAGAGGGTTTATCACGTATGTCCTGCATCAAAACCTGTTCTCCAGTGCCTTGGCCACACATCTTCTGAGAAACACTTACAAAAGTCACTCTTGGACACTTCCACTGATGCACTCTCAGGCACTGCCTCGCCTTGTCATCCCCATGAGTGTGCTAAGGGGGGGTTACAATAAATCACCTTAAAAAACTCTTCTGTCTTGACAAGTAGCCTGGTTTGCAGGCAGTGGAGAGAGGCAGCCTTCTGAGGAGAACAGTTTGAGATAGGGCTTCCAGTCAAGCTCTTGTAAAGAGAACTTTGGCTCACTCACTTGATCCTCACTACAAGAAAGACATTGAGGTGCTGGAGCAGGTCCAGGGAAGGGCAACGAAGCTGGTGAGGGGTCTGGAGCACAAGCCTTATCAGGAGGGGCTGAAAGAACTGGGGTTGTTCAGCCTGGAGAAAAGGAGGCTGAGGGGAGACCTCATCACTCTCAACAACTACCTGAAAGGATGCTGTAGTGAGGTGGGGGTCAGTCTCTTCTCCCAAGTCACAGGCGACAGGACAAGAGGAAACGGCCTCAAGTTCCACCAGGGGAGGTTTAGATTGGATATTAGGAAAAATTTCTTCACTGAAAGGGTTATCAAGCATTGGAACAGGCTGCCCAGGGA
>JAOXNO010000001.1:133519945-133566991 GCA_028565335.1 Limnodromus scolopaceus
GGGGGGGGGGGGGGGGAGGTTGGCGGCGTCCCTGTCCCCACCTGGGCGCCACTCTCCATTCTCCAGCTGGCCCGAAGAAAGCCCTGCCTCCCTTCCCTCATGGGCTACACCGCTACCGGTGCCGGGCCCGAGCGGGGAGAAGGAAACCCCCGCCAAGGCATTTATTTGCTCTCCCTGGTCCCTGCTGCTTCGCTGCAATGCCCGCCACGCCGCCTCCCGACAGCCCCCCGTGGCCGGGGCAGGAGTGCCGGGGCACTGACGGCGCCTCGGGCACAAGCCTTGGCGGGTGGGTCGGACTAGACCGGGGCTACCCCTCCCCGCCGCCCCGCTCGCCTCCCGCCCCAGCCCCGGGCAGCGGGCAGCCCCCTCCCGCCCCGCCTGGCCTCAGCCGGCAGCGCCCCCTGCCGCCCGCCGGCAGCGCTGCACTGAGGGCGCCGCGCCCCCCGGGGCTGCAGGGCCTCGATTTTCCTGCAGGCCGCTGGCAGGTTCCAGCAGCTTTTTGGCGGGGTGGTTGGGAAGGAAGGAGGTGGAATGAAGCCGTGTGCCCCCCACCGGAGAGCTCTGCGGCGCTGGAGTGCTAAGGCTGCCTCTGCGAGTCACGGTGTGGGACAGGAGGAGAGCCCTCGGTTGAAGCCCGGGGTGTTGAGGAACCCGAGCGCCCCTGGCATTTCCTTTCCTCTGGCTTTTCTCTCAGACCTGCCTGTTTTTCCTGGACTGAACATCCCAAATCATTAACCATATGTAGGCTTTGAGGCAGTTTGAAGGAAAGCTTTGCTTTCTCATGTGTAGACCCCTCGGCAGGTCACCCCAGGGTGCCCCATGTATTCCTCACAGAATCACAGAATCAGAGAATCACATGGGGTTGGAAGGGACCTCTGGAGATCATCTAGTCCAACCCCCCAGCCAAAGCAGGTCTACCCAGAGCAGGTTGCACAGGAACTTGTCCAGGTGGGTTTTGAATGTCTGCAGAGACGGAGACTCCACCACCTCCCTGGGCAGCCTGTTCCTGTGCCCTGCCATCCTCAAAGTGAAGAAGTTCCTCCTCATGTTTAGGTGGAACTTCTTATATTCAAGTTCGTGCCCATTTCCCCTTATCTTATCTCTGGGCACCACTGAAAAAAGACCGGCCCTGTCCTCTTGACACCCACCCTTTAAGTATTTATAAGCATTGATCAGATCCCCCCTAAGTCTTCTCTTCTCTAGACTAAAAAGACTCAAGTCCCTCAGCCTCTCCTTGTAAGGGAGATGCTCCAGGCCCCTAATCATGCTTGTAGCCCTCTGCTGTACCCTCTCCAGCAGTTCCCTGTCCATCCTGAACTGGGGAGCCCAGAACTGGACACAGTATTCCAGATGGGGCCTCACCAAGGCAGAGTAGAGGGGCAGGATAACCTCTCTCGACCTGCTGGCCACACTCTTCTTGATGCACCCCAGGGTGCCATTGGCCTTCTTAGCCACAAGGGCACATTGATGGCTCATGGTCATCCTGTTATCCACCAGGACTCCTAGGTCTTTCTCCTCAGAGGTGCTCTCCAGCAAGTCAGCCCCCAACTTGTACTGGTGCGTGGGGTTATTTCTCCCCAGGTGCAGTACCCTACACTTGCCTTTACTGAAGTTCATCAGGTTCCTCTCTGCCTAGCTCTCCAGCCTGTCTCACTGTATGGCAGCACAGCCCTCCACCGTGTCAACGACCCCTCCCAGTTTTGTATTGTGCAAACTTGCTGAGGGTACACTCCATCCCCTCATCCAGGTCATTGATGAATATATTGAAGAGGACTGGACCCAGTACTGACCCCTCGTGTCTGTCATTCTCAAGCCATGTTACCAGCTGGCTGCCCCTGCCGCCGCTGCTTATGGAAAGCCTTGCATGTGGCAGCAACCCTTAATTCTGTTCCTTGCCTTATTTCTGCTCTGGCTCATTCACAAAGGAGCGTGGCGCAGGCTGTCCACACCTTTTTGTGACGCCAAGCCTGATTACTGTCCCACAGGGAAGGAACCGTGGGTTTTACTGCCACCATCAGCTCGCAGACAAACCCTGGAGGGACATCCCAAATGAACTGACCTTCCTGGGAGTCCTTTTGTCTGAGGAGGAAGACCCAGATAATGACCTTTTGGGAAACCTTTGTCACCGCAACTGCTTTCCCCTCCCTGGAGTATGTTGGGACCACATTACCCTGGGGATGCAGGATGACCAGGAGTAGGTGCAATACTTTCAGATGCAGAAGTGGGTGACTGAAGACTGCTGACCATCAGCTGGAGTCACAGCTGGAGTCACAGTCAGTGGATGAGATCTTGATGGGCAGCATGGGAGCTCTGCAGCGCAGTTATGCCTTGTGGAGAACCAAGACCTCTCCATATCTACCAGCATGGTTGGTCAGTGCAGGCAACACCGTGGCTTCAAAGTCAGACTCCAAACACTGCATTCAGATAACAGAGTGGGAAGCACTTAGGAGATCATGACGCTTTTGCTTTCCACGGCTGCCTGCAAGGATGAATCCTTTTAAAAGGCATAACAGCCCTCACCAACAGAACAGCAGTATCGTTTGAGGCAATACCTCTCTGAAAATATTGTGTTTATTTGGTGCATATTTAGAGTGACTCTTCTGATTTAGCTTTCTCAAAAATTAAGAAAGTTCACACTTACCAAAACCTCTCTGAAATGCAAAACAGTAGTGCCAGTCATAAGCGACATATGTGACTTTGAATTGACCTGCGTATTTACAATAAAGTTTGCCATTTTCTGGGTAATTACTCATGCATCCCTGCAGGTGCCCACCTGCTGAACTCCCAGCTGGCTTTCTTTGTGAATTGTTGGCAAGTGTGTACCTCCCCTTGCAAGTTCAGTTAAATGCAAGAAAAGGGAGTGCCAAACCTACCTCTTTTTCCTTTACTACAAAGACCAGGGTTGTGACTTAGCTGCAAAAAGAAGGAAAAGGCAGGTACAATGGGCTCACAATGGTGCTGCCTAATGTTCCTTGTGCCCTCTTCTGCAGCCCCCTTGCACATGCATTCGGGGCAACTCCGAAGAAACCACAGCATCTTAGTAGCAATGCAGAAAACTACTCCAGGACAATCCCTTTCCAGACAGAGAAAGGTGATTATTATTTTTTTCTAATTCTCATACATTCCAAAAGGTGAAAATAAACACAAAGTTGTGGCTGTGGACGTATACATAAGTTAAATCATGGAAAGTAAAACCAGCCTAAAAGCCTGCAAAAATTTGACATGGCAGTTGTGGACAGTATTTCCCCATCCCACTCTTGGCAAGTTTGCTCACTTGTTGACATTTCTGAGATTTGCAGTCCTTGCTTTTAAAGTGCACTCTCTACTAATTTCTTGTGCTTTTAAATGTAGGATTTACTTACTTTTATGCAGTGCCACAACAAATTTGTGCATCAAGTTTTGCTTCCCAAAGTGTGGGACATTAAGAGGTAGAAAGTCTACACATGAAGTAGACAGACATCATCTGGAATACAAACACCTACCCTTTCTTTCACTTTTTAAGACCATTTTAATTTTAATAAAGGAATAACTTGACAGAGAAGGCAACAGCTGAAAGCAAATACCAGCCGTAGAGCTAAACAATTCCTCACATCACTAGAGCGTATAACTTTGTCAATCAATAATAATATATTATTTTCAAAGACAATTTAATGAGATGCTGAGTCTAAAATGTAAAATAACACTATCCATTAACTTTAATAATGTAAAGGCATTCAGTCTTTTAGTGTTTGTACATGCCGACGGGTGTCAGATTGGAATATGGCAAGGTCAGGCCAACATGTGGCCTCGATAGGGGATAATATGCTGCAGGAGGCAGTAGTAGACACAGCACTCACTAGAGGACACCCAAAGCTGGTTTCTCTTCCCAATTATACAGGTGCAACACCTGTGTTACAACTGACTGAATTTGCTTACCCACAGTGTAGATATATTTAAGCACATAATGTAAAGAACTTTAATGAAAGCAACATTTAAGAGGCCAAAGCTTTTTAAAGCCTCAGAGCAACAAAACATATAAGGTGCCATTCCATCTTCTGCTGAGTGCAGATATCCTTTGTTACTCCATTTCCAGAGATTTTATGAAACTTCTGTTTTAAAGATGCTGTTCAAAACTGGCTGGCCAAACTAAAGATACAGATTTTCTCCATGAGTTGCTGAAAGATCCGTGATAGCCCTTACCTATGTACAATTTTGCCATGGAAGATGTCCAACAGTAAGGTAAGAGAGGTTGGTCTCAGGTTTTTGTTGCAGAAGTTCTTTTAGAAACGCAAGATATTTCACACAGACAGTCCCAGGGCAGCTATCAGTAACAAATACTTTCTTTGAGCACCATGAATTAATTGGTAACCCAGAGCTACAAAGACAGGTTTGTTCTGAGTCAACAGAAAGAATTTTCTTTTTTTGTTGCTTGCAAAAGCTTAAATTTAGACTTTTTTTTTTAATTGGCAGGATGTACTCTGTAAAAGAAATATCTGCCAAAGATCATTAAGACCCCACTTAAGAATAGCATAACAGTAAGAGTGAAATCAATAGAAATAGCATCCCCAGCTTCCTAAGGAGGAACCCTCATCCTGGGATGGAGGAGAATTCGAACTCAGGAGAAAAAGAAGTGCCCTGATTTTTAACTACAAATTGAACTCAAGATTACTGGCATTGAAACAGCATTCCTGGGAATGGTGTTTAGGATTCCTCTCACTAGACAAAATGCAATGTATTTTTGAAACTCTTTGCTGGAGATAGTCCACAGAGGAGAGAGGCCCAAGCATGTCGCTGCTATCTCCATGGCAGCAGCTGGCATAGGGCAGTCTTGGTTGGCAGTAATTTCTGTGGAGGCAGGAGGATTATAACGCAAATGACAAAAACTTTTAGAAGAGCTCTTCTAAATAATGTGGGGCTTTCTGGAGGCTGAACGATAAAACATCCACAGATGAGCTGAAAGTAGTGTCCTCCGCATGCCACAGTTTCCATTCTATAGGAAGTATTAATGCTATACACAAACCCCACCCTAACATACAGAAAACAATTCCAATTAGGCAATACAAAAAATGATGGACAAGAAATTTTTAACCTGAAGGTGATCCGCTGTTGTCACATTTTTGTTGGGAATAATATTGGCTATGCAGAAACCTAAACATTCACTGAAAAAAACAGTGTAATTGATGACTATGAATTTACAGAAGGAAAGGCCTGGGTTCTGGGGTGGTCTGAAGTCTAAATTGTACTTTTTGTGTCCTGCAAAGCTTTAGTGATGCCTGAAGTTCTCTGTTGAGCAAGAGCCCAAGATTTTCCCAGCCAGGTAGGTAACTCCTGCTAAAGCCCCACTAGACTTTAGAAACATAACCCATCTACACCTCTGGAATACGCTAAAACCCAGCAGCCACAGACAGACCCCATTTGACTCTCAACAAGTAGATCCAGCCCCTCACAACATGCAGCAACAGCTACTTTAAAAAATGCCTGCAAGGAAGTTAATCACCATTTTCTACCATAAGACAACATTTCTCTTAAAAATGGGTGACCTGGGTTCAACGCCCTCCTTATCTTGAGCAACAAGACAAGATCTGTGGTTAGCATTGCTGAGCCCCCAGCTGGGCAGCCCAGCTTTACTGCTTTTCTGTATGATCAAAGTCTTGCTGTTTTTTGCCTTCTTTTTTTTTTTTTTTGCCACTGGGTGACCCAGTTTCAGGAAAAGGAACAGAGGAATAGGGTGTCCCCAGAGTTTTCAGATATTTAACTCTGTGTTATTGTCGTTTTCTTTTAAAATTTGATTGAAGAAAAATATTGGATTTTATTCTCATTCACTGTGCTGGGAACAAAGCAGTAAAAACTGTGGTTTCTGGGCTCCTAAAATTCACGTGTTAGAGCATGTTAACCTGTGAGCATCCAAACTTTTGGCTGAAATTGGCAGCAACTCATTTCTCATCCCAGCCCAAGTCTCCAGCAGCTAAGCCAAAGGATTAATTTCAGGACCTTGTAACAATGATGAATTATTGCTCGATTTCACTCTAGTGGGCTGCATCTATAAAAAATCCTCCAATTACTGTTCTAAGATTTTAGTTTAGATATTTAACCAGAAAATTAAAAACTGATGTATTTAGTCAACATTGAAATTGTTAAAGGAAGTAGGTTTCCATTAAGGGATTGTATCAAAGAGCCATGGATGACCATTGCAAGTCAACAGCACTGCAATTGCCTCTGTGGTCTAAAACACTTGACGAAATTATTTTAAGAGGAATCTTTCTCTTTTAAAAATTTTGCTTAAATCCAGAAGAAGGAAGCTTTCTTTCATGCCTTTCATGAGAATAGAGAGTTTCTCAGTCAAAGATCAACTCCTTTCAAGTTTTAGAGTTTCCTTCTGCAAGAATCTCCAGGCTCAAATCAGTTATTTCTCTCAATAACCTTCCAGCCTTTCAGTCTGGAGAAGTACAATTTAGCTCATCAGAAATACCTAAAATAAAAAAAAAAAAAAATAAAAAAAAAGAAGAAAAAGAATTAATGCAAAATAAGGAAAGAATTATTTGACAAGTGATCAGAAAAGGGGATTCAAATAACTAGCACGGACATCACAAATTACATGGGGTTTTTTTTCATAATCCCATTGCCAGGTGATTGCTCTGAGAAGACTGAACTAAGGTTAGTAGACTTTTTCAGCATATTTAATCATCGTGTATGTCTGTTATAGGACAGGACTCAGTTTCTCAACTGTGGTTAATTGTTTTCATTTTATGATGTCAGCTTCAGCTGATAATCTTTTTTCTCAGAGATGATGTGGCAAAAAGGCAGCCTGTCCTAAACCCAAGCTGGTATCTGTAGCTACTTGCTTACTGCTCATTCTTAATGCTATTAAATCACTGATCCTTGGTTCAGCAGTCCAGGTGTTGTCTGAGCAATGCGAACAATTTTCTGAGTACTTCACAGACATGACTGTCTGTCCCAACAGTTGTGCGTCTGGCCATTGCACAGTGATTAGATCACTAACCACAGGGGCTGGGTAACAGCATTTTTGTGGTTGCTAATCCAGACTTTGGTCACCAACACCAATCTCCCAAAAGTGGACTGATTGATAGAAAAACTTTTGTTATTTGTAAAAGCTTGAAAGCAGAAGCTACTCTTATCAAGTCTATCCACTCTGCTGTAAACTGTTTCTGCTTTAAAAGGCAAAGACCTCTTTTTCTTTGGGACTTTCTGCTTTTTTTTGTTCACCCACCAGCACTGAATTCATCAGAGAGAGCATTTGTAAAAGGCTGTGTTAACATGGACTTCCTCTGCTGGCTTTCCAGTAGCTGAACACTATTTCTAAGATTTTGTGTAAACAATGGATTAAACTGGTTTTGGGGTTAAATCTTCCTCTTGCAGCATAATTCATCAAACTGCAGTGAATGGACAGAGAAAACTATTAGTTGAGAGAAACTAACATGGATATCCATTCTGAGGATGAAGATGTCAGTCACCCCAAATAAGTTGTTGGCCATCCATTTCCAAACCCCTGTAACTCCAAAAGTTAATTTCTGAGAAAGCCTTAGGTAGATGAATACTAGTAGGAGGACAGGAGCTGCCAAGACTCATGTATGCTGCAAAATACGTTTTATATGTGCTATATAAATCTGCAGTCATTTGCATTCTCCACTGCCAGATGTACCAATTCTAAGCTCTCCGGATTTGCATGCTAGACCCTCAGTCAACATGAAATCACAGGACAGCTAAGTTATCTCTCTGTGTAACTTTTTATCTTCCTTCTGAATCTGAATCCCTAAAGTAAAAGTGTTTATTCTCATTTTCTGACTAGAAAACCATTTCAGGCTGAATTCTGCACAGGTAAAAACTGTGTTTTCTGAACATCCAATCAGATTTTATCCTCTAGTCTTCCCTGTCTTTGTTAAATTTTCATTTCTCTCGCTTTCCCTTTCTGCTTCTCTCTTCTTTGTTCACATTTTCCTACTTCTCTCACAGTTTTGTCCTCAGTGACTCATTCAACTTTCTTCTCTCTTGTCCCTCACAACATTTTTTTATATAGTTCTTCTGATCAGCCTTGCTCTCTCCTACTCCTCCCCTGGTTTGTCATTCATTGCTTTTATGCTTGTGTCTGTTTTTTCTCGCTCTTGATCTCCAGTTTGTATGGTTGTTTAGACAATAATAAATCTTTTAGATCTCTCAAGGTGTTGGAGTGGCTGTTATGATAAGGGTGGTTTTAATTTAGGTCATTTAGAATGAATAGGAGTTCCTTGTCAGATTTTCTAGAAACAACACAATTTGCAAATAGACTAATGGGGTAATTTAGGTCATATGGACTTCTGATAGTTTTCTTCAAACTATCTAGTTTTTCTTTAGCTTAAACCAAGAAGTTTTGACAGTATGTCCTTAGGCAGTTACATTTCCTATCAGAGCTTAGCCTTTTTAGACCAAAATTGAAGAGCAATCCTGCAAGATGCTGAGTACTTTTCTAAATTCCCTTTGATTTCCGTGATCAGACAACTGTAAGACTCACTTTTCAGGCTAAAAGCCTGAATAATCTTTTCACACTCAGGTTCATTTTGGTTATACCTACTCCAAAGTACTTTGTATTTTCTGCAGCAAATACAAAGTTTCACTAACAAAATAGGTTATCTAAAGCACTGTGGGGTCTCTCAGAAGGAAGCAATGCTTTTGTCAGAAGCAAGTTTTTCTGATGGATAATAACAATCTTCATATGACTGCTCTTTAGATGTTCCTGTCAAAGCTTGTGAAATTTGTGGACAAGACTCCTCCTGGAATAGGGCATGGGTGATGTTAATGCTTCTTTGACCAGCCTTCAGAAAGAAGGAGCAGCACCTGACAGCAACTTTGGAGGTCTGGGTTGAGCGTGGCAGCTAGAAGGACGCTGGTAGCACTGAAGACTGCCACCAACTTTGGCGACTGTCTGCATCTGCTTCGAACGTCACCAGGGCCATTTGGGAATTCTGGACTACTAGCAAACCAAGCAACATTTACTATGTACAGCTGCAAAATGTAAGTCTCGGAATTCCTGAGATATCACTGGAAATGAAGCTATTTATAGAGAGATGTCCTGGCGGATACAAACATTTCTGAGAAATAGCAGCAAGATGATAAGGTCTTAGTGCTCTTACAACTAATCCCATTGATAGCTTCATGGACTATGCTTTCCCAGCCTGCATCCACGGAAAGATAGGATGAACTGGCATGTCCTGAGCGCCTTCCTGCCAGAAGGGTATTATACCCGTTAGTTTGAAGTCCTCACATTAGATAGTACAGTCACTTCAACAATCTCATTTTATTCCATCCATAGGTTATAATATTTAAAGCTGCACTTGACCATAGCAAATATTGCATCTGTCCACCTGCGTAATGCGGGTGTGAACTACTGCAGGTCAGTTCTAAAATGATGCTACTAAAAAAAGCACCCTTTTGGTGCCTTTTGGTAAAGGGTCCACTGAAACAGTGTTTGATTACAGTAGGCTAAATTCAATTAAATGAACACTGAATTTACATACTTCTGAAAAACAAACAGAACAAAGTCCACATATGCAGAAGGTCACTTCAGAAATCACACTCATCAGCAACACTGACATGAACTCAGCTACCTGATTGAGGCATACCAGTGTTTCAGAGTTTCAGGGTTAGTTGATAAGAAATAATTCTTTGGGTGAAAATAATTTGCCACACAGTTTATTTCTGTTCCCCTGAATTCAAACAGCAAATTATGAATGTCACTGAAGAGTCACGGCTGAAGACAGAGAGCTCCTTGGGCAGATGAGGTCACTGGGCTGCTATGTTTATCCTGTAGCCTGGCCCCACATTTCTCACAGGCATCTGCAGCCTGTATTATCTGGAGGAGCCTTGGCATCCAGCACAATAGCATGTTTATGTTAAAGAGAAAGGGTCCCACTCACGAGCGGCAGGACAAGGGCTGAGGAGCGGCAGCACCGGCTTCCTGCGCCCCGGGCTGGCGTGGGGAGAAGGGGAAATGAGACTCTGTGGCTGCACGCCGCAGAACAGAAATTGCTGCTCACAGGGATTAACACGCGTACACCAGCAAACATTCTCAACATCCCCCCAGCCAGGAAAAAGCTGGTGGATGGATTTTGAGCACAACCCTTATAAATATTTCTTAGAACGAAGCTTATAGGCTTTTCCCAGTGCTCCCGGGATCATAGCAGCCGGTGAAAGGATCTAAGAAAACAGAGTTTCCAGGGGGTAGTCCCAGTCTGTGACAGACCTTTATTCAAAAATCCCTGGAAACCCCACAGCGACTCCTTAAGTTTCCTGGTTCCCACCCGAGCAGTGCTGGAGGAGATGACAGAAGTCTTGTTGGTATGCAAGGCTCAGCACTGCTCGGGAGGTGACACCCAGCATCCAACCCAGTGGACCTGATGTCAACCAAACAGGGCATGGTCTGGACACCTCTGTGAATTGCCAACAGACATGCCATAGGCAAAGGCGGCCCAGGATGGATGCACTGGGGGGAGAAAAAGGTACAATATGTTATTTTACTGCCTGGCCTGAGCGGCACAACAGGGTTCAGCACATGAGGCTGCTGTCTGCGTTCAGTCGGTCAGGTTCCCAGTGTCCTCAGAGCTGCAAAAGGACGCAGTTCCCACCTGAATCACTGCCATCAAGGAGGACTTCAGGGAAGCCAGTGTAGTCAGAGAGGGGTATGGTGGGCCCCCTCCCTGCTCTTTTGCAGTGTTGCCTTTTGTATCATCAGTGTTGCCTTCAGGCACCATCCCTGGAGGTATTTAAAAGACGGGTTGACGTAGTGCTTAGTGACATGGTTTAGTGATGTTTTTTTATCAGAGTTAGGTTGATGGTTGGACTAGATGATCGTAAAGGTCCCTTCCAACCTAGACAATTCTATGATTCCATCTGCTTCTTTTTTCTCTGGTTTTCTTCAGTTCATTTTTACTTATCTTTTAAACATGATTCCTGCTTTCTTGTTCATTTTTTCCCTGTATTTTACCCATCATTTGTTACTCACCCCCTCTGCGTGTTTTAACTTTTATTAAATATTTACTATCATGATGTCAAATAGTGATAATATTTTGCATTCTTATAGCAACCTGGAATCTCTCTTTTTCCTTTTCACCCCCTCTCTTGTCGTCCTTCTTTTCCCTTGCTGTCCGTCTTTCTCCCCCCTTTGCTTTGCATGACGCCATTCCTCTTCTGCCTCTGCTCTGTTAGTAACAGCAAGGCAGCGTCACGCACCCAGGGGACTCCTGCATTTCTCAGTATGGCTTTGGAGCACAAACAAAACCCAGTGCTTCAGCAGATCTATTTCAGTACCTTCTGCGGCTCCCATCATGCTAATCTTTAATGTATTTATGGCCCTAACTTTTTCTGAGTTGCTACTCTCTTTATTTTACAAGTGGGAAACTGTCATATGGAAGGACTATGGGTCAGATTTTACACATATTTGTAATATTAAAGCTCAGATGTGAGGTCCACTGAAATCAATTATTCTGAAAGCCACTTAAGGACAATTTAAGCTTTTCAGAAGGACTTCTGAAAGTCCACTAGGTGGGTGACCACATCTTTGCATGGATAAATCATTAGAAATTTGGCTTTAAGTAATTCCAAATTCACCCCAAGATCTAGCCCTAATTTTTTTGGCCATGGCTAGCTACTGGATATTACATAGTTCTTTTAGAGATAGATGAGACATCTCCATATTAGCCAGTTTTATTGCCATACCTTCCAATTGCTATTCAGCAATAGCACTGATATTTCCAGTCTCTTCCCCAAGCTGTGAATGCTTCATTTCCAATTCTGCAGCCTTCAGGGGTTTTTAAGCACTTCTGTTTTACAAGGGTTTTTTTTTTTCCCCCCCCCTCAGTTTCAGTCAGCCAGGAGCTGCGATATACTATACCTTTGTAGTGGGTGTGATGCCTATAGTTTTCAGTTTCTCATATGCTTTCTCTCCTCCTCGCAATGTCTTTCCTGAGGCCATGGGGGGCAGGCTGGGTGGGCAGGTATAAATTGTTCTCATCAGCTGGTCTCTGTTATCTGCTAATATTTTGGCAATGTTAATTTGAAGCATGATCTATTTTTTTCACATGTACCAATTTATTCCGTAATGGGCCTGCATATTCAGCTGCTGAAAATCAGCCTGCACCTGCAGTAACCTTGGGCAGTCAGAGTGTATACGCCCCTTCAAAATATCATTCCAGGAATTAACCTCACCATTGGTCATTTCCACGGACGTCTCAAGAGAAAGGAGGCGACGTGACTTTCTGTGAATTGGATCTTAACAGTGCATAATGTACCCTATTCCCAATCAGGAGCCGGAATTTATCAGTTTTATAATTGTGAGGTAAGATTCACTTACATTTTCTTGACTGGCGCATAGTTGGTTTTGACACAATAATTGAGAGGAAATACGCTCCAAACCACCGTCCTAATTAGTGAACAATCTCACCTCTCTCAAACAAGGGAAATAGAGTAAATTATTTGAGTAGTGGAAAGGGAATATATTGGTTGAAAAAAGTGTTTTTATGAGCTAATGCTGGACCTGACAATACAGATGTTGGCAAGAATGAAAGGAATCCCAGTTCAGTTTTGAGAAAGGTATATTTTCACAGAGAACATGTCTCTTCTGGGAACCTTTAATTTAATGTACATTGGTTTCCTATTTTAAGAAAACAGTTTGCTGTTAAACGCTATGCCAGCCAGACGTACATTTTTAAGCAAAAACTCTTTGTCCTGAAGTATTTTAATGGCCTAAAGAGCAGGAAATTGCCTGTGACATTTCAGTTTTTCAATTCTAAGGGAAAATCGTCCCCGCTCTAAAAATAGCTCTCTCCTGAAAAACACGCTCCCTCTCATAATTGTAATATACCATAAGCCATGTGACAACAAAGACATTTCTTTCTGAGACTAGTGTTGTTTTTAATCAGCTAAGGAACTCACAGTTGGCAATTAAGGTTGTCTTCATGTAAAACTGCTGACTTGAACAAAAATTTTGTTTACTGACTTAAACCGACTAACGTGATGACCTGCTTTTCAGTACAGTGTCTCCAGTTCCTCGCTCTTCCTTTACCTGAACGCAAATGATGTTGGTCAGAATTGAATCTCAGTAGACTTTGTGGTACCACCCTGTTTTACTACTAGGCGCTTTCTAGCTCCATCCACTATTTGAGCATCCCTCTTCGAGAGGCATATGGAACATATATTCATACACATTTTGGTCTGCGGCCATGAATGGACAGGTGAAGTAGATGGTATGCATAAATAAGGTTAACAAAACGCATCGCGTGGCAGATAAATGCCAAGGAGTGTGTTACGGAGGTCAAAGATGGGTGCCTGATCATTACGCCTTGATACCCAGCAGAACTCAAAGGGAGGCTCTGGTGTTCAGATCATTCCCCCCCCTCCCCAGAGAATCCAGGCATGTGAGTGAATCACAAGGTACTTGTTTATTGTCAACTGAGAGAAAATAAAGCGGGACTGGTTTATGTGTAGACTGAGGCCAGCGTGGAGACATTCCTAGACAGGGTGGAGCCCACAAGGCGCGTGGTGCTGTCACTGGGGAGGCAGCAGGTCCCAGTCTGCACTGAAGCTGGAGTCGGAGCTGCGTGATCGATAGGATCTTTTCAGTGGTGAAATTTGTTAAGAGGTTCTTGCCCCTTATCTCTCAACCTCAAGGCCCCGACCACTCACTCCTGTCTTTGCATTGCAGCTCGCTGCCTGTCCTCAGTTGTGCGACCACAAATGATTTTGGGGCCAGGCTATCATCGCATAGCTCCCTAAAGCAATCTGGGTTAAAAATAGCCTTCCAAAAAAGTTTTGCATTTTTCCAGTTTTAAATCAAAATCATTTCAGCTGCCTGATTCTGCAGACAACCATAAAAAATAGCTGTACAAGCACAAGCAAAATGGTGACAAACTGACCTACTGAAAGGTAACTTGGCTTCTCAAATTCTGAAACAAACGTGTCATGAAAATACACGCAAAGAAACTATGCCTCCTCGCTGGCGAAGTAAAAACACAGGAGCATTACTTTCCTCCAATACCAAAATCTTAATGAGCACAAACATTCACTAAAATTTAGTGAATCACACAGCCTTGAGGGATAAAGATTAGACAGGCTTGATCCCATTAAAATCAATGGAAGTTCTGTCTCTCCCTTGTTTTGAGCTTAGGTGGTTTTTTTTCCCTATTTTTCTTAAGGGAAGGATTGAGAATTTTAATATAGCCTGGTATTTGGCCATAGACTGTATTTTATCATATAGCAGCATATGATCTGGACCATATAACTGTTGATAGACTCCTATATTAGAGACCTAGGAAGTACAGTGGGAAAGGACGCCAAGAGCTCCATCTACATTCACCCCTCTCTCCTGTGATAGTTTCACTCATACCTGTAGTGTTCATGGCACTATTTGTCTAAGATTATTTTTAACAAAACGTAATTTTAAAACCCCACACATCTCCTTAGGTAAGGAGTGTTTAGCTGGGGAATTCCAGTGTTTAGCTGGGGAATTTACTCCCCATATAACCCACATCTGACATACCACCAGTGTTTCCTAGCCACACATCAGGACAAACGAAGAGAATTCCTGGTGGAAACAGCTGTGGCAACAACGCAGAAACTTGGCTTGTGTCGGATGTTGTTTGTCGCTTTTTCTTTTAGCCAAGAAGAATAAAAGTAAATCGAACCCAATCATTAGTGAATATAGCTAACAAATACAGCTGGGGTTATTGCCATTCCTGTGCCTACATGAACTTAAAAAAAGTTGAGGAATCAGGCATTTTGTGTTAAAGTTCAAATTCCTTGCCAGGGAATATTGGTAGTTTATTAGTGTGGGAAATGCTGGCATAAACACATGGATAGATCTTTTTTTCCCCTTACAACTACAGTAAGATAAAATCTAATATTATTGTAGGCCCTGTGGGAAGAGATAACAGTTCTATTGACCTGCACATTTTAAAATGAAACCTACCCACATTGTAAAGGATGTATAGTAGAAATAAAACTGGAAACAGTATAGAATAAACAAGCGATTAAATCACTTGCCTTCATTGAAACACCACTTGAAAGTGCTTTAGAATATTGTAAACAGTCAAAAAATAAGCCCTTACAGCAGATGAAAAAATTATCAATGGTGAGATAGACTGGTTCAAAAGAGACTGGAAGACCAGAGGGGAAATGGAGGTGCTATAGAGATTCTGTCTAGACAGTTGATGCAGTGAAGTTGTGACAGTGTGGAAGATGTGGAGGAAAAATTGGACTGCTAGGACAGGTTGAGATAGTAACAGCCACAAGCAATAAGACCTGGTTTACTGGTGTTTTACCTTTTCTTGTAATGTACAAGAATTATTACATTTTTGTTATATTTTCTTTTCTTCTTTCTCTGAATCTATGAATACTTTAAAAAATGGAGGGCAATCAAAAGAGTAAAACTAAATTACTTAGATTCCTGTAGCATTTCTTCAAGATTGTAATAAATTTTTGAGGCACCTGTTTTCAAGAGAGCATCAGTTTGTCAACACTGTTTACTTATTTCTCCCAACCTTTTAATATACATTTTTTTTTTTAATTTGCCCTTATTGCAGTGTTTGGGACATTTCTCTCTCTCTCTTTTTTTTTTTTTTTTGTTTGTTTTTTAATGGTATTAACATACGAAATAGCTCTTAAATGACAAATTAATTTCACGTGACTTCATTCAGCTTAGGGGAAGTTTAGTTGTGTACACCAGAGTTAGCTACAGTAGTTATTACAGCCATCAAAGTGGGTTAAGAGAAACAGGTTTGTTGGGAGCATGTCATCTCCCAGCCATTCTAGGCATCTATTTTGGAAAAAAGACTGTCTTTGTCTCTGTATTGACTATAAACGGATTCTGAAGTGACCAGTTCAGATACAGATGTCTACATTAGATTAATCATACCCTGAAAGTTGTACTGAATATTCCTGGTTACTGAGAGTACTGATTTTGACAGCAGTTTTGTAATAACTTGTAGAAGTTGTTTCCGTCTTTTGCAATACCTTTGGATTTGGTGAAGTGTCTGATGAAGAAGCAAACCCTTGCAGACTTTTTGGCTCTGCCTAAGTGAGGAACTAAGAGCACACCTTGCCCACAGGCAAACATGTTGCAACATAAAATGCAAATAGCTTGAAAGAAAAATAGAAGCTTTAAAGACACAGATCTTTATGTGCCCTAGAGGAAGAGGAGAAACTGGCAAGACCTTTGTAAGACAATTCAGGGAAGATGAATTTGACACAATCATGATGACATTCCTGTTATTGGTATTGGAAGTCTTGACTTGTCACAGAACATGCTTTGCTACAGATGTAATTAAATAATTGGCAAAATAGTTTAGTACCAACAATGAAACAAGTTCACATTTAACCCATGTCATTTCACATTTTTCTATCAGGACAGTTAATTCAGAGTCAGCTCTTTAGCATGGTAAATATCTTACACAAAAATTAAATTAATCAATAACATGTATATACAAAATAGGACAACCGGTAAAACTTAATCACAGTTGCTGCTCAACAGCAGTTATCTCAAAGATGAACCTCTGGTCATATGTGACAAGTAAGATGGTAATGCAGCTGGTTCACGTAACAAAATAGTGTGGCTACTGTAGACTAAGGCTAAATTCTGCAGTTCCTTGACTATGAAATCACTTGTGCTCCTGTCCTTATGTCTTGACTATGCTCTTGCTCTGGAACAGCGTGGGGGGATTTATCCTGTCAGAATTTCGTGGTAGTGTTTGTAGTCACCGGTAGTCTGTACGAGAGAGAAAAAGTCCCACTTAGCAGCAGGAGAATGACAGCTACAATCCCAATGGGAATGGCAGCACCAGCTTCCTGCGCCACTGGGCTGGAGGGCATGTAGGAAGAAGGAGGAAAAGCAATGCTCTGGTTGTGTGTTACAGAATAGAAATTCCAGCTCACGGGAATCAGGATGCATAGACCAGCGAACACATAGAAGAAGCCACCCACCAGGAAGAAACGGGTAATGAGAGTTTTGTGAGTGATTCCCATACAAACATTTCTCAGAGCAAGTATTGTGGCAGTCAGTCCCAGCAAGCCCACGAGCAAGGCGGTTAACAGGAGACCTTGAGCAGCATAAATTTCACGGGGGATGGAGGAGTCATAGCCACTGAATTTATGGCAGAACTGTTCTTTATAGCCAGGCGAGACGTGAAGGTAACTGATGAAGCAGACTTTCCAAATCCCCACCCAGGCAATGCCAGAGGAGATGACGGTAGTGTTGTCCACGTACCACACTCTCCACTCCACGATTCCCATTGAAACGGTGCACAGGATCCAGCCTACCGTCCCCAGAGCAAAGGTGGCTAGCTGGAGGTGCGAGGTGCTGACCAGGGAGCTCATCCTCTGGAGGTCTTCTGCTCTATTGCAGACACGGTTGCCACGTGAAGAGGAAGAGGCACTGGAAAGAAACACAGCATAAAATTACAAAGGCAATGATTTGTGAGTGAATGGGTGAACCTGCTAGTGAAAAAGAAAAAGCAGAAGAGAATGTGTGTGCAGAGCGAAGATGGTAGTCATCTTTCCCCAACTGTAATGAATTTTTGGAGTTTGATGTCCATAGACAAATAACATCTAGGCTTTAATTCTGTATATTTTGTGGTATCACAAGGAGCAGAAAGGCTCTCTGATTAGTTGCTATTACAATCTCTATTTTACATTCCCAAAGGGAGAATTCACACATTTTTCTAAGTTTATTTTCTTCCTTTGTAATTAATCATGATGTTCAAAGATCCTTGCACAAATTACAGGTAGTCAGGAGCCCTCGGGTTACTGGCTAGTAGAAACTAAACCTGTCGAAATCCTCAGGATCCTGGCTGTTGCAAGAGATCCTCTGAAGCAGCCACGCTCCGCTCCCCTGGCAGCTCTGCTTTCGGTGCAGCAGCCCAGCCCGAGCAGAACTCTGCTTTTGTGCTGCCCTTACCGGGAGCTGCTGGGACCAGCACTGAGACAGAAAACACTGTAGTTCAGAGGCGTGAGCCAAGACAGGCCACAGAGGCTCATAAAAACCGCTGAACTTTGACCATTTTTAGATTATTTAACCATGAATGCATTAGCAGGAGCATTTGAATTAATCAGAAATATAACGCTCTGTGCAGGGGCTGGAACCTGGATGTGCTGCCATTGCTCTCCCAGCCTCAAAATTTAACCAAGGTTTCTTTGGTGTTTTACCTTCACGAATCACACTTGTTCATAAACTGCCCAGCTTCCCCAATTCGAATCATCCCAATGTTGTGTTGGAAAAGATTTTAGTCATTTCGTGTAGCAAAAGATTTTAGGTTTGCTTGCTGACTGTACATTCTGAGTATAAATTAGGGTTTTATTCTAATTAAAGAAAAAATAAATGTTAATTTCCCACATCTTTCATACAACTTTCTGAACAACTGTAAGAGTGATCTGTGATCAGAGATATGGCCTTGAATTTATTATGTAGCTCTGAAAGGTTCTAGAGATCTTTATATTTTATGAATTATCTAAAAATAACCATTTTGCCTGCTTCCATTGCATTCAAGACTGAAGAAACACTGCACCAAATTCACTCTGATAATAAGAAAGTAGATTTGCAACTATGTTTTGTAACTAAAGCAATAACTTTTCTATTTATTCGTCTTCACGTAACAGATTTAGTGATACAGTCCAGTTGCAAAAATGCAGCTGTGGGAATCTTAAATAAAAAATACTTTCATAACAATATGGCCTTAAGCAAACACTTTCCATCTATGGGTGCACACTATTTACTTACTTCAGTCTCAAAGCTGATGTCAGTGGTAAGATGATGGGACAGAGTGGTTTTTGACACCAGCCAAACACAGCAACATCTGCAACTTTATCATTTTGGCTTCCTGGTACATCTACGTATCTCCGATAGGACTGATTTCCTGTGGGACATATTAATCTCCATTATTGCAAATGTACATTTAATCCTTTCTTGCCTGGAGGAAATTGCTCTGGGATAACCTCCTGTGTTTTTATCTACTTAAAACAAAACCAATTTATAAATGCTATCTCAATCTGCTACATTATTTACAAAGTGATCATAACCTCCCCTATGTAATTAGCAGTTGTTACCAGCCATGCAGTCCGGTAGCCCCGCAGGACATGATGAATGGCTTGCTTTCTGTCCCAGTCACATCAAAATAACATGGTTTCTGTAGGTGTTTAGTGATGGAAAGACACTAGGCAGAAAAGAGTGTGATCAAAGGATCCTCTGCTGACTCCCTTCTGCTTCTCTTTCAATCATTTGAGCACACAGAGGCCAAACCTGAACCATAGAATCATAGAATGGTTTGGGTTGGAAGGGACCTTAAAGATCACTGAGTTCCAACCCTCCTGCCATGGGCAGGGACACCTCTCACTAGAGCAGGTTGCTCAAAGCCCCATCCAGCCTGGTCTTGAACACCTAAAATACCATTTTGCGTAAAATCCATATTTCTGTAACACTTTTTGTATACATTGTAAACGTTCACTTGAACAGCTGGCTGATACCAAGGTCATAGAAGATAGGGAAGCAGGCTGATGCATGTCATTGAGAGCTGTTCAGAGGATGCTGTCAAGGTATATCATCATAGATTGAACTTGCCCACCTGTCTGCTCACAGAATTAAGTGAGATTGTAGCCATGATTACAGAGCCCTCTATCAAACCTACATGTATTAAACAACTTAGAATGGTGTCCAGAATTTTATTACAAAACTAAAAAATAGGAAAAGTTCATCTTCCCCATGAAATTCACCAAAAAAACCCCACAGAACAAGCAAGCACGCAGGATGAAAGAATTCAACAAAAATTCTGAAAACACTGGAGAATAACCAGCTAACAAAGATGGGCTTTAAATGAGGTCCTGAACGTCTAGACACAAAAAGTTGCTTAGGTAGGAAATGATTAATTTTGGCTCATTTCTCCACACCCTGCCCACTGGAGCTTATTTGGTCTAACCTGATGGTACTGGCTGATAAAGAGAAAAACCAAGGTGAAAAGGAAAAGCTTTTGAGAGCGATGATGAAATTGAATTACAGTCATCATACTTGTCTGTTTTGGAAAACCAGACAGAGGCTTAGATTTATGACCTTTTGGTCTTAATAATCAGCAAGAAATTAAGGGAAAAAATATCAAGGTGTCATAGTTACGGGAAGTTGCTTGCCACATGAGAACACATCAAAATTACAACAAAGATCTAGTTCCTGGTTCCAGCCTCTAGCATTGCGAATATTAATAAACACACTGTAGGTTTCTCTGGTATCATCAAAAGAGGCTGGATACGTATCACTCGACAGGAGCATTGATTTTAAGGGAAGACTTTGGATAAGAACATGTTTAGTCTCAAGTTTCTGACATGAACCCAAAGCCTGAGCGCTGCCACAAGTCACAGCACCCACGACACCTTGGGTGTGCCATGGGATGGGGACATCCCACCCAGGCGGTCCAACCAAGGTTCCTCCATGTGCCTCCCAATGGGCAAAGAGCATCAGGGAAACCCGGTTTCGCCCAAATGTAGCAGGATACGTTTATTTTTCCAGGACTCCTGTGGCAACTGTTTCCAAAAAAATAAAAAATAAAAAATAATAAAGACATTTAGACATCTCTCTTGCAGACGCCCAGTAAAACCGGGAGTGAGCTGCAGAGGGCGTCTCCTTCCAGGATTTCACCCATCCCGGCGGCTCACTTGCTGTGGGACCTCAAAGAGGAGGGGACAGAAGGAAGAAGGAGGAAACCTGGTAGCAAAAGGAGGGACAGGGCCCTGCGCCAGGCTGGGGCTCACAGCAGCATCCCCCGCAGCTGGGTTCCGTGAGCAGTGCGTGGGCTGGGGTGACCCCCACAAATCCCCACCCAAGGGACATGATGCAGGAGCTGAACTCGGCCCCACACCGGCAGTGTCCTTCCTGCAGGCTGCAAAGAAAGGGGCAACCCCTTCGGACAGGAAGAATTTGGTCCATCACTAATTTGTCATTTGCATTAAAAAAGCAAAGAAATAATTATTTATTTTTAATAAAACCTTTTGATCCCTGCGCAAATGCCCTTTCCAGCCTTCTGAGAGAAAAACGTGAAAGTTCAGTCCTTGCCTGTTTAGAGCTATATTGGATAAAATACAGTTTGAAGGCCAGATGATATGGCAGCCTGTGCTAACACGGACAGCATTGGCATAATCTATTGGCTGGTTTCATGATTTAGTAATTATATAAAGATTTTGAATGAATTTAATTAGCACAGTAAGGTTACCTATATGGTCTGAATAATACAATGATGTAACGCGATCACTGTATGAAGCTTCCTAAGGCAAATGAGCTCATATTCAGTCAGCTACAGGAGGTCTTCTGAGTAATAAGAAGGTGTTACTGGCACTTGATTTGGAAGGTCACTCAGAGCTGCAGATCTCAGCATTCAAAGTCTGGGTGCCAGCTATTTCATGGGATGGAGCTAGCCCACAAAGGCAATCCTGCCAGGAAGAACAAGCTCGGTCTACATGGTGTGTCTGCCAATGGACAAAGAGCATGGCTGAGAGCCCTTCCCACCCAAAGAAGCAAGAGAAGTGTTTTAAAAAGTGGGTACGGTTCCATCTCTTGGTCTCCCATGATTTCATCAATATTTTCATTTTAAATTAATCCAGTCCAGTCCAACAAATGCTCCAGCAGCTTCTGGAGACAGTCTTTGGAATGTTTAGAAACAATAGCTAAAAAAGGAGAGCTGCTTCTCACCTGGTAGTCCCTTGCTATTATTTTCTCTCTAAATACATCTTTCATTTCCTTCATTTGGAAGGGCTTTCCTTCATGGATGTACTTTTAACTAAATACCCTACCTGAGAAAAAGCGAAATGTAAACTTGCTAGCATTCGATGGAAATTTGCACAGAGAAGACGGAAGCTAACAGTAAAAGATTATACATGCTCGTGAATTCATCCAAATATAGAAACTTGAAGGATCCTTTCATCTTTATTGCTTATTTTTATTTAAATTGAGCATTGCACAGTGAGTAGTTGTTTATGAAAAGTGTGTTGAGCCATTGCCCATATCCTTCAGAATATCAGACAGAATGAGACAGGACTTTCCCTCTCTTAGTTACAAGAAACAGATGAGGATTCCCAGGAGCTGTGTTGACTTTCCTACAGCTGCAAGCTTGCTTCTAGGATAAAAATGGAAGCAAGCTGCTATCTCAACTACCAGGTGGTTTCACAGTCTTTTTGGGGTCATCTGTGCATCACGCTCACCTTTAAAAAGATTAAAATGAAATGCTGCATTCAAAGAGGTAAAGGTTCTACCTCCTGATGTTCTCAGCAGCAGGAGCAAACACAAATGGAGCTCTGCTTGAAATTTTGTCAACGCTCCTTTTACTTCCAGTAATTGCTAGTGACAAAAGACTGGGGCTATGGTATCAGTTCTTAGAGCAGAGAAACTTAAATGGCATCAAGTGCATTCCACTTCTGGAATTAATACTGGGTCATCTGAAAAGCTGTTTTAATTACATTCAGCAGTCTGTGTGCATCAGCTGTGTTTCAGATCTGCTCTTTGAGACTCAACCTGCCTTAAGCTCCTGAAACAAAGATTTGAAAAAATCTCCAGGTAAGCTCCCAAAAAGCTAGCATACTTTCTTAATTACTGCTTTTAAATACAATTGGGCCTTTCAGGTTACTGGGCCTCAGACTCCCTAATGGGGTGAGGGCATGTGACAGGGGGTGATGTCCAAGTTGTAGGGTGGCATAAGAGAGTGCCCCCAACCATGCAGACACCCCCAAGACTTGTCTTTAAATGCATTGTTTGGTATGATGCGTTGAGGGCCAGGTGGCACTAGCTTTCAGCTAGTTTGTGTGGAAGGAGTTTGTCATTTGGTAGCGGTTCTTTAGAGGTTGGTACGTGCTAGATAATATATTTCCCAAGCAGCAGCATCCCCTCTGCTGTATATCTCCCCTCTGGGACCTGAAGCACCAGGCAGAGGTGATTGATAGGCCGGTCATCAACACCTGCCACATAAGATCTCAGACACAGAAGGAGGCTGCAGGGAAGTGTGAGATGGAGCTGGGGGTTGTCATGTGAATTTGTGAAAGTCTTCCACAAATTGCATCATCCTTGACATGATAGTCAAAGATTGTACTAATGCTTTAGACCCTTGAGTTCAGATGTGTCCAGAAGAGAACTGCAGAAATGTTTTTTATCCCTCTGTCATCACTGTTTCAGCACAGCTCTGGTTGAAGTGTGGCTTTATCTCTAAGGTTATTTTCTTGCTGTGGTCCCCACCACAAGAGTTGCCAGCAGTGGCTGCTAAATCAGTCTATTCCTAGCTTCTTCAGAAGACATTTAAACAAACGCTCAGTGTGCAATTCTTTTGCTCCTGTTTTCCTAGATACAAAGTTATCAGCATTTATGACCCCTTCCTTGAATACAGTCTCCCTGACATTTATGAAGTCTTGAACCCTGATTTCTCATGTTCAGGTTTCAGCTGTCACTAACACTCATTTTCAATTAGAAAAGACAAACTAATAGGGCACAGATTCTTAAAAGTGATTATAGAGTGTCTCTAGGTTTAACACGCCTTACTTACCTCCTTCCTCCCAAATGCCAATATCCAGTGTTATGAACTCTGCTGCTTCCCTTTTCTCATTGTTTTTCAAAACAAGTAAACCAAAGCAATCTTCACTTCCGTTCCACCAAGTAAGAATATGTCGAAATTTAGCAGTGTAAAAGCTCTTTACCTGTTTCAGGGAAAGATCTTGGTTGATTTGCTTTGATGGTAGGATGAAGAGAAATTTCTATAATAGCAATTTCTATAGAATCCTCACTTTTTTCAGACCCTAATTTACTTCTCTGTGGTTGAGCCCAGCTTAAACTCTTGTTAAATAAGGAAATGTTGCAGGCTTGTAGGCAGTGAGGTGGCAGTAGTCTTGACCTAGGAGCCAGGTGACCCCATATTAGCATAGCTTCTACAGATTGTTTTGCCTCTGCCTTGAAGGGAGCTCTGGCTCTAGCCTAAGTAGAACAGTTTAGGGACACGCCAGGAATGACAGCTCCTGAAAAACCAAGGCAGATACACTGGCTGTCTCGAGATGGGATCTTCTCAGGAAGCTTCAGAAAGCAGAGGGAAACCCAGAAGCTTGCCTACTCTGGGTGTCCGGCACAGAGAAAAGAGCACTAAGGGGTCAGGAGTGTGACTAAGGCAACCACATCCAGGTCCCAGAGAGCTCACACATGCCTGGGAAGATGAGGGCACTGAATACAGGTTTGGGGCACAGGAAGATGTCACCCAGGAGGATTCGCCTTCCAGCCAAAAGAACGGGAGCTAATGCTGCCTGGTACCTGCGGGAGGCATAAAAAATGCCTGAAGCACCCAGAGCTTCAGCCTGGACGTGCTGCATGGGCACCTGGTCCAGAGGAATGGGTGTTGCCTGTGCCAACAGCATGTGAGGAACTGCCTACGGGAAGGGGAATGGGAAAGCACACGACCTGCACACAGCAACCCGACAACAAGGTTTTCTTCATAGACAATGGGTGAGCGGTTGGCAAAGAAGAGCTTTCCAAAAAGATAGGAGCCGATGCTTGTTTCTTTGTAAGTGATAGCACAGCTGAAATAAAATACACTAAAAATTGTAAGCAATAGAAGACCCTCCCTGTCTGCAGCCCATCTGCCTGTTGAAATTCTACTGCAACTTGTAACCACCTTGAAGACAAAGCTCATGAGAAACTCTTCCTATATAAAACATGCAGTTATTTTTCCAAGGCTTTTTTTGTAAGCGGGAATTAATTTATTTCCATTTATTTCATGTTTTAAGCAAATGTTTTTTGCCTTGGATGTTGCCAGGCACCGCATGCATTTTGAAATTAACATTCAAATCCTGCTTTTGTAAAGTTTCATACCTAGATGCAGCTGTATTGGTCTATACTGGACGTGGCTCACTAACCAAATCCTTTGTTCAATCCAAGTCTTGCAGCAGAAATTGAGTTTAAAAAAAAACCCAAGAGCATAGTAATTAAGAAGGTCTCTTCTTAGCAATAGCCCTATGATTTAATGCTTGAAAACTTAATGCTTCGATTCCCAGTTGGGAAAACATTCTTTATAGGAAACAAATAAATATTTAAATCTCTCTCCATCTGTTCTCTATCAGCACTTCATAAAATAAGTCGCACATAAAAAGAGAAAGAGACTTACTTCTGTGAGTCTGAGAGTTGCCTAAGGCTTTGAAGCAGTGTCAGCTGGATGCAGCAAGTTCCAGAAGGGAGGTGGAAAAAAATGCCCGTGCAAATTGTCCGACTTGTTACACTACCAAATAGGTACCTCACAGTTCCTTGTCACTCTCCCACTAAGTCAACAAAGATGTAGGAAGTCAGTTAATTATTAACATATTATAAAAATATGAAAGCTGTACCATATGCCATTTTTTTCTAATTGCTCTAAAGCACTTACTGAAGTATATAGATAACCTCCATGGAAAATTCAGTTTTCTGTAAGATACCCTTTCAGAAAATCTGCCTTTGTGATTACATGATATTCCAGCCTGAGACCACCACAATGTCCCAGCCCGACAGGCTGAAGGACACAGAATTCTCACCAGAAAGAGAATGAAGTGATTTCACAACCTTTTCTTCTTTGTTAGAATTTTCCTCCTGTATTTATGCAACCCAGATTAGTACAGCTCTGCAGTGGGAAGAAACGGAGGGGAGGAGGAGGAGGTTTTCAAGGAGTAAACACAAGTTGAACTGGTCTCTTGTTGGACTGTCGTTGGCAGTACCCACACTTCAGTACAAATTGTACCTTGCTTGCTATCTCAGATGCTGCTTAAAGAAAAAGTCCCAACACATTTTTTTTTATTATGTTATATTTTCCTTGCTTTGTGGTTTTCCTGTGAATGTAAATAATGGTTCTTACAAATGGTAAGAGAATTCTGAACTCCGTTCTGGTTTCTCCTCTTTGAAACCTCAAATAAACTATGCTCATCTCCAAACAATGCACTGGCTCCTGCAGTGGGAGGGCATTTCCAGGGCTGGTGTTGAAAAATGAGGAAGTTTATTTCACAGAAGTATCCTGAAATGGGAAGCCCTCATTGAAAAATTCTTCTCACCTGCAACACACGCCATGGCTGGTCACTGCCACAACTAAAGGCAGCTGCAAAATGGTGGTAATCCACCTCCTTCAATTTTCTGCCTCACCTTTAATCCAGTTCCCCTCCTCTCTTGCTGTATCTTCCAGCTGATGCTGATTCACTGGTTTCACACACAGGTAACGCAGCCTGGCTGTGGCAACAGAGTCCTCTCTTGTCCTGCAGCTCACTGACCTGGGGTCTGCTCTCTGGCTGGCCACAGCTGGATGGTGTTGGCTTGTTGTACAGGCGGAGTCAGCTACTCAGGCTCAGCCGCTGCGTGCCAAAAAGCCCAACACATACCGACCCCAGTGGGCTTCTTGTCATGTGTGGACATGCCGATGGGTCTGCTGATTCAGAAGGACAGCATCCTTGGGCAGCAGGCAGCTGGCAGATAGATTCCTTTTCTTGGATTTAATAACTGCGTGAGACAAAATTAGCAGGCATATTTTTGCTGATTTTACATATGAAGCTGCTGCGTGCAGCCTATTTGACTAACCTTGCAGTAGGAGTGACAACCCCTACATTACTCCCAGAACAACACTTCTTTGCCTCCCGAACTCTGTATCTCTGACCTATTTCTTCTCAGTCACAAAAAAAACCCACATTGTGACTTTTAAAGATTAAAATGTACAGAAAAATACTAATTTTGATATATTTGTCAACTGCCATCAGTTCAGTGAAGTTTATTTCAACTGGAAATCCACAGTGCTTAGTCTGTGATAAATGACCAGCAGCATAAGCACCATTGCATTAGTGAGAAATACGATAGACACAAAGTGGAATAGAAGCACATAAGAAGCAAACGACAGTATTAAGTGTTTTTTCCTCCTCAGCATATGATTATGGCTTCTGTAGATGTGTTATTCCTTTTTAGTGTATTAGCAGCAAATTATTAGGAAGCAGATGGAAATTAAATAAAGTTTCTTACTGCCTTATTTAAAGAAACACATTTTACGCACCAGACTTTATTGTTCTTTGAATGCCAACGGTTAATACTTTTTTGGGCAGAAAACATTTGCTTTCTTCCTCCTGTGGCCTTGACCCAAAGCGCATTGAAATCAGTGGGAATAGCTCTGTTGACTTCAAAGACCTTCAGATCAAGCCCGGTCCCTTCTGTGGTTTACAATTTTATTGTTAAATACCACAGAACAGGAAATATTTGTTTCAAGTTATTTTTCCTTTCATTTGCCACGTTGAACAAACCAGCCTGAAATTAAGATGCTGTGCAAGATACATTGCTGAATGAGCGGTACCAAATAGGCAGCAGACAGAGCAGGAAGAGCTCGGAGGCTGAGGTACAAGTACTGTCTCGCTTTCTGTTTCAAGAGAAAGGTTCCTTCTCCCAGGAAACACAGCAGCTTCCCCGCACGCAGCTCTGATCCCAGAACTGGGGATTAGAGTTGTTGTATCCTCACTCTTTGCCACTGCTTATCCTCACCAGCTCATCAGACCAACACCTGTCCAAATCCAACACTGAACCGACGCGTGGGCCTCTCAAACCACAGCTTGAGTCTGAGAAAAATATTTGCTTAAACACCTTTCCTAACTGTATACCTTTGTGGCCAAACTAAGTTGTCCTTTGAAGCCCGGGAAGTTCAGAGATGAGACAAACAACTTCACCAACCGTTGACAAAGTGCTTCACAGCCCAGTGGCAGAAGACTCTCTGCCCGTGCCTCTTCAAACACAGATCACAAATACATTGTCAACAGTATGTTAAGTGACACTAAAAAGCAGGATACCTAAGAGATGAGGATGCGTTTTTAGAGAGCGTGCAATCACCGGGTGGCAATCGCTGCTATCCCATAACAGACCACCGGGCACCTGCACAGATAAACTCTACAGCTATGGCAATAACAAACACCCAAAAGCAAGACGGGCTTTTGAAAGGGTTAAAACTTTAAAAAGAGTTAAAACCCACTTACACTTACATTATGCATGCCTTAGGAAGGGGATGGAAAGCTTCCAGCTGAGGGGGTCAGGGGCCCTCCAAGCAGGTAGGCACCATGTTCCTCTGCAGCTAGAGGTGGCCAGCGGTGGTGGGATGGACAGGCCACAGCGGGATCCTCCTCCCCGTGTTCCTAAACAGGACCCTGGGGCAGGGTGCTCTTGTCATAGCATGGCAAAGGGCTCGGTTGTTAAACAGGTTGACTTTTAGAGTGGTTGTCGCTCTCTTTGTCCTTCTAAGCCTGGCAGCATGCACAGTCAGACTGCCCGAGCCTTGCCTCGAAAGCGGACTCCACAGGGAAACACTACACATTATCAGATACTCAACATAATCCCAAGCTGTGTTCACCCCATTCACAGCTGCCAGCAGGTGCTACTTGCTTTTATGGTTGGTCCTGTCAGCTGGGAAGTTCTCTGGGTCCAGGACACTAGGATGCCCTCATAGTTTAGGAAAAGAATGATTAAAATCTTCACTTACATACCAAAAACCAGGACAACTTTAGTTACTTCTTAGTAATAGTTTTGTTTTGCTACTCCCTTTATGTCGTTGCATTTTGCTGGCTTTGATTTCTGTTTTGTGAAGTGCCACAATGTGCCCAAAATGCTCAGTGCCTGCCATCACAGAATCACGGAATTGTAGGAGTGGGAAGGGACCTTCAAAGACCACCTTGTCCAACCCCACTGCCAAAGCAGGTACAGCTAGATCAGGCTGAACAGGAACCTAACCAGATGGGTTTTTAATGTCTCCAGAGAAAAAGACTCCACAACCTCTCTGGGCAGACTGTTCCAGTGCTCCGTTACCCCATGTTTTTCCTCATGTTCACATGAAATTTCCTGTGTTCCAGCTTGTGATCACTGCCTCTTGTCCTGTCACCAGGCACCACTGAGAAGAGCCTAACCCCATCCTCTTGACACCTTAAGCGTTATACAAGCATTGATGAGATCCCCTCTCTGTCTTCTCCAGGCTAAGCAGACCCAGGTCTCTCAGCCTTTCCTCCTCTGTGTTAGTTCTGTTTATACTTTTTCTGTACAGTTTGGGTGATATTTAGACACATTTTAGTCTAACACTCCAGTAGACTCTGACATTTTATGAGGGACATTATATATTGTCCCTCCTAGCAAGAGAGATGGTATTCAATGTCTGATTTAGGTTTTGGACGCTGGGGTAGCCTGTGCTTCACACCAAGTCTGGACTTGCTTCCTTCCAGTCTTGCACAGCACTAACATCCCTATTAATGGTCAAATACTTGTTTAATGCTTCTTCTGCCCAAACTACCTCAGAGATCTTTCATCTACCATCAACAAACACCATCACTGGTGTCCTCAGACTCCCTGCTGATGCACTAGCAACTCTCTTTTTGTCCTTAACCTTTCCTGGATTGCCCTTATAACTGAGCTAGAAGACTCACAGAAACTTCCTATGAAGAAGTTGACCCTTTTGCTATCAGTCAATTAAAAACAAGGGGGAAACGGAAACACACAAAACACAGCTGCCCAGATTATCTCCAGCATGAGATGTTTAGACTTTTTCTTCAGAGACCAGCAAGCACAGATCCTTTGGAAGAGGCTCAGTATTAGTTTTTGATTGAAAATTGAGATGACAATTATAGACTCAATAATTTCAAGAGGGATGAATTCCCTGTGATTGTGACTCAACAAGGGGCTGATTTAAAAGCAACAAAATTTGTCTTTGGCTCAGCAAGAAAACAATGTTTTTTCCTGGAGCTGCAGAAGACAAAAGCTCGCATGCACAAAAAATGAAGGGCTGCTAAAATTAGATGCACTCTTGTGGTTTGGGTAGTCTTCTGGTTATTCCCAGATACCCAAAAGTAGGTCATTCAAAGCTGAACAAAGACATTTCCCTCAGACTTGTTGACATCTTAGATCTAGTGGAAAAGACTACCTGGTGGGAGGATGTTATCAACATGTCACACTCGGGTTTCTCTCTGCCTTGGCAGCGTTTCTGCACTGCGAGACAACGCCGGGCTGTTTTCACCTCACTGGAGCTGCCTGAGCAGCTTGTTCTCATCAGCCATTAGAAGTTCTGCAGGGGGGTCGGTCTAGATGACCTTTGAAGGTCCCTTCTGGCCCAGATGATTCTATGATTCTAAGTCACAAGAAAATCAAATTCCTATAAATTTCTGTTAAAGGGAACGAAAGTAGGAGATCGATAGAAACCTTTAGCTGGTAACGTATCATGGGAGTTTTAGGGCTTTACAAAGTAAATTCCTGCACAAACGATGGGGCACTGGTAAAGTACTGCTTTAGGAGAAATATGTGAGTCACTGGTTGCTCATTAGCTGATCATGGCTATGACCTCGGCTACGAGAAGATCTTCAGGTTCTTTACTGACACCCTGAAAGTTTTTCCATGCCTTTACCCCCCTTCCTGGTTCTCATCATAGCTGTGCAATGACTGTGATCTTCCAACTGATCAATGTCTTATGAAGACTGATGCAGCAGGAAATAGATACAAATGTTCTGGTGAGACAGAGCACAAATAAAATAGGATTCTGCAGAAAGCAAAATAGATTTAGATTTTTTCTGAACTACCTTATCACCACAAGCAGGGTGCCGGTGGGGAGCAGCAGGATGCAGTTCTGCAAAGAGCTCCAGCCAGGGCAAATTCCTTAAATACCTGAGGGGCAGCTGCTTTTCAAAAGCATTTTATTGCAGCAACTTTGCCTCAAAGGTGACAGCTCTACTTTTTATCCTTGTGCTGGCCTGTCATTTACCCGGGCACCAGGGGAAAGAGGTGTCAACCTGCCCCTGCTTTCCCTCAAAGCGCTACCTGGCTTACAAATTAGAAGGCAAAGGAGATGAAAGGCTGTAGATCCTCCAACCATGTGTGCTCCCGCACACAGAGGAGACAGTTTCAAAAAGGGAGGGCAATCGCCTGGAAGGAGGCGATGAAGTGAGATCAGCTTTATGTTGGCCCGGGGAGACGTTTTTATGGACAGCTGTTTGTCAGCACGGGAGCATGGGGCGGGGGGGGGAGACTCTCCCACATACAACACATTCTCTCAGAAAATATGAGGAAAAACAAAAGGAAACGGAGTAACTAAGTCACCTGGTGTGCAGAGAAGAGTTTGTGGCAGTTCCTGTAGGTGCATGTGTGGAGAGGGTCTGTAATGGAAGAAGAAAGATGGTCTGACTGAGACGTGCTGCCTGGGGCACTCAAGCCTCCTGTGCCAGTTGAGGGCTTGCAAACTCCCACCTGCTTTCCTGACCCGTCACTCTGCAAAAGCCACGTGTTATAGTTACCTCAGCTCTTTTAAGACCCCAGTTATAAAACAGTTGGCAATATAAATATTTACCAAAGTAGTCACACCTTGGCATGTGACTGCGTGATGTAAGAACTTCAAAGATGAAAGGTGGATTTACAACGACCGTAACGTTTTCATTCTGAGCTTCCTGACTTCTAGAGACTTCACACCCAGCCTTCACACTGCACACTTTCCCTGCCGTTCATGACAACAGCACTGCGCTCCTGACACCCCTGGAAGTTTTCACCTCATTTTTATTTTCACATGTCTGTCTTGTGCTCGGCGGTTCTTGATAGGACTTTCTCTGCTAAGTGAGTCTCATTTTGTATGTGATGCTGGGTGGTGCATAGGTAGCAACCTTTAAATCTCAGTTTTGATAGTCTCTCTGCTGTCTGACAATTCAGGTGAGCCTTTTTTCATGTTGTCCAGCTTTTCAGCATCTTTGCATTGGATATGGACAGTCGACACAGCATTTTATGGAGTCTTCAGTAATACTGCCAATATACTACTTTCCCTGTGTTCCCCTTCTCTCCCAAAGCACTGTTTCTGACTTTTTCCTAGAGCACAGAATTCATAGGAGCTGTTCACTCACTGTGACCCACACAGTTTTTGAGGGTCATTGCTTTCTGGTCTATATTCCACCACCCTGTCCACGTGATCTGCATCACTTGCTCCTTGATTAATTGCTTTGCATGTCACTGTATGTAATGACAATTTGTTTGAACGCACCCAGACTACCAGTCTTGCTCCATACAACTTTCCTTTCCATTGTTTGCCATGTATGTGGCAAGTGACAGCCGTTACCACTGTGCCTCTTTTGTAATCATCTCTCTTATTGGTGTGGTGGAACTGCCCATTGCATAAAAATGCTGGTCTAAATAACTCCACCTTTGCAAAACCAGTGTGACAACAGAGTATACTCACCCATTTCTTTTTCTTCCCCATTGCAGTAAAAATAGGAGGAAAAGCTGTTTTGTTTTCTTCTCAAACTATGAATGTATGCAAACACATAGAGCATTTGGAGAACAGAGTAACTGAACAGAGTTTTGTAAGAATTCCTAGATCTCAAATGCCAGGGCCGTATCTTCTGTATTCAAATTAAAAGGATTCAGTGTGTGCAGGCATTTGACAAATGGACCTGCAATTAATGCTGTGCCCCACAACACCTGGGCTTTTAGAATTTAATGCTGTTAGGCACCTAAAGCCTAGATCCACCCCACTTTTGATTTCAATGCCTAAATTGGGAGCTTTATCTTCCTAGAGAAAAAGGTGGGGAAGGGAGAGGTATCTGGGTTGAACAAAATTCTTTTGGTAACCTTATCTCAGCTTGCCTGTAGTGGGAATCAAGGCCAGTTAGCTTGTGTGCTGCGTACACAAGCCCAGCTAGGTACCTAAATGGTAATCCAGATCTAGCAGTCCGTACACACTGAAGAGTTGGACTTCGATACTGATATTGGTATCAGTGTCTGCACCCAGGCAACTCAGAAAAGGGAAACCAAAAAAACCAACAGGAGAAAGGTGCAGCTGCAGCTGTGTCCTCAACAGCCTTTGGGACTGACTTACTGCTGCAATTAGCCAGCACTTCAAGCTTGGATTCAGAGACTGATGTTCTCTCTGAGCGTCTGGAGGGTAGGTAGGGCAGCGGGGCAGTTCCTGGTCACTCTTCTCTGTGGCCTATTTCTGGGTTTTAATTCACTGATTGCCTACCATAAACTATATAAGTAGTCCTAGGAACAGAAACCCAACATCCTCCACTTCCTATTGATACCCAAATGCCTGGGCTGAATACTTAGGCCTGCTTTGCTTCTGGCTTTCTGAACCATGCTTTCCTGGCAGCCCACGATGGTCCAGCTTAAGCAGTAATCAGATATTTAGAATCATAGAATCATCTAGTCCAACCATCAACCTAACTCTGACAAAAAACCATCACTAAACCATGTCCCCCAGCACCATGTCAACCCGTCTTTCGAACACCTCCAGGGATGGTGCCTCAACCACTTCCCTGGGCAGCCCATCCCAATGCTTGATAACCCTTTCAGTGAAAAATTTTTTCCTAATATCCAGCCTGAACCTCCCCTGGCGCAACTTGAGGACATTTCCTCTTGTCCTATTGCCTGTGACTTGGGAGAAGAGACCGACCCCCGCCTCTCTACACCCTCCTTTCAGGTATTGTAGAGAGTGATAAGGTCTCCCCTCAGCCTCCTTTTCTCCAGGCTGAACAACTGCAGGTCCCTCAGCCTCTCCTCATAAGACTTGTGCTCCAGACCCCTCACCAGCTTCGTTGCCCTTCTCTGGACCTGCTCCAGCACCTCAATGTCTTTTTTGTGAGAAGGGGCCCAAAGCTGGACACACCTTGAAATGAGGCCTCACTAATGCTGAGTACAGGGGGACGATCACCTCTTGGGTCCTACTCACCACGCTGTTCCTGATACAGGCCAAGATACTGTTGGCCTTCTTGGGCCTGGGCACACTGCTGGCTCATGTTGAGCTGACAGTCGACCAACACCCCCAAGTCCTTTTCTGCCAGGCAGCTCTCCAGCCCCTCTTCCCCAAGCCTGTAGCGCTGCCTGGGGTTGTTGTGACCCAAGTGCAGGACCCGGCACTTGGCCTTGTTGAACCTCATCCCGTTGGTCTCAGTCCATTGATCCAGCCTGTTTGCTCTACCCTCAACCATTTGATTGGTAAAGCCAAGCTCTTAAGACCTGGTAGAAGAAAAATCCCAGAGAACAAGCCAGGGCCGGTCGCTCGGTCAATGTGTGATGTGCCGTACAAGATGGAAGACACCCTCATCTCACAGCCCAGGTGACTGAAGCACCTCAGCACACCTAGCTAACAGGGCTGTTCAGGGAATTTAGCATAAGGATGACTTCTTCCTCAATGCGGAGTGCTCGTTAGTGCCAGAATCATGCCAGTCTCTCCCCAGCCAAGAAGGGGGCGTTACTGAATGCATTTAACAGCACGATGGGCTCCTCCCCACACAGCGAGACCTGAGAATCTGAAATACCAAGTTTAAATTTCAAAGATGATTTAAGGTTTTTCTACACTACAGTAATTAAAAATGCCTGCCCCTAGCATATGGAGACAGTATGTTTTTGCTGTATCGTGTATGGAGAAAGAGAAAAGCAGGAAATTCATAGCCCTCCTGCACTTTACTGCTGGTTTAGCTTTTCTTCCTTCAGGACACCGATCCTTCCAGTTTTCCTTAGTTTTCACTTCCTTGAGATCTGTATCACTCCATTACTAATAAGAAGAACGTGACCTGCTCCACCCCCTTCAGGTAAGTGGTGGCTACTTCTATCGTCACAGCTCGATTTCCCTTTTTATCTTTGGAGGAACCATATCTGCGTGTGGAAGCTGCTGGAGCTGTAACCCTTGGGAGTGGCTATGAATGGTACTCACACGACTCATGCTTTTCTATTTAGATACTGCCATAAATAACCTTACCTTCCATTGCTTATTATTTAGTCTACAATTGCTCATTGTATTTATATTTCTGTTAGAAAAGCCACAAGCCTAATTTATCAGTAAGAAACTCTCCATAAAGTAAGACAACTGGGAAGCGAAACAGATGTTGAAACAATCTTCATCAGGAGCATTTCGCTAATTCCTCTCAGGCTTTTGGACTTTACAGCTCAAGCAAAGTAACATTTTGGTAAAACTCTTGTAACTACACATCCATTACCCAGGTTACAGAACGTGGTCTCCGTCAGGAGGGTAGCAAATGATGCTATCGCAAGGAATAGCCGCAAACTAACAACTCTTGGTGATGCACATCAGAGCAGGGCATTTTCAGAGCTAACACTGGCTGCTCTTACAGAAGTTGCTCGGAATGAGTAAGGTTTAGTTAACATAGTTGCAACTTAGTATGTGCTTAACAAAAGCCTTTCTTTCACTAACTCCATAAAAATATATGAACACAGGTCTAGGATTCTTGAGTATTCTCACCTGTGACTTGTAGCATTCATCTAGACATTTTGCTGGAGATTTATGTTACTGAAAATAAGTACAATTATTCTTCTGTGTCTTTCAACACCTTTTAAATCTTCTGCCCCACTGTCACGAATCTATTTGCTTTAATTAAACTTTCTCCCATGTCAAGACACGCAATCACAAATAGCAAATAAAAAATATTTCAATGGAAGTGGCCACACGGTGGGAACGTGGTACTTGTCTAGCGGTACTATTGTGTTTTAGGTTGACAACTTGCACCTAGTGAGCAGGAGATGCACAGAATTCCTCATCCTGCTTCATCCCAGCGGAGATGCCAGAAACCATTATCGGTTTGCCAGATATTCTCAGTATCCCACCCATGGCAGCAGCCAGCACCCGGCAAGGTGTTCAGAAGCAGCAGCAAGCAGTAGGTAATGGCAGCGAGCAGGTAAGCTTCTTGTTAACCTTACCAGTTTGGTGCATCCAGAAGAATTAGAGGAAATAAGAATTAGGTTTGTAGCAATAGACTCCACTAATACTGACATGTTTGGCAGTAGCGGAAGGCACAGCCTAGTCACAAGGCCATCTTCCCCTGCCAAATTAAGGACACTGCCTCCAAGACAGAGGTATCAAAGCACCTAAAAATGAAGCCATTGTGAGAAATTTTAACGTAGGAGAGAGAAAAAAAAAATTTTTAAAAAAAGGCATTTTACTAGTCTTGGTCCCAGGATAGGTTCAACTGCTTTGAGTGAAATAAAACTCTTAGCCTAAGATAAACGACAGCCGTCTGCCCACACGGCTACAACTGAGAAAAAGGTCCTAAGCATGGCCTGTATTGAAAAGATTACAGGTGTTCTGCCTGTGGGTGTGCCGTTGGAGTCTGGGAGAGAAACCACCTTCTGCTGTTTGAACTACATTGAATTTACTTCAATTCAGATTTTCTCCTGAGGCGCATTAGACTACAATTAAGCTAACCTACTTCAAATGGAATGACTTTATTCCTAGAAGCATTATAAATATAAAACAGTAGGTAGGGAGAATGAAACCCAGGATTTCAGAGGCGAGCTGCTAAACCACACGGGTAACCCATTGTACAATTTGTGGATCATTATATTTAGTTAAGTTACAGACTGGAACTACGGTAAGTGAATGTGATGTCCAACTTACCACTGCTAACAATTAACCATATAAAGTCCAGCACTTTTAAGATGTAATTATTAATTTTTATAACATCTAGTCTGTGGGCAGGTTCCACCCAAGTATGTAGAAAAAACAATTTACACGCTAAAAAAACCCACAACTGAGAAGCCCTTAATTAGGACAAATCTATGAACTTCTGCAACAAATAACTGGACACCATTAAAATAGGAGCTACTATTCTACTGCACACTCATCATAATGCCTTGCTGCCCATTGGATTGCCAACAGATTTCTTCAGCTAAGCACACCAGAATTAATCAATAGAGCTTGATTAGGAAAGAACACCGTGGAACAGTGATTGCTTTGAAATCTGAGGATCTCAAATACCCCAAACCAGAAAATAAAGAGCAATTTTTCCCAACTCAAACAGTACACAAAAACTAGACTGTTATTCCCCTATAGCTGCCATCCTGGACTATACCAAGTGCCCAGGAAAGCAGGCACAAAATTGCATGGACATGCAGAGGGAGTGAAGAAGGGGGTGAAAAGCATCAGTAGAAGTTTAGAAAAATCCTACAAATACCCAAGTATTTTTCCTTCCCTAACTTCCTTTTCCCAGACAGTTTCTAGAATAAAAACCTTCACAATTAATTTCCATGATGTCTCATCAAGCCATAAAACATTATCTGTGGTCACCTCTGCAGCGAATTTGTGCAAACTTGACAGTGTTTCCCAATGAGGCAGAAGATTCTGCAGCTAATCTGAGAACCCTCAAAATTAAAGAGCATCTGTGGAAGTTCATGAGAGATGAAGAGTTCAGTGATTTGTTTGTTCTTGCAAAAAAATCTCGAGAACCACTGATTTTAGATAACTCCATTTGGAGTATCATTTTGAACACAGGATGAAGCCAAAACAGTGTAATTACCCACGTAGAAAAATCTTAACTCCTTCCCTGGTATATACTCCATAAGTCACAAGAGACAGATTTATTTTATCCACCTCCTAACACATCTTCCTTTCTGACCTCTCAAACTCACACACTTAAAATACTGAAGACATGAACACATTTCTGGTACTTTAACTTACACTGGGAACTTGAGAACGATCAGTTAAGTCAACATGTTAAGTAATCTCTGAAAGGACTACTTCAGACCATCAGATAACTGAACTGGCCTTTAAAAGCTACAGACGCCTCTGATGGGCACCACAAGATGGCTAACACTGCACAGCAAAACAGTAGGTTTTAACAGTTAAAACTGCATACAAAAAAACTAATTCTACATTGAAATATACAGTTTATTTTCTCAAAGTCAAGCAATACCATTTGTCAGTAGGTAAGTGTTAAGTGTCAGGCAGGAAAACTGTACATTTTCACTCCGGGCTGCAGGATCCAAACAGTTGGAGAAACATAGTGGAAACCTTTCACTATACAAAGAGATCTAGAATTGAGAACAACGTAAGGTGAGGAAACAGCCATCCCCAGGATGCCAAAGGCAAAACATTAGCACCAGATTTTTTTCAAAAAGCAACAGTATAGCTATTTACAGATTTACATATAACATTGGGAGGCAACCACCTTCAGGTTCCCAAAGTGAGAGATTTTCAACACGGCTTTAAAAAAGGAAAGGAGAGAATGGTGTCTACGCAACTGTTCTGTGAAAAGGATAATATATATAGCATTCACGATATTGCTACATTTTATCAGAAAGATCTAAATCAAAGTACTGTATACAAACACATTGTAATTATATTATTATTCACATTTCACATACACATTTCAGAGTAACCACAATATGTAAAATTTTTAAAATGCCACAGATAAAACAATGCACACTTTTCTCCAAGCTAAAAGACAAGCATAATTTATTTGGGAATTGTTTAGTTTTGGGTTTGTTATGGTTAAGGGATAGGTTTAAGGACAAAGGGGTCACTTGTCCTAGGAATATAGCAGCAAATAACTGTGAGATGCCAGAGACTACATTTCTGAGCTAGGAGGATGAAACTCAGGTCAGCTGTAGGCCTTGTAAAACGGTAGCTCCATTTGACCTCAACTGATACACACCAACATAATTTCATTAAAGATTTGGTCCAGGTATACAAAGTAGTGCACTATAAAGGGGGCAACAGTCCTTTCAAGGTTTGCACCTGTCTGTAAAAGGAACTGGTTCCAGAAGACTTCTGCTCCGCAGTTCCCCAACTTGCAAGGAATTTGCTGATCAGCGCTTCTCTGGTTCTCTCCTCACAAAAGAGGGGATTCAGGTAAGAAGGACAGAAAACCTTTTGTGAATGCTGCCACTGCAGGAATAGTGGGAAGAATTATTTTCTCTCTCGTTTCAACACCTAAATACTTGCATTTTCAACCTGCTTAGCTAGAGACTGGCATTCACATCCGCCTCGAAAATGGCTTCTTGTTGGGCAACCTGTTTGTCTACGGAGAGATAAATGTTTTCTGTGCTACAATGTAAATGGCATATACACAAAGTCATCCAAGACTTTTCTTTTGCCTGAAAAACCTTATCTTAACGTAGAACTTGACATTTAGACACTACAGAATTTCTCTGTAGGTATCTGAGCAAGCCAGCGTAACATGTTTCTGCACTAAAACATGAGTTAGCACCTCTTTTTAGAGCTACTGGAAATCATCTGTTTTAAGTCAATGGCAGTATTACCAGAACACAACCAGTAAGCTGATACTGTGAACCAGCATCCACTCATTTATCATTGTGCAATGGAAAAAAAAGACAAACAAAACCCACTTATGTTCACAGTTACAAAGCAGAGTTGCTCCGAGTAATGCACAGTATTTACATGGCAGAAGTTGTGTATATTGCATTTGGTAGTCTGAGAAAGAAGAAAGAACTAACAGCATTATGTAGGTCAACTTCAGTATAACTTAACTGTCCATATAAAACCATCACAATGTTGAACACTTAGAAGAAATAAAGAAGCAGTGTCCTTAGCCTACATTTATTTTCATAAACTGTAGCGGTTTTGAGGGAGGAAGAATAGAAACATGCATAAAAAGCACAAGAATGAGCAAACGAGCTTTCTAAATAATTTAGATGAGAAATGTTTTGAACAAAATCAGCACAGTACTTCCAGCCTGTTTCTTAAATCCAGTACAACTTGGTAAAGAACATTACTTGCATTGCAGTAAGAGGGTATACAACTATGTCTTGTAAAATAATGTTCTAAAAAAATCTTCAGCAAGGTAGCCATTATGTGACTTGCAAGCTGGTTTAAGAAGTGTTTAACTGAGACTGACTGTAAAGTTATTTTCTGCAAGGGGAAAGTGCCATCCTATATACAATATTACAAAAAAGTGTCTGATGCCACAGGATCAGAGTGACACTACATTTCAGCAATCTGAATATATTAGCTATAAGATGCACGCTTCCCCAACTTAATGTGTCTTTAAAAAAAAATAAAAATAAAAAGCCACTAAATTTAGAGCTTCTAAATTTGTGTGCATTCATAAATTGCTGTTGGGTTTCCCAGCAGTCTGTACAGCATCTGAACATAAAGGAAGCATACAACCTATTCTAAAAAACATTGTTGTTTGCATGCATAACTGCCACAGACTTTCAACTTACTGAGCAGAAAGGTCAAGAGTCTATCCTTTTCTGTGGAGTTTTCTGTGAGTTAAGCAATGAGAAACAGCTGTAGAGTCCAGCAATAAAAATGTGTTCTAAAAAAATTAAATACATCATCTCAAAAAAAATGAAAGAGACCATTATTGCTGTTGTGAGAGCTATTTTTCTCCTGTGCACTTGCTTCTCTACCGGACACTCAGACAAGCCAAGATACTCATTTGTATACTTGGAAACTCCCCCAATCCCTTCCTTCTTTCCCGTTTTTCACATCCTTGGTCAAACTCAGTCCTCTTATTTGAGCCGTTCAGGTTGGAGGCTGTCAGTCAGACATTTCAGTTGCTCTTCCCCCAGCTTGATCTTGTCCTCAAGCTCTCGCTGCTCAATGATGAGGGCCGACTTCATTTTCACAAAGTGCTCATAGTCTGCTAAGTTCTCCTCACTCAAGTAGTTCGCCAAAATGTCAAATACAATGCGCTCTCGACGATCCAGGTTTTCCTTCAGTTCCTTGGCATCTTCATGTTGCTGAGTCAGCAGCTTCTGCTTCTCTACCAACGTCCGCTTAGGAGAAAAGAAAAGCAGTTAAAAATTCACAGGGTTCACTAGGTTGGGACAACAGCTTCAGTGTTTAAGTCTCAAGTCTGTTTTATATGCAAAGACAAAGACTTTCCTGACTACTTAGAAAGGTGGAATACGATTGCTCCTTAAAGTTTATTCTAATCAAATGCATTAATGAACAGGGAAAAAAAAGGTAGTGAATCAATGAAAGATGCACCATTAATTTCGATTGGCCTCAACAGCAAGAGCTTCAAAGACTACTTTACTGTTTAATAAATAGTTATATAAAATACAGTTGCTTTGAGAAACATCCAAGTTCTCCAAATTAAGACTTCACTCAGCAACGTCTTACATCTTCAGCAACGTCTTACATCTTCAATATACAGCACCAAACTTCCACATTGAAACAGCTGTGGTTAAAGAACCCACAGACAGACTAATTAATGGAATGATTTGTTCTTACACAGGTCCTGACACTGCGGTATTTCGCAGTTCTGCTGCATTCCACATGGCTTCCCCACAAGACAAAGTCGTGTGGTCTTAAGATACAAGCAAGAGCTGTGGCAAGACAACAGAAGTAAAAAAAATAAAAAAAGCATCATCTTCCCCAAAGGGCTGTAAACTTTCTGCTATGGGCCCTCACAAGAGACAAAATAGGAAAAAGGGAGGTTCAACGGAGAAATGCACAAAGGAAAAAGACAGGAGCTATATCCCGTTCACACACAAGTGTGACCATGTAGGGTGAGGGACATCTCACCCAACTTCAACTGTCTACACAGTAGACAGCCACACCTGAATCACTCAGCTACACTCCTTTAACAGTATATTGAAAGAAACTTCTTTCAGATGTCTACTTAGAAGCGATTGCCTTTTTCCAGCGACAGAGTATGGCTGGCCTACTCCAATGTCAAGAATTCCTGTACAGACTTCTGAACTTAATTAAAAAGTGTCCTTATGAGGTAGCACTCCATAACTTTTAGCTTTGCTTCAAAGATGAATTTTCTTTGAGAACTTAAGTCTTCAAATAAACCACAGTCTGTTCAAATAAATGTGTCCATTTTTTTCACTTGGACTTCCTTTTAAATCACACATGCTATAATAAGCCTAAAGGATTTACAGAAAAGTGTTTTGTAGACTACAAAATATGAGTCTTTTCAAGATGGAAGAATGAGACAAAGGGGGATACAGACCAGCAAGCTTTAATTGACCTGTCAGAGTTGCACATGTATCCTGTGCTGCCTCTTTTTCTATAGACAGCACAAAACTCAGAGGGGGAAACGCTATCAGACTTGCACTCTCAACATACTTAAAATATACAGCCTGGATTAACTCAGGATTCAAGACATCTACGGGAGACAAGTCACAGAAATCACACATTATTATAAAAAACACAGTTCATTTCTTCCTTTGAGTGCCTGCCAGGGAAAAAAATCCCACTGTGAGTTGCAAGCAGAACTATCTGCTGCAAAGAGATGGAAGTACTGTTCTCCTAAACTCACCAGGGGAACTAGCAGCCAAGCCCAAGCTGAGGAGCATGGTGAGACTGTTCCCCAGGGAAGCCGAGCAGCTTGAGTGTACACTGAGCAGCAAAAAAAGAATTAGACAGAATCTGACGAACACAAGAGGGCATATATTAACCAGCTGGTAGCTCAGTTGTTAGAGTTACCTGACTAGCCTTGGGATGAAATAGCTCTGTTTTTCAAGCCATTCACTATCATTGTCGACAGACACAAGAACAATTCATTGTTTAGTCCTTCATAACAACTCCTGAGATTTAAGTTGTATGGTTTCTTCTTACCAAAAGCCTATGGCATGATTTTAAGGTGAACATGAGTAACGTGACAGTTTAAAGAAAGTAAACACTGCTTTTGTTACAAACTTTGCATGACACATTAATACCTCTACTCTTGCGGAGGTTTAGGAAATATCTCAGAAGTGGGATGCAGAAAGGTAGAAGGCACATGAAATACATCTTGAATTTCCTTTTACCTCTGTTGAAGATGACTGACACCAGAAAGCCTGTTTTGAAGGGTAAGGAGAAACTGCAGGGTCAAGACACCATTCCTGAGGATGTTCTTTGCGCAATGGGTAAACGGCCCAGCAGGCCTAAAGGCGTAAATGGTGTCAGATGGTTTCATCTGACGGACTTCAATCAATCAAAGCCAAGCAGAGGGCAGAAGGGCTTTTTACCGTTATTATTGCTCTGAAGCCCCAGCCAAACACAGGCCATCTGAAGCTCCTCTCATGAAACAATCTTTGGCTCTTTCTAGCACAAGGCTTTCTCAAGATTTGCTTGCTGTTTTGAACCACAGCCATGTGAAGAGGGACTCCCTCCATGTATTTGACTTACCAGCATCTGGTTCCTAAAATACTATCCTTGGTACTTGTCCCTAGTCTTGCAATAATAGGTCACATCTGTGGACTGCTGATTCAGCGCTTCACGGTTCTGAACACACCCTGGCTTTGACTGATAAGGAAAAGTAATGAGAAGACACTGTATGGAAAGAAGGAGGCTGGTAGCCATTTCAGATGAAGGCCCTTTCAGCAGCTGAAGTTAAAATATCTGATGGTGTTCCTTGTGGCAAGAGACCTGTGACAGAGCATCTAACAGTCAGAATATTAATTCAGCAGTGATTATTTGCCTGCTGACAGACTGTTTATCTAGAAAGTTTGCTGAGCTGTTGGTGGTTCCTAGAAAGTGCAAAACTATCACAGTAATGTTTATTAAACAACATCACCTTAAAATAAAATTTAAAAAAGTCAGTGATCACTAGGATGTGATCGCCAGGCAGAGAAGCAATCTCCCCTATTTTGTTTATATGGTATATTAGTACAAAAATACCAAATTGTACAAAATATGAAAGGACAACCAAAAAAAGCCACACACACCATTTTAAATTCAAAGATAAGCATGTATAACCCTACATGCATTTGTATTTATAGTCAGAGTACCTGGGGATTTGATCCATCTGAAAAGCATCTCTGACCAACACTTAGATATATTTCTGATGTTACTATTGCAAGACTTTGGTGTCAGTGCATGAGAAGATGAATGGGGATTAGAATACATTAGGGATTTGGATTTCTGTCAATCTAAATTTGACAGCAGAGCACACAGACAATTTCAGACTGCCCTCACTACACAATTTACTCACCTTCTTCCTTTTCCACACCTAGCCAATAAGCTATTTTTATCACAGCTCTCAAATGGTGTTTCCTATATGCTCATATTATCTGGTTGCTCCTTCCCCAGCTCACACTCACATCCTTAAGCCCATTAGGCAATGCAACTACATTTAGAAAAAAGAAGTCTAAAGAAGGATTAAATTTCTTTATGTTTTAGAAGCTTTGATCTGCCCTGTAATAAGCTGTCAAATATCTTCTCTTTACCTCAGTTGAAGAGGGGTCTGGACAGCCATTACACAAGTATTTTTGGCAGCAGGTAGGGCCAAACAGCAAAAATACAGCTTAAATCTAGTCCCAGCACTTACTGGTTCTTATTGGTGAAACAACAGAGCATGCTGAAGAAACACGACATGAATCCACAGCCCGTGGAAAAAATTCTGTTGCAACACTTAGGTGGACTGCTGGCATTTCATTCCCCAACTATAAGCCAGAAATCTCACTTCACATTCATTTAACTGCAGAAGCTAAACTCACTTGACATACCTGCCCCCCACCCTATTTCATTTAATCTAGCCTTTAAGTGTCACACATGTCCACATCTCTCCTTTGGTGCATATCTCTATCGCCAGATATCTGCTTCCCAGCTAAGGCCTGAGGGGATCTGGAGCTAAACAAAATGCTGCTGGCAGAGCTGGGGTCCAACAGGTAAAAAGCACCTCAAACACTCCTGAAACCTTTACATCTGCTGGGATTCCTCCACATCACTTTGAGGCTATTCTGGCTCGGGAAAATGAGAGATGAGAAACATTTTCTTTGAAACAACCGTACAGATTTTTATCAAGATCCTTGTTGGATATAAAGAAGCCTGTAAGCTTTCTGCATTACAGCACAAAGTGACACTCCTTTTTGCCATCTTAAATTGTTTGAATATTTTTGTTTGCCTTCTTTTTACACTCGTACCAGTAGTTCTCCTCTTTCTTTAAACTCTTGCTAAGTCTGTTTTCCAGTATGTTGCACTCCAAAACACCACTTTTCCCTCACCAAGCCACCTGTAGTTTTGGCAGTCTTAGCAAAAGCAAGGCAAAGAGAAATCCAAAGAAAATGGCCTTATGAGATTTATCAGTTCGCTCATCTTGAAATCTGCTATTTAGACGAAGAAAATTAAGCAACCCCCCCCACACCAGGGTCTCTGAGTGCAGTGATATTATTATTGGCCTCTCTTACCCGTTCTTCCGGAGAGGTATTTTCATCCAGGTTATTAAGGGCATTTTCCACCCGGGCCAGACGACCTGATAGCGACAGCAGAAGGTTGACCACTTTGTCAAGGTCACCAATAAACATCTTGAATTTGTCGAACTCATTTGATTTGCAGACTTCTTTCACAATGGCCTCTACCTCCTCTCCCAGTATATTGTTTGCTTGGATGTCTTCCAGAAGCGTCTCCCGTGCTTCCCTCAGCACCTGCAGCTTCCTACTAATGCTGTCAATAAGTTCTTGCTGTGAAAAATAGGAGAGGATGAGAATTTGTTAGCACTACTGCATTTTTCCTCACTTCTGAAAGTCATGTCAGAAATCTAGCATTTTAATACACCGCGGCTCTCTCATGCGGCTTTTACAATGAGTGCATTACAAATAAACATATGCCTAAGTATATGTCTAAGTTCTATACCTTTGGATTTAAAGGTTAAGGAAGTAGGTGCTCAGCTTGAGACCTGTGTTAAAGCAATTTATCTTTGTGGCGAAAGATGAAGAACTCCCCCCACCGAAATAAGCATTCCTGCTGCTTCTTTGAACAGCTTCAAAGCCTGCTATGGAGCAGCATAAAGTACAGCGCATCCTTTTGTCTATAAACACCAGGTCCCTAATACTCTTCTGAAGAACTACACTTAGGAAGATAAATGGTAGCAGGAAAACAATCCTGTGTTTTCCACATGACGCAGTTAAAACTAGGGCACTGTCTAGCTTTTTCTTCCTTTCTGCATAATATTAGCATCCCTCCAATAGCAGTCCTTCCACTCTCAGAAAATCTTAGCGTTAACACTGCCTTACAACATTTCTGTAGGGAAATCATAATCCCTGTGGCACAGAACAGGGAACAAAGTCTGCTTCTTTTTCGTACAAAGCAGCCCTGTGTGAAGCCGTGCAAAGTGGCTCTGCCAAAGGACCAAACATGCATCTTTGGCTGTCACTGTCCTGTGCCAGGTGAATGTACTACCTCGTCTGCGGTTTGTCGGGGTTTCTCTAATATAATCCCCCATTGCTTGGGATGGACATGCCCTGGCTTAGAAAAAGCATGTCAGGTGCATCACCAGCAGAGCCAAACCAAGAGCCCAGATGTCATCCCTCAGTGACCTGTGTCCTATCCGTGCTGCCTGGCTACCTCCCTGTGTTTGGGCAAGAGGGCTTATTTCTCACGTGTCCATCAGTTTTCACTTGCGCACAAGGGGTGGAAGTCAGTTCAACTAGTTGTCTTCCTTAACACGAGATGAATCACACCTTAAAAATGCCTCATTAATTTAAATGTAGATGCCTATCTAGTATTCAGTTAATTTCAGGTTAGAAAAATTTCCAAAGCGTCCTCTCCAATTGCACCTCTTAGTGCAATTTCTAAATGAAAATTACATCCTTTAAAATAGTCATTATTTCACAGTACCCCTTCAATTGTTTTTTTTTTTGAAAAAAATTACTCATGACATTCTTTAGGAACTCTGCTTTCTAAATGCAAATCTGATTGCAAGCCTTCATGATTACTGAGAAACATACTGATAGCAGCAACTGCTCTCAGACGCCACTAAACAGTCATTGCCAATTCATTCTGGGAACAAAAAAAACCCAACAACAAAAGTCTGCCGTCTTAACAGAAAGCAACTACACCCTGAAAATTTAACAGCCTTTTTGAAGGTAGACATTCAACACATGGATTATCCGGGCCAGTTTTCTCCTTTTTGATTTAATATACTCAGGCCAGGTTAATCTGGATTTGGGTTATCTGTTAGTCTGGGTGCCCAAAAGATTAAGGTAGTAAGCAGTTCTACAGATGCCTGCTTTACTGACTGATTAATCTGCAGGATTTGATTTTTTCCCCCCGCTTCTCCCAGTGCAAATGCAGTTTGATTTGGATTATGTAGGTCACAGTGCTACGCTCTCACTTCCCTCAGATGACATGCACATGCACAACGCTGATGTTGTACCATCCAAAATACAAACAGGATAGTGTTGTGCTCTATATTACTATCTCGCGTTTTTCACTTCTGCAGCTGTGCTACGACCGTACATTCGCTCAACATTACCAATCTGGTCTGACAATCCAGATCAGCTGTCTCATAAAGCTTCCTTCTTAAAAAAAAAAAAAAAAAAAAAAACAACCAGGAAAAAAAAAGGGGGGGGGGGGGGGCAAAAAAAGCAAAAACACACCAAAAAACCCCCAACCCAAGCCATAT
>JAOXNO010000001.1:133567004-133581759 GCA_028565335.1 Limnodromus scolopaceus
AGGTGTGCGCAAGAACAACTGTGCCTAGTTTGGAGCTTCTCTGGGAACTACTTGCAATGGCACCCAGACTTTGGGATGGATTATGATCACTGATTGTTTCCTATTAAGATGAAGCAGCCTCTGGATGCAGCAACTGCGAGCTCACTCCATGCTTTTGCTAACCAGCAGAAAACCTGTATCACGTTCAGTATCTACTGAGCCAGAAGAGCTCCAATCCACATCTTGAAACTGGCAGATGAATAATTTATAGCTGTGAATTCTGTACCCGTAAACAAGAAAACAATAAAACCTGATCTTTTTCTAGTAATTCTTGCTGATCTGACTAGCAACACAGAAAGTAGCTCAGCAGAGAGCTGCTCGAGTGGTTCACTCCTTGGCATGCTTTACGTAAATTACTCTACTCTCAGCTCCCCACTCTATTTCACGTGAAGTTCAGTCCTAAAAGCAGAAGAAACCTGGTATTCTTCAATTATTTTTACACCCTTGAGGAGTTGCTGAAGCTCTCCTAAAGGCCAAGGGGACACTTCCTCCTCAGACACACATGGATTTTTCCTTACAACAAAAAACATTCTTCTAGTGTCTTCAACATCTGTTCAGTATTTTATAGTTGTGGTAAACCTACATTAAATTCAGTACACGAAACACACACATTCCATTCCAGCTAGCCAGGAATACAGGGATTGTCCCAAATTAAAAAAAAATTAAAAAAAAAAAAAATAACAACTCTATACGAATTTCCTATACTTATTTCAGAAGATTAAAGAAAAAAGAGGACCACACATTTCTGGTTTGCAGAGCAGAGAATGCAAATATTCCAATCATTCAATCATTCCACAGTGGACTGCAATTAAGATATCTCGTGACAGAACTGACCCATTTCTAGGAATCAAGGAACAGGTTCTGGGCGTATGCCTCCTCTAAAATAACTGAAGTCGTAAAGTGTGCTATTAAAGTGCTCAGGTCCTTAATGATCCCTTGTTAAAGTATTGCCAAATATGTGAAGCTGGACCAAGTTACGTATTCTGGCTGTTTTATAAAGATGCCTTGACCCACTTACCACGAGTTTTATACTTTTTCTGACAAGATCCAAGATGAAAGCCCACTGAACTGCATCCCAATGCATGTGGAGGAGCAGGGTGAGAAGTAAGCAGGAATGTGTGTGTGGCTACGATAATATGTATATTCAGAGAAGATGATGGGGGAGCTCTGCTAGAAGTATTTCATGAAAAGCTTTTTTATCGCATATGATTAGTGGTGTATAATGGAGCTGGGGGGATGGAGGGAGGAGTATGTAAAGGGTGAACGCAAATTAATAGCACTTTTGCTTATGAAAGTTTTAGTATATAGTTTCTTGGGCAAACAAGAAAGGTTTAATTTTAACACTCCCATCCATACATATATTCCGTAATTAACGAGAAGGAAACTAATTCTAGCAAAACGTTGAACGTGACCATCATGTGTGGCACCAGATAAAACCAAATTATTCCAAATGCAGTGAAATCCTTAATTTGCTTAAGTAGTACAGCTGTTGGATTCAGTGGCTGCCTGGTTAGAGGGTAAGGGCAGCTCTCCTGCTGCAGCCATGCTGTGCCCCCAGCAGTGCACGCCGTATTGAACTGTGTGATGCAGCGAGGGCAGAGGGAAGGAGAGAAGAAGGGGGAAAAAAAAAAAAACAAACCACAGAGTGCTAACAGAAAACACTACAGTGTGCCTCAAATGCAGTGGCATCCACTGCTGCACTGAACCAGAGGTATGAATCTCTCATTCGTAGCCACTAAATATATTCCTTGTATTTAACTAAAAGATATTTCCTTGGGACTGGATTACCAAATGCACCTTGGCAGCTGATTATTAAGTAGAGAGTTGACTTTAACAGAAAAGATTTGCACACCTCTGCATTACTGGCTTAGGTAAACAGAGTTAAACTACATCACTTTAATTGATCAAACAGACTATTTCCTCCAGCTTATCCATACTGGGAACTACGATTAAGATATTTTGTGCCAAATCACTAATGAGATGAGCATGATAATATCAACATAGGACAAGACTTTCTCAAACCACAGAAATACTATTATATCATCACTTTAATATTTATGGGATTATGTTGATCTTAAATCATAAATAAAACAGCAGAGGGTAAGAATGAACAAGAGTGGAGAAGATGGCCTCCCTTCTAATGAGTTACTTCCACTGAATCCACCAACTTCATTAGCTGTTTCCCACCATTAATGTTATTAATTTGGAAAGTAGGAGAAATGGAAGGCAAAGTGGTTTGTTGCTCATGAAAAAAAAAAAAGAAAATAAAAAGAAGGTGGGACTGGAGAGCACGTATGTGTTACTTCTCTTTCATGATAAACACAAATCCTACACTTAAATTTCAAAAATATGGAGTAACTAAAATAACCACTCAGTTATGAGATACCTAAGTGCTGTTTCTTTGTATATAGCAAGTGAGAGAAATACACTAGAATCTCAAATGGAAAACAGGATTTGAAAATAACCTCCCCAAACCTCCTCGCCTTGGATCCTTCCAAAATATGCATCAAGCTGCAAAAACCACCTAATATGAAGTTCCTAAATCCCCCGCCCTTAAAAAAGGCTGATTTTCCAAGTGATTCTGTACATGTAGAAAGCCTTTTATTTAGGGGTGTTTACCTAGCAAATTCACAGTTAATTAAATGCATGCAAACAAAAGCCTCTCGTAACACTTTTTAGAAATATCTTTTACCTTCTTTTCTGACAAGTCATGATCCAGCTCGTCTTCAGAATCATCCTCACTCTGCTGCTGCTGCTGCTGCTCCTGCATGTCCTTCATTTTAATCAGCAGCTCTGCCTTTGGTGCAGATGTGCTGTAGTAAGTAGAATTGGTTGTCAGGGAGATGGCAGATGGTGCACTCTGCTCCTCTTTCCTAGTAAAAAGTCAAAACTTTCATTAACTGCCTTGACACCCTAATTGCTGGAAAGAAAGGGCAATCTTTTAGAACGATCATTTCACCAGGCAATCAGGGGGTCCAACAGACAACCATTACCTATGAAAATGGGATAAAAAAATACTGATTTTGAAGAAAATTTGTATGAAATCAGCACATGCCCACCAAAAGCTGAAACTGAAGTGGTACAGAAGACCTTTCACCATTACAATAAGTAAAATGGACCTAGGATATCTCAACTGGAAACAAAATGTAAAGTCATTTTACTAAGTAGTGCAAAGACCTCAGTGTCATAGAGAGTACCCTTTCAGACTGCCAAATGTGGAATACAACAACTTGAGTACTTATCTTTTTGATTATGGCATTACATATGAACTTCTCAAGAAGGCTAAAACTTAATTTGGTAACTCATATCACAAAAAACCAAAGACCCACAGATCATCAACATGGATGGAGTTTAAATCTTCTCGTACTTTGTTCTCATTCACTTCCAGGAAATTTCTCATGCTCACTTCAAGTTGTCTTTGTAAATTTTCATCACATAAAAAAAGGCGAAAATATTGTTATTTCTCTATCCAATTAATAGACTGGATGATCTTGGTAAAATACTTAATCACTATGAAATGGGAGAAGTTAATTATGCCTTAAGTTCTCACACAAACAATTTTCAACCAGCTCTCAGGAAACTTTTCATATTGTACAACACTGTACTTTTTTTATCACTAATGGTATCCTTAGCAGTATGATGCTTCACTGCTATTCTAACGGAGAAGTCTTAGAAAAGCCCCAAACCTCAACAGTAGGAAGACCCTCACCTTTAGCACCATTGGAAAACTTTGGACAGCAGCTCAAAAGGAACCACTGCTCTACAGAAAGTAATACTCACTTCTCCTCTGAAATTTTTGGAGAGGGAACTTTTGGCAGGAGCTTCCTGCGCTGCTGAGCTTCTTCTAGGAGGTGTTCATCTTTAGGGAATATTCCAACCATCAGATCCATTGTTGTTTTTATTTTCACATTAGGATCTAATATGTCTGCTAGAGATTTATCTCTTCCCACAATCTCTCTGGCTAGTTCCTCTGACTTCCAGTCTTCAAGGGTCTTCTCTTTGGCCTTTACGTAGCTGACTGCTGGTGTGGCAGCACTGCTGTCCTTCAAGTTGCTCCCAGGTTCTTCAGCTGGTTGAGGGTCAGCTGGTTTGGTTCTGGCTTCTGGCTCCGGCTCTACACCTTGCCTGGTGTAAGCACAGAATCGTGAATAGGATTGCTCAGAAGTGCTGAGTGTTTTTATTTGGTCCTTTTCCAAACCACTGGGTAAAGCAGGAGGCTCCATAGTACTGACAAGGCTTTGCCGACTTTCCTTCTCTGCATTGCTCTCAGAATGAACTATCTTGATGGGAACCATTTTCACTGTAGTATTGTTGTCTATAACCCTTTCAATTCTAGAAAATAAGGAAAATTCATCTTTAGAAATGGAAGAACATTACATCTCAATTTATATCTGCAAATCAGAGGGGAAGCCTAAATATGAAAAAAGGTAGATAAGAGATCTAGGCAATGAAATATTCCTTGCACTGTACGTCAAATCCTAAACCTACATGTTTTCTTTTCTGTTCACACATCTTAAATAGTATTACTTCATCTGTAAGTAATCCTAACATCAACCTTGCACAATACTCACAGGACAGGACTTCTGTTTGCTTCCATGAACGTGCGGGTCCAACGCCCAGCAGCCAGGCCTCAGATTTGAGACAGTGCTGCTGAACTGCCCCTTTGCTACCACACATACGGAGGAGGAAAACGCGCCTCGAGCTCAACCTCATTGCCTCACACAGATCCAACAGGGGCCTCAGCTTTTGGCCTGACAGGCGGCTTAGCTGCCTGGGGAGTTCGTGACGCCCTCACATCAATTCCCAGCTCTTCCAAGGGAAGAGACAACAGACCAGATGGAAGCATCCTGCGGGCTAGGTCTTTGCTGAGCTACAAGAGTAACAAATAATGACACATGAAAAACCTGGAAATCATTCAAAACTTAGTTACATGACTTAAAAAAAAATAATAATCTGTATTTGTAAAATTTCACATGAGATACAGAAGTTTAATAAATAGATCCTACCATAGTGTCCTAGCTTTCTGCTTAAAGACAAAAAACCAGCCAGTGAAGAGGATAACACACAATTCTGGATAATCCCTTTTAAGGGAAGCTTATAGCAAAAATTCTGTACTGCATAGCACAAAGGGTCATCTTGGACATTCAGTAAGGCGAGCTATTTAAAGAGGAGGCTAACTTAGATTTTTAAATTGGACAATAATGTGTTAAATAACATTGCTGAAACATCTGTACTGTATGTAAAACATGTAAGAAACTGAAATCTAGTTCGGTGGTTTTGAGTTTGCAGAAAGTTTAAAATTATTGTCATGATGTGGGTTTGGAAGCTCTACAGCAAGTAAAGGAACATTGCCTACTAGCTAAAATATCTGGTTTCATCTGGCTGGGTTGCTTGCTGTCTTTCAGATAAGTGACCAAGACATACTACAACTCTTTTCCTCTGTGTGGGTGTGTCACTTTCCTTAAAAATAAACTTATACTTTATTGTGCTGTACTTTTCTTTTGTAGAGAATAGCAAAATCTGTTTGATTTCAGATTTTTCAGAAGTTGTATCTTGTCTTTTAAATGTGTATTTGCTTCTGAATCAATGTGTAGCCTCCCAATGGGTATTTACTTTCCCCAAGTGCTTTGTGGACATGCTTTGGCATACCGATCCAACTTTTAGGGCAGGTTTTCCAGCCCATGCTGAAACCACCCCCAACTCCATTCAATTGGGGTGTTTTCAGTCACTTTTAAGAGCTTGATTCCTTGTCTACCACTCAGCCCCAGCTCCCTGCCTCCAGATGTAGGCTCTCCTCCTGGCTGCAGTGGAGCTGGGCAGAGGCCTGACACTGCCCCCAACCCTTTCTTTTGTTTGTTTTTAAATAAAACCCACACCTTTTGGACTCCACAGACTGTGAAGATGAACACAGTTTTGAATTAGGGGGAAATACAAGATGCATGTGTGTGGGGGGCAACTGGAAGAGAAGTGAGCAGCTGACTGCAATTCTTTACCTAAAATTCCCAGCATCTGTTCTGAGACTCTGAGTACATTCCTCTCAGCCTAGTAAAAGATTTTCCAGATACTTAAGGTATCATCAAGTCAAGTGATTTCAGTCAGAGTGAAGACAGTTCAACACCAGAAATTCTGTTTCTGCAATCACTACCCTCCTGACTTCTGAAGGTTTTCCATTTGTGGAACTGCAGCATGAAATTTTCATTTGCAGCAATTCTGCATGTGGCCATTACGAAACTTTGTTCCAACCATGAGGCACGGTCACCCCTTGACCTGAGTATACGTTTACTGGAAATGTATTGATGCACATCTACCGATGCATTCTTTTCATCTTTATTATTGCTAAACAGTCATCCTTAAAAATAGCTGGGTTCCGAACACCACCGGTATTTCCCTACACTACACCGTTCTACCTAAAACACTGCAGAAAACCCTACACGCTCACTCAGTTTATCTTGGTGATGAATAGCACACCTTTCTTAAAGAAGAGCACACAGCTACAGGCTGATATCATCAAACATTAGCTGCCCGCAGCATGCGAACTAGCATGTCCAAAAGCTCATACGCAAGGAGCCAACAGAGTAATAAGCCAAATCTAATTAATCGCAGATTAAGATAAATCTCCTTGACATATTTTACTCATATGAAATAAATACCATATAGTAAATATCATATAAAAGGTTCAAAGGTATGGCCTGCATGTTTTTCCTTTTTTGCCATACATGTTTTATTGAGTAATTTAATTATTAACTGTGGACAATATATTGTGCACAAACAAGAGCTGTCTAGGCATAAGGATTTTAAATGTTAACAAAAGATTTGCATGGTAAGTGTATTATCATTCAGATATGGGCATATAATTACACACACCTCAGTGCTCATTTCAACATTAAAGCTCAGTAAAAATGAAGGACAAATACAATTAGCTTTCTATGCATCCTTAGGATCTATTAATAAAGCAACATTAAGGAAGTCAAAGCAATACATTAAGGAAGTCATTACTACCATCTACCTTTGCACTTAGATGCTAGGGTTCACGTGACAGGTTGCACTTTTCATAATAAACTGTATTATTACTTCATGTTAAAAACACTGCAGGATGAAATATTTTTTTCCTCTTGTTACAAGAGGAAAAGCATCAAGGCATGTTTAGGAAAAAAGTGATTCATGTTTTCTACATCATAAGGCACATTGAAAAACAGCATGATTGAGTCTATTCAACTATTTACATTACAGTAGAGAAAAGCTATTCCAACTACTTTTGCTCAGAGAAGGAACCTCTGCATTCATTCAACTCAGAGGTTTGTTTTCATTCCTTAACCATGAATTATAGTGCTGAAGGATTTATGAAACTAAGATTCTTGAGCTTCCTGGAAGAGTTTGTTATCTTGTGGGAGAATAATCTTTTATGATGTTAGCAGCATATGACAGGAACAGCAATCAATTAATTTCAGTCAGTTTGTCTAATTCTGACATTATCTAGGCTGGGAAAGGACTGACATTCTCCTGCTGAATCTTCAGCCCATCTCAACACAAATTGAGTGCTGTGGATCCCTCTGCAGACTACCCGGAGTGCCATGTTTCATCATAAAACCGACATGAAAACAGTCATGATTAGGCCATGTACCTTACTGTGCGCTTTCAGATGTTCTCACAAAGGATGCAGCTTCCCTTTCCACATCTGCTTTGTCCCTACACAGACTCATATTCATATGCAGTCTCGGGTAGGGGAAACAATGACAGGGAATCTTCTGATTTTGCCCAGACTTACAGTGGAAAATCCATTTGAATCCATCCCTTTCATTTTCTACTAACTACCAGCTTTAACACCTGAGCAGCATCAGTCAACTAAAAGAAACCACAGGCTACTTGAAGGACTTTAATGATACCAATTGGAATTTCACACAAGTCTTAGGTCTTTTTAGGACATGCTGGGATGGCTCATGCTTAACAAAACCAAAGGACATAGTTTTAATAAAGAAAAGGAACAGTCAACCATTAACAAGGTCTAACTGGGCAAAACATGTTACTAAAATAGTGAAGGAGTTATATCTAGTACCTGGCTGGGTTCTCATCCTGTACGGACACAGGAGGTTTATCAGTGAGCTTCTGTGGTGCAAACTGAGGAGAAGGGGACCTTGATGACTCCATGCCAGGTTTCTGAAGATACCGATACTTGGAAGATAATACAGACTCAGACCTAAGGTGCGTTTTTTCTTCTAAGTGCTGACAAACATTCTCTGTGGATGAGGCTTGCTGGAGCTGCTGTGGATTAGCACTCTTCAGTTTTCCATTGAAAGCTGCAGGACTTTGACAGAAAGAGGAGTGACTGGCAAGTCCTTCGGCGGAGCTGGGGGACGAGGACGGAAAGGGCCGGCTGGGTGCTACCAGCAGGGATTCAGAAGAGTTGCCGAGCGACAGCGCAGAATTATCCGGCCGTCTGTATTTATCTCTTTTAGGTGGGGGTGGCCTCTGAGGAGCAGGTCCACGCTTCTTGTTCAGCAGCGCTGGCTCTACCCTATGGTTTTCCTCTCCTTTGCCCCGGGACAGACAGGAGTGGTTCTCGTTCAGGGTCTGTGGCTCAGAGCAGGGGAGATGAGGCAGGCTGTGATCCTTGCTCTTCTCGTTCACGTTTTCCTGAGAGTATCGGTAATCACTAGGCAATGTCCCGGACCTCCCCCGGCTCTCGTGAGGTGGAACCGTAGGCTCTCGTGCATGCAAAGGTCTGACAGATGCCTTCCACTTGTGGCCTAAATTCTGGTCCAGCTGATCCCTCTTCTCCCGTGGGTTTTCCCTCAGGGCCCCTGTGTCCGCTTGCCTAGAGAGAAGAACACGTCGTTAGCGTGCTGCTGATTGATTTCCCTCGGCTTCGCACCCATCCAGGAAGCCTGAAAGCCGAGATCAACACCCAACACGTCACACCAACTCCTCCAGTCTACGGTACGTCAACTGTACGTCACAAAAAACATCCTCTCACATACAGGCACAGGCGGTGTACTTCATCTAACGTGAGGAGTCAAAGCACAACGTCAGGCTAAATCAGGGTACGGAGGGCCACGGGATGAGACACAAGCGTGCGTGGCGCAGTGAAATGCACGGCACACCTCCAGCCCTGATCTGCGTGGCACAGCCAAACGTGCAAATGTTGGTAGAAAACAAAAATGTCTCGAGAAGAGGAATCCTAATACTAAAAATTTAACTCTCTTCTTCTATCGGAGTCAGCAATGAAATGCAGAAAACAAGTTTCTTCTCTACGCGCAAAAAAAATACCTCGGTGTTGTTTTAAACGTGAATCAAATGCCATGAACTTTAATTATGAATCTGGAAGTTGAATTTTTGCATAACTGGTGAAAAATCAAATGAGTGCAAACAAAATGTTGGCTGAAGCTAAAAAACTGGGAAATGGAAAATTAGTATTTCCTGAAAAAAAGGCAGAAAGGGAAATTTAGAAAGGAGCTTATTTTCCAGTCCAGCTCATTTCAAACTTTAACTTCTTTTGCCCTGTCAGCACAAATGACAAACAATGGCCACAGAGGCCTTATCTTAGGCAGAAATATTTTTGGGTTTATTCCAATTTTACACTCTCTCTTTCTCTAGCCAGGAAATAGGATTTTGCAGCTCCAGGCTTGTGCTTTGCCACAAGACACATAACTTCATTTGTGCTCACCAGATAAAGACAAATTGGGAAAGAAAGAGAAGGCAGGAAAAAAAATTAAAAAGTACCTCTGGAGCCCCGAGAGGAGACAAGTTTGCTCTCTGCTTAAAGGAGGCTGAAGAGACACTGTGAGCTTAGAAAAGAAGCTGCAACAGAGAAGTAAAAGGCTTTAGAGAGCTGCTAATATCACTTGTGCTACCGACAGCGCTGGTCTCTGTAATTTGAAATAGTAACTCTGTAGATGTGCACTGCCCAAGCTTGCTTTCTTTGGACTGTGAAGGAGGCATCTTTCACAGGCTATTTATAAAGTAAGGTTAACTTGAATTTTCAATGTGAATGGTTATTAACCATACTGTATCAGTTTTGAGAATAAGTCTATAGGCAGTTAACATCAGTGTGTATGAAAATGAAATTTGAGACAAAACCATGCAAAATAAGCAATAGGTTAAGTCCATTATAAATTCAAGAAGAAAAAAAAATATTGGAGCAATTACACACTGTGTTACTATTTCAATTAAATTAAAACAAATCTTTACAATGAAGTATTGTGGGAAGACAACTGATCAAATGTGGCTTCTACTTTCACACCTGTATGATCAAATTACATTCAAAATTATTAATTTTTAGTTGTTGGATCTATGATGTTTTCACACTCATGGAAAAAATTTAAAAAAAAATCTGGACATTGTCACTAAACTGCATGATATATGCGATTTTTAATAATTGTACTTCACACAGATTTTTACATGTCAGTAATTAAATAGCATTGTACTTCCAAGAGAGATGGCTTTTTCACAATTTAATTCCTGAACAGCCACATACACAATATCACTCTCACGTGAAGTGTTAAATTGTGAAATTCAATTTTAGTGGGTAAATTTTCAATTTAACATGAATGAGGAGCTGAATATTGTTTACAATCAGATCTCTTCATATTGCCCTTAACTAAAACAAGTTGCTTCAGACAACTGCAAGTAGTCTGACAAATTTAGAGTTAATTCTGTTTTACAAAACAGTATTTATTGTCTCCTATTTTAATACTAGACGAAGGACAGTTTAGTTAAGCAAAATGATGTAAGGCCAGAAAGACCAACGCTATTCAGATCTGGTTACATGGCATCTCTGGAGTCAGCTGGTTTTTCCTAATGAGTTCAATGTAAGCAGAACTGGGCCTGTAAATAGTTCCACTCATTTTAATGGAAATATTTACCAAATGAAGACTGCAGGCTGTACGAACGAAATCCTGTGTTTAAATCAGCATTTTTCATTGTCTGGATAACCCCTGTAGAACATCATTTTCTCCTAGTTAACCTGGGCCAAAAAATTCTTCAGGCCTCTCTATTCCTCTTCACACACATAAGCCGTAGCTTAAGACAGAATAACAGCCGCATTAAGGTGCACGGAAGAATGAAGGGCATGGCACAAAATGTCACGAAGACATAAATTACATGCACTACCTCAGCCAGTTTGCAAAGTATACATGGAACTTCGCATGCACATCAGGAGCGGGTGTGCTGGTGGAAGCAAACAGGACAGAGTACAGCACCGATCTCACACGTTTCCATATCCAAAGCACGTAATCAAATTTATTTAACATTACCCTGGCCCAGAAGCAATGAATGCTTTAGCAGTCCTGTCACCTTCCAAAACAGAGTAAAAGGAAATGAAGAATCACGGCACAGAGAAATTTAGAGATGCTACATTTGCAAACATGGAGATAAAATTCAGAGATTACATACGTGCCTTCATTCAGCTTCCACAAAATTAATCAAACATTTTGCAGTGTCACAGACAGCAGTTCTGAGACAAGGTGGCTACATTCACCACTGAGGCTGGTTTGCATTCAGTGTGAGTGGGTCCTCATGCAAAACATGCTTATCACGTTACTTTGGAGAGGTTTGAGCTTACTGTTCAGAGAGGAAAAGAAAGCAAGCTTCAAGCCCCAGGAGAACACAGCGGCAAGAACCTGCAGAGGCGTTACATTATTATCAATACCAAGAAGTCCACTAAGCTACTTTAAAACTGTCGGTGCTTCACATAACTGTAAGTCCAGAATACAGCTGTTTCGGAAACGAGGCCCGTATCCTTATGCAAGGATAATGTACCACTGAAAGGAACTTATCATTCATAAACAAACATCACAAAGTGAGAGACAGAACAGTTTTAAATCATCTGGAAAACATGACAATTGACTTCATTACCACTTTCATTCTAGATAACAAACCAGTCATCATCAAAAACATTAAAACATGTAAGTTATCTTCAAACCCAAAGCTCCCCCATCCCCATGATACAATGCCACTAGCACAATGCAAGAGCCTTCCTGATGCAACAGGGAAGGGAAGGGAAGCTCAACACCACGTTCCCCATCCCTGACACGTGAAGACATTACAGCTCAATGTCAGACGACTTACACTGCTCACTTAACCTCAACTGCAAAGGCAGTGTAATCAATGGACTTATGCTGTTGATACAAAGAGGTATTCAGTAAGGGCGAGTCTAGTACAGGAGGCCAACATGAGTCTTTTCTACTGTACCTGTTTTTGGTATTTAAGGTATATAAAGGGAATTAAGTATAGGAGCCTTCCTAGTGAAAAGGTGGGGGGGCAGAAACCCAAAATATGCTTCTAACTGAAAAGAAGGCATTGCTTCATTACAAAAGCCAGTGCTCCACATTTTTGAGCAGCTCTCATTTAGAAGAGGGCTCAGCCCTCCCAGAGGAGCTCTGCTCGATGGCTTACACCTTCCACACCATGGCCACAGCCACCAAACACACCACCATCGCTTAGCACCATGGGGGTGGAAACGTGTATCTTCATAATGGCACTAAGTATTTCCTACTCTGATGGACAAGTATATCTCTCGGTTTCCTTCTGTCTCTGTTAGCTTGGGGCATACATGCTCATGACTGAAACGTAAAGGCCAAGTAAACACCAAGCTTCTTCCCCAGCCCAGCCACCCCAGCTCCCCAGCCATAACACAACAGGCCATTTGAAGAAACCAGAGGCAGGTAACAGTAGTGCCAGCTATTACAGGTAAGTTAAATCACAGAGAAATATATATGCACACACATTAATAAGAGCCTGCCAGTGGAGTCAATGAGCAATTACCAAAATGAATCATTATGTATAGATGCCTATCAGAAGGATAACATTTTTGGTTGCCATAAAAAACAAACCCAAACCACTTCCTTCATTTGCCCCATACTCAGGATTTGACTAAATCTGGACATAGAGATAGAACGCTCTGATTGAATGTCCTATCTCAATAAATGAAAGTCACTTCGATCAACCCAATGTGTCTGATTTTTATCTGATTTACAGTTTGTTGAGAATGCTTCAGGCCAAGCCAAACAGTGCCACAAGACACTCCAATTCTAAAATCCCAGACTAGATAAGCTTTTCAAAAATGCATTAGCCAACATCTGAAAAATGCAACATTTGTTAGAGATCTGACCTCTGTGCAAAAGTTTCACCATAAAACATAAGCACGGTTCTGTAAGCAACAACGTGCCCTGCACTAACTTACTGGCAAAAGCGAGCAAATGGAGTGGCTGTTTCTGATTTAGACTAAATTCCTTCTCAAACACTACAAGCTCCACTGGAAAAAGGCCTTCATACCTGAGTAAGACTCCTCCATAAAAGTCCTCACCCTACAATAACAATCACCCCCTCATAATCAAGGGCACGGTTTTGCAGCCCCTTTAAATTGATCTAAATGCAGCTATTTTGCTAGAAGAGGCAGTCTCCCTCTTAGTCCACTCTAATTTTGTCTTCCTGCTCTCTCCATTGTATTAACAGTAGGAATTGTACAGGCCCACAGAAAATTGGATCAAGGAACTGACCTAGCTCAACCCAGATAATTATGTGGCTAAAATCAATTGTGAAACATTGTCTTTGCTTATGCCAAAACCCTGTTTATAGCCAGAGCCCTTGCCGATATGCTAGTTTTTCAGCTGAGAACTTTATGTGCTGAAACTATGTTTTCATTGTGTATTTGCCTGGCACTTGGCACAGTGGGATCCAAAAGTACTTCTGCAACAGTCTGCAAACAAAAGATTAGTTTCTTCTACCCAGTATAGTTCTGCTTGAGACCACAACAGGATGTTATCAAGTTGGAATGGGATACACAGAGTAAGATTGTTCAAAATTTATGAAAAAGTTTGAGGTCTGATATCACATTTTAATCCATATTAATACGGTCAATGCAATCTAATAGATTCAGCTCACCCTAAAGCAGTCTCTGTAAGCAAATCACGCATTGATTTCACTGTCTGGGTAACTAAATTGATCCCCTAAACACAGGTGTCTTCTACCATTTCAGAAACTTTAATGATTCAAAGGTATCAGTTCCCCTACGAGGTGGCAGCTGGAATCCAAGTGGGATACACTGGGCTATCTTAGATCTCACTAGACACCTGTGTTTAGCCAACTGAATCAAGCCAAGGATCTCTATGGATTATAACAAGTCAGCACTTCACTCACATGCTGACATCTTACTTCTATTAGGTATCTGAATCCTCATCGAGTCCCATGTGCTTTTCTTTCAGAGGCTCCAGGATTCCAACGGGTTTGAAACTCTAATTGTTTTTACTATTGCAATGCCAAGGAGCCACTGACACCAGAACATCACAATCTGGACATCCAGTACAAAGGCAATTATATTACCAGTCGTCCATTTTTCTGATGAGCACTGTATCTGCTATCACTACTGAGTCAGTACAGCATGCACTATCCACCATGAAGCGTAGTCCAATGATGCCAAATGAGAACTCGGACTACAAAGCTACTTAAAAATCTTTAAAGACAAATGCATAGACTAAAGGGTCCTCTAGAAAACAGATGGTTTAACCACCATGATGGCTGTACCATAACAGTCACTCAAGGAAGAGGCACAGCACATAAGTCACTACCAAGTAGAGCTGTTTCCACCTTGGTCCGAAGAGACAGATGATCACAACTAGCATCCCAGAAGCACTGCTGAGGCACACAGTCTTAAAACCAAAGCATGAGTTAAAATGAAAAAAATAGTGAATGTTGGATGATAACAGAAGGGGGAAAGGGGGGA